>BJKM01000027.1:780511-1303011 GCA_015082035.1 Chaenogobius annularis
TTTGTGGGTGCCAAAAACGAACTGAGTGCAGCACTAAGTGAAATAGACACTGATAAACTCTTAATGATCCAAACAGTTTGGAACCACTAACTCCAAATCGCCTTGTCACAATGAAAACCACAACAGCGTTGCCTCCTCCAGGACAATTTGTTAGAGAGGACCTGTATGCACCAAAACGATGGCGCCAAGTACAGTACTTAGCAGAACAATTTTGGAACAGATGGAAGAAAGAGTATCTTCAAAACATTATGGTCCGACAGCGATGGCACACTCCTAAAAGAAATATTCAAACAGGTGACATAGTGATGGACAAAGATGAAACCCAACCACGATCCCAATGGAGACTTGGAAGAGTCTTGGACACTGTAACAGATACAGATGGACTTGTGAGAAAGGTTAAAATTGCCTTTGCAGACAGAAATCTAAACCAAAAAGGGTGAACGTTTGCATAAAATGTCTATAGTAGAACGCCCAGTTCATAAGTTAGTTCTGCTATTAGAAGGTTGTGGAGAGTAAAATATACAAAAGCTAAAAGGCACAGAGATATTGTAATTATGACATGTATATATTGTTGTTGTTGTTGTTATTGTTAAAACACAAATAATTTTCTTAAAAGTTACTTATGTTTGTTCAAAACAAATAATTTGGGTGGGAGTGTAAAGGTCGATTCAACGCATTTAACATTGTATTATAATGTTTTGCTTTATTTTGGTAACTTCCTGTGTGACCGGAAGTAGTAGTAAACGGAAATCTACTTGACGGAAAAGAAAAGACGAAAAGTAAGGTGAACTACGGCTAATGTTAAAAACATGTTCAGAACATGACGAGCGTTGTTCAACACAAGGATCTAGCTACAGTCGAAAGGGGAACAAGGTGTGTAGCAGATATTAATGTATGTTTGAGTTGTTCGAAATGTTTAATTTGCAAATGAATGGTAAAAATGGTTAAACTAATGTACTGAGCTATTAATACGGTGTTTTACGGACAAAGTGTAATTGTTATTTATCTGTTCTTGTCTAGCTCTTACGTTGGTTGAATGGCACGGAAGGAAAACTTTAAACTTCATTTAACCACCAGTTCTGGCCTTCTCAATACGACAGTGACACTGTAACCCTCTGGAGGTGGAAAGTCACCTGCTTTATTCAATGGTCAATGGTGTCTAAAATTATTTGCAGTTTTTCCGACATTCCAGAGACATGACGGATAGACTTCATTCCTCCTTACACTGTATGTTATAGAGCTAGAAAACGAACAAATGTTATTGTTCATCGCCAAAAGACTTCCGAGATAGCTATTTCATTTGGCAGTGTTTTAGCAAAGACAATATGGAGTGTCTAATCGTACTGTTTATTTGTCCTGTAGTTTTCACGGCGTTTACTTGCATTTAAGAAGGCTAATAAATGCGCTCGTCTCAAGAAACCGTGCGCAGTGTTGAGGAGCTCTGTCGCTCCTCAATGAGCTACAGAAGGCTGAGAGAGCATTCCAGACATGGTGGGCATGGTGCTCTGTGTTGTAATGTTCTGATCACTCCCAGCTTGTACTGTAGTAGAGCAGGTACTGATCCGTGTGTTTTGGTTTCCTTCTATCTGGAGCTTCCCGTCCTCTCCTCTGATTTCCACACAAAAACAGAGCAATGCAGTGTATTCTATCCAATGAAGTGAAGAAAGTAGTAAAGAGCGGTACGTAGGGGAGACTAAACAGCCACTTCTCAAGAAGTTTTATCAGCACAGAAGAGACCCTAATTCAAGACCCCAGAGCACCGTACATCTTCATCTTAAAGCCACACACCACTTGTTTGAAGACAGTGAGGTGAAGATTCTAAGCAGGGAGAAAATATGGGTTGTTAATATGGGAGTTAAGGAGGCAATTCTTGTCAAAAAAAGAAAAAAAGAAAACCCCTCTTCAAACAGAAATGGAGGTTTAAGGTACAACCTACCGGTCGTGTATAATGGTGAATTTTGTTCATTGACAATGGCAATAAACCTTTTCTGATTCTGATTATGGATACCAACCGCTGTATAACACCACCAAAGAAGAAAAGACAACAACTAACGGCGAAGACAACACCAACTGCCACGAATCCCATCCTGAACTACAAGGTCAGTTACCCTATGAAGTCCGGGGTGCCTGACGATGAGCGGAACAGGGCCCCATCTTCTTCAGCGCATGAGCATGAGAGGAGACTGACCAGCTGCGCAGAGATGTTCAACGCCTGACTGACATGATCCACAGCCCTCCTGCACTTTCACCGCCTCTGTCACTGTAAAGCAGTAAGCAATAAAGCAGGTGACCTCCAGAGGGTTACAGTGTCACTTTAAGGATCGTGGTACCGAGCCTCACATTGGAAGCACAAGCGCCTGTTGGGACCTACTTTGGTTGTAAATTGAAAAAAAAAAAAAATCTTTAAACCGCATAGTGGTACAGTCTCTGTGGCGCAATCGGTTAGCGCGTTCGGCTGTTAACCGAAAGGTTGGTGGTTCGAGCCCACCCAGGGACGTAACCTTATTGTCTTTTGAATCTGCAAATTTACTGACGCCACAGATGCTGCCAAAATACCCGAATAGTGAGGACTATACTTGGACCGCTTTTATCATCATTTCAATGAATCTGTCCCGTCCCATATTAAATGATAATATTAAATGATGAAGGTAAAAAATTATTTAATGGGATTATGTTTTGTTTTGTAATTTTGTCAACCGTGATTTATGCTTTTCTTGACTACTGATCAAATGAGTGCTTGGTAGAATGGCTAAAAACTCTGGCAGCGGTGGGATTCGAACCCACGCCCCCGAAGAGACTGGAGCCTTAATCCAGCGCCTTAGACCGCTCGGCCACGCTACCGTGCTCCGGCTGGAAATATCACGTACACTATATCGACCTTTTTCAGGCTTTTTTCATCTGTTTGCCGGAATGTATGATAAATACATGTGAACTATTGTTAAAAACTATCTATAAGAACGTATATGATTACTATTCGCACACACCACTCGCTCTTATAAATAATTCTGAAAGTCTAAAGAGAACGATTACCCCTTAAAATTGGGACACATTGGTTTAGTCAAGCCCCCGGAAGACAAAATGGCGCCCAATTCAAACCTATGGCGTGTGCTCATTGGCGCATGTCTCCAAAAAAGTTCCCTACTTCCGCGTTACTTTCCTGAATAGGGAGTCTAGTGCCTCCCCTTTTATGACGACATCGCCATGTCGCTTTGGCGTCGGGAACGAGCACGGCGACAGCAAGAATACGTGAAAGACTGGACAGTTAGCGCGGACTTTTGGAGTCTGTGGTCTTGAAAATGGTAACGAAATGTATAATGATGAATTGTTATATCTATAAATATAAAGGTTTCATGTTGTAAAGCGAAAATAATGGTTTCTTTGCAGAAAGCATGAGCCGTGAACTCATGAATGCTTCTTTTTGTGTAGCTAAACGTTAGCTTTTGTTAGCTTGTGTGAACTGTGTAATCGTTCATTTACACTTCATATTGAATGATGTATGAAAACGTGTGAAATGACATAAAACACAATGTACGTGTATCGTTTGTCTTCGTCCACTGTCTTCTGATTGGTTTCCGTCCGACACGCGCTCTTCTGATGATCGTTCACGAGGAGTGCGTGCGCGGTCAGAGCGCGTACATGTTTGCCGTGACGTTAAAAATGTGATTTTTAAGGATTTTAGAAACGGTAAAAGAGTGAATTTCCTTCTATTATATTTTTAGACTAAAAAGAATTTCGCACTTTCGGTAATTTTACAGGCCGAACTGTTGAAATGGTGTGGTGCCTGAGGTTGCAGTCCCGCGGAGCGGCCACTACTCAATTTGGATCGCGGGCAACAGAGGGGGCGTGCCTTATCCAGTTATTATAATAGATCCATGGGTTTAGTCCGTTGCGTGGTGACGTATACTGTCACGTCACGTGTTTTTCACGCGCTACATTTATAAAAAAATTTCGCTTGAGGCAGAATTTATGAGAAAAGGTTCTCTTGTACCTGAACCTACCATTTAGCTAAACCCAGCATAGCCTAGCTACTCGTAAGTATCATTCAGGACTTCAGTTATACTCAAACACTTCCCCATTACTCTTACTGTACAATAAACAAGTTTGTATCGTGATTACAGTAATGTCCAAACATGACGAGAAGTCGCGGGGATATAAGATCCTATTCCATATTGCTAAAATGCCTAGTAAGTTTCACGGTGAAGCAAATGTATTGCCATAAACATTGAGTTATTATAGTTTAATGTCGTAGGCACGGGATCTTGAACATGGAGGAGTCGCAAGCCGAAAACCTAAACTCTACTATCAGGTAAATTCATTTGGTTTAGTGATTTAGACGTTCTGCCAGAAACAAATATGAGATTGAACTCGGAAGTTGATGTTACAATATTTAGTAATTAAAGCCCTTACAGACGCTTCCTGCCTGACCTGAACTTGGATTCTCCCGATTTTAAAGCCGCCGTTCTCCGTGTGTGCGCTGACTGATCGTAACTATTAAACATTAACGCTAGTGATGACTGAAACAGACAATATACAGCCTACGTAATTTTATAACTTACAAACTTGTTATTTTATAATTTCCCGCTAAACATCGACACAAATTCCCCAACTCAACGCTCTTTATTCAATTGGAGGCATTGTTTAAACACCTGAAGTGATAAAAAGACAAGAGTAGATGGACGTGTGTCAGTATTTAACCTCAGTATTACGCTGTGAGGACTGGTAAAGCTGCTACAGAGTTAAGACACACTACATCACACCTGGGCATCGGCCTGTTTTAATCCGGCCCCCCACAAGATGTTAGTTTCTATTTCTTAGCTAGTCTTAACTATGCAACATGTGTCTGCACTTGTGGCCTTAATAAATATTACATAAAATGAATGAAATAATAGATTCAATAGCCTATATCTTACAGAAAAGTGCTTATAATTATAAGAATTTGTTACACCAATGCGGTCCGGCCCTCAGCCACTTGCCTGGATTCAAATATGGCCCTCGGAGGAAAAATAATTGCCCACCCCTGCACTACATCCTCCTGTGTAGCCAGCTGTTAGTGGAAACATTTTTCTTCTCAACTGCATCACATTTTACAAAATAATAAGTTACAAGTTTTGACTTGAATCTTACTACAAGTGTGCCTTTATGCCTTGCTTTTTTACTGTATCTAGCAGGATATTTATGAGTAACCTAAACTCCCATAGTGGTCTCATAGTGTTTGCTTATCAAAGTAATGCTCTTTGAACAGTGTTGTTGATCATTTAAGGAATTTTCCTGTAGAAAAATACATTGTGTGACTATATTTATAATACAATGTCTTGGTTTATTTTGTTCAAACATAATTGCACTTTAAAAAAAGTGTATTTGTAATTAAACTGATTTCTGAATAAATGTTGACTGTTTAAAGGGCAAATACTTACATTAGTATTCTAATATTAATCATATTAACAATGTTGCTGTGTTTTTTACAACCCCATTTAAAGCGTTAAAGGTGTTAAATTTTTGGACACCCCTAGACCAAACACAAAGTTTAGTCTACCTTTTGCGGTTTTTATTTTAACAAATGTCTGCATTTGGTTTAGCACTTTTAGAAATGGCACTTGTGTTTACTTCTTCAATTTGTTCCGCATAAAGTCACATTCTCCTTCATATTTGTGTTGTTCAATATACTTCATTATATACGTTGTAATGTTTTCTCCGTCCTTTAGAGGTCTCCCGTGCTCCTATGTGAACTGTGTCTGCAATACACGGGCGCATGTGGCAAAGAAAACCATCAGCAAGTCTAGTGACTGGTACAGGTATGCAATAAACTCCAACACAACAAGAAAGTACCATTGGATTTGTGGTAAAGCCAGGGGAGAGTAAAAACCCCTGCTATACAAATATATATGGCCCTGCCTTATTAAGTTGGGTTACAATTCAGTTCAACTTTGTTTCAGACTCATGGTCCGTTTTGAAATAGATAAACACAGAGAAATAAGCACAGGCCAGCCTGGGTCTACTGTAGTGCACAGACTTACAAAACTTAGAAAAAATACTCGAGCCTATAGTAACTTGTAGAGTTATTGTGACCTTCTTAAGAGTATCACAGAGCGTCATATTCCACCTGCAGCCCTCATAAAAACTGGTTGTTTAATGAGAGGGGGGGGCATTTTTACATTTAATATTTAATGGTACACATTGTCATTGGTAATTATCATTAAAAGGAAATACTAAACACATAATTTCTTCAGCAACTATCTGATCATTTTCATGTTTATAATATGAGTAGGCTACATTGCTATTGCTATTTTTCCACTTAACACACTCAATCTGGTTTTAGCTTGTTTTGTTTGGTCGCAAAATATAAACTGCATAAGATGCAAATCGTATGCTACTAACTAGTGCTACTAAGCCCACTTACTTCTGTTTTTACAAGTCATTAATGTGCAGGTTTGTTAACGTAATTTAAAACATAGCCTTTTGTGTTTGCTTATAATGAAAGGTCACCGAAAGGTCACAATGGAACATACCTGGATGCCCCAGGCAGACGTCCCAACAGGTAACAAAAACAAAATGAATTGAATTCAAATCCAGTGCAGAACTAGCGTAATTCTTCTTGTAATTACTATTATTACTTTCATATTTCTATCAGTTTACACAGTTTAATTAATCACCGTCCTTTGTTAATGGACAGATCATGTGTTTGTATTGTCCAGCATGTCGCTCAAAGGTCAGTGGTCTCCAATGTGCTGTTGTCTGGTAATTGCCTGTTAAATGGAAGGGAAAATGTTCAGCTGGTACAAATGAGGTAAATGTTTACTTTGAACTGACCTTTTGAGTTAAGCTTCATCAAGCAGTTTCATCTCCGAAACAGCCTGTATTGTATTTTAGTTCATACATCATAAATAGAAGCATAACGAAGTCTGTCTATGTACAAATAAATTATCACTATGTGCAATAAAAGACATGAACAGAAACAACTCATCCAGTTAAAGGGACTCTATCCAGCGAACTATAAAACAGTAGATATCATAACTAGATACCGGACAATGGCAAGAAGCCATTGTGAGTGACTGCGTAATGCATAGCCATATCCTGTACAGTTGCCATAAACCAGAAATGATTGGATTATTTGTTCTAGCTAATTATTGGATCAACCAAATGTATCAAAGTTTTTTCACCAGTATATGTGCCAAAATCTCCCTTCTCCTCCTTATCTCCCTCCCGGCCTTGGAGAAACATGCCGGAGAGCCTGTCGCAGCAACCCACACACACAAACAAGATTCACTTGGCCTTCACTCACCGTCTGCACTTCCCACTATCTATTTCTTCTCTAGTTTGTGACCCATCCCCCACATCCACTGAAAAACTCCAGCACGTGACCACGTGTACTATATTCATAATATGTGTGTATATTTTGTATTACTGTTATGCTTATGGCTGAACTGTTTTTCATTTTCCAAGAGTTCAAGTTCCCCCAGTAGGGGGGGAACTGACACTGGCAATGACAACGGCAAAAATATATCCTGATTCCTGGTTCCTGATCATAGAATGACAAAAACACTGCATACGTATACATACACGACAACGATTATCAAAAGCAACAGCACCCTTGAGATGATAAATATCTACAAAATGAACTTCAGCATTGCGACCAGAGAGCAATATGATCATGTTCTATGTTCTCTGTTGTGTGTTTTATAAATGTTGGAAATTTATAAATTCCCAACATATTCAAAAATGATTTTAAATAAGTTTTAGTGCTTTTATTACATTGTTATACAGTCCTTGTTTTGTGTCCATCCGTTCTGTGTACAAATACAGTACAAGTTTCTTTACACAGTTCAATGTATTGCTTGTTTATGTTTCGGTATTTTCCTCAAATAATGGGTATACTTCAATTGCATTTTCTCCCCTATTGTACAGTGGGTACGGAAACTATTCAGACCCCTTTAAATTTTGTATTCTTTGTTTCATTGCAGCTATTCGCTAAAATCAAAACACGTATGATGACATCACACCCGTGACGTGACGATATGTTGTTGTTGCTTTTAATGGCGGTTGGCAGGCAACTGAAAGGTGCATTTACCGCCACCTACCGTTGTTGTACGTCTTCAAAGTATGTGTTTTATGCTATACCATAAAGAAAAGAGAGCAAAAGAGAGAGAAGGAGAAAGAGAGACAAAAGACATTCAATTCCTTTCCGCTTTGATCCCATGGGCTTTGAAGACAATGAAGCAAACACAGTGGTATGAGTAATCACACTTTTGGTTTTATTGGCTCCGTTGATCTCCTGTCCACACTCAACCCAGTAGATGGCGGTAAATGCACCTTTGCAGTTGGTTTCCAGCCGCCATTAAAAACGACAACAACAACAACAACCGCGCAGTCTGTCTGTGACGGTGGTGGACCCGCAGTGATAAAAGTGGTCATTCTCACTCTCACTGTTTCGCCATGGAGACCTTTGAAGTCTAATTGACAAACTCTGCAATGTAAACTAATAAGGAAACTATTAACCTGTTGTCGTGGCCAAACTGAACCTCTGCCACTGAGATGTGCACAAACACCGTGTGTCTAATTATCCTTCTTCAGACAATCCCACAAGACGTCTTGGATGTAGATAAAAGGTCACTTTATTTCCATCACATTAAAAAAAGGCAAAAGACAAACAAAACTCCATGGTACCATGCGGTCAAGAAAACCATTGGCCCGACCGGGTGGGTCGCACACCTGACAGCATAATCAGAAGACTCGCCTTTATACCCGACCCTCCCAGACATAACACAAGGGCGCCACCTGCAGGCCACACGGTAGCTAACCAGTTTAGCTCTAACACTTGTCATTCTGAATAAACTGCAAGGACGACAAAGTAGTTTTAGAACGAACTACTACTACTTCTACTACTAATACTACTACTATTCCGCCACACTGAAAGATAGGAAAAATTGCAACTTTGCCGAGAAATGCCGGAGGAAACAGTTATGTAGATGCATCCCAAAAGCAAGTTTATAGGTGTACTACTGTTATTGTAAATAAATACCCTTTTTTCTCCCAGTAACCTATGTTCCACTTTGACATGTTTTGAAAAACAAATTAGAGAAGCAGGTTGAAAATAATACAAAAACTAGCAGAGGATGGTTTCGATCCATCGACCTCTGGGTTATGGGCCCAGCACGCTTCCGCTGCGCCACTCTGCTGTCTGGACTGTGGGGGCTGGGAATCAGATAATATACTCTGCGTCACGACGTTCAGCATGTTCAGCCAGCAGGACGACTCTTGCATAATCCTAACCATTGTTCTCTCGTTTCACAGGGGCTGGGGCAGAGTGGAGTGCAGTGGAGTGAGAAGAAAAGATGTACTGAACTTGTCCAAAGGCTTATCCTGAATGCTAAAAAGTAAGCAAGCGGTGCAATAAATCAACACGCTCTAACTTTGATGTGTAAACCTAGAAAAATACACTAAATATTATTTAAATGTAGTGATCAGTGTTCTCAATATAAGATGAATCCAAAGCTGGTGGATTGTTTTTAAAACGTTACTTCTACTCTCCACCTTATCATACACATAATAAATGTATCCTATACATTTGAAACTCTTGCTAGAATGAGAAAAAAATAGTTAAGCCTTGCCCTGAACTTGTTTCAAAGGACTTTAAAGGAGTTTTTATTTAGTTCAAATCAAAGTGTATTTGTTTCTCTATTTTAACTCCATCCTGGGGAAACTCGGTGAAGGACTTCAGCTGTTCATTGAGTCAGAAACAATGCCATGAAAGAGCTGATCTCGACTGGTTTGAACTGGCTCTCTCACATTAGTTTTTTTCTTCTTTGTGCTCACACGCCTCAAAAAACAAACTCTCTCAGAAGGATCAGACAGGATTTCAGTTGCATATGTGGGCCTCATTTTCCCGCAGGCATTTGTGAGAACATGCTGTCCTTGCCCACTTTAATCGAGCTGAAAACATTCACTTATTTTGATTAGATGTTATTATTATTATTTTTTGAATGGGGGGGGAAGTCTTAAAAATCTCCAAAAGTTGTGTATGACAGAAGCTGAGACCCATAATAAGCAAATATAATGCAACTATATTATATAATTTGTGATTGGAGTAGTACTTTCTATCAGTATTTCCTCTGTGCACTGGAGGCTCTCTGGCTTATGCTTTCTAGTGAATATAAACAAACAAGTACAGTACATTTCTAATTATAACTCCACAAGTGGTTTTGGATTCCAACCATTACACTAGGATACAGTTTGGCTTCCAGTAAAACCAGTAGACATGTTCCAGTCTTAACATTTTCCCACATCACAAACATGTTTACTCTCCTCTTCCCTCTTCGTTTATTACAGTCTGCCCTTTACTCCATTTCCTCCGCCCCCCCCCCCCCCCCCCCCCCATGAAAGCAGACCATGCCCACTCGCTTCTGTTTCTAGCTGAACTTGTTTTTCCCATCATCTGTCTTAACGTGTTCGTTATTACGTCAACAAATCTTAGGTCTTGTATCTCGCTCAAACACATTGGTCAAGTGGAGATTTCAAAAGTCGACAGTTACAAAAACCTAAATGTGTTTATTATTATTCAGAGTGACACATTCAAAAGTCTATTTCTGATTAAGCAAGGCATATTTGGACCTATATTTGATTTAATTGCTTAATCGAGCAACACTAAAACACCTCCCTTAGCGGCGATGAAGACCTATTAGGCCTAAATAAAATAAAATATCAGTAACAGCTAAGCATATGATGAAACTATAAGAAGTCTATAAATGTATTGATTTTCACTACATTTTTTAACTATTATCTTTGTCTTTTTTGTGATTGTCACCAGAAAACAGAAGGCAACTTGATTAGGTTATTCAAAGGTGAGAAACGCATACTGCCACTTGATTTGTTTATTCAAAGCTGAGAAACGCATACTTCTGTGCTTACAATGGTAATCTGTGATCAAATAGACCGTTTATGGCCTGAATTCTGCCGTTCATCGACAGGGTCATCAAGTAAAAGTGATTAAAGTCTGTCGTTGAAAAAGATTCAGTTTATAGTCAGTCATTAAGTTTGGATTAACAGACAAATTTTGCATTTAATGTCGTTCTGCGATATCATGACCTACATACCAGCACTTTTTTTTTTCCTGAGGGCAAATTCAATACAGTTCAACTTCTGACATTTGCTTCTAATGCCCTGGGAAAATATTAATATCCTGCATTGCTCACTTCTGGCTTAGTCTTAGATACAAACCACAAACTCAAGGTAGCATTTATGTGTAAAGCATTGTTCTCAGGAAAAACTCAGTCTGCGTTGTTGTAAATAGTTTTATGTTTGTTTCAGAAAGATGGATTTGTTTATGCTAGAACACTGGTAGGTTAGCTATTCAATTAAACTTGGCCTATTTTATTTTTTTACTTTAATTACTAATTTGTCCAAAATATCATGAAATAAAACTGGCAAACAAATATCAATCTACTCCCAATTCTATACTTAAAAGGGAGCTTAAAAAAAAAAAAAAAAAAAAAGGATTTATTAATGTTGAAATATTACATATCCATGGGTTTGTTGTCATAGTGATTACCAATTTAAAATAAAATATACTTTTATAATGGACATGTCCTCAAAATATTGTATACAAGTATTTCACTTCAACAACAATTAGAGGAACACATATTAGTAATGTGTTGTTCTGTGTAGCCTACATTAAAAAAAATAATTTAATAAAGTGCGAATTGTGTAGGCTAACCTGAGCCTTATAGTTTGTAGTGTAGTTTTTGTTTGTGAAAACTGCAGTACAAGTTTTGTAAAAGTTGTACAAGGTTAAAAACATGACCACATCTGCAGACATGTGATGTACGTTATCTCCAAATGTACAGTGCAGCGTAACGTGAGAAGAGAGAAACAGACGTGAGCGCTGATTGGACAGAGCCGGAGCCGTGGGCGGGGTTTTCCGGCTTCTACTAATACTACACGCGTCAGGCTAAAGCGCATAAAACAAGAAGCTACCCACGGAAAGGCAAATAAAACACACGGATCATCTATTTTCTGCGTTTTACAGGTACTATTCTTTAATTTTACTTTCTTTATGTGGTTGTTTTTCGAGTTCGGGGCTTACAAAGGATTAAATTATCACTTTGTGCTGATCTCCCTCGTGCGAAGATGACGTAGGGACATTATTTCATCAGCTAAAAAAAGAGGATCAACGTGTTCTTTAATATAGTTTTAATAAAGAAACACATTTCTTCGAACATTTCCAATATTTATTTCTTGATTTAACCATTTTAAAGATTCTTATGGTTGCACTGTTTAAAACGAAATATAAATATTATATATTGGGATAAAGAAGACGAAATATTTTAACAAAAAATACTAATTACACTTCAATAAGAAGTAATAATTAGATATTTTTATGTGTGTGTGTGTGTGTGTGTGTGTGTGTGTATATGTGTGTATATGTATGTATATATATCGCATTCCGTGATTTATTTATTATGATTAAATTTTATTTACATTTCGTGATAATGTATTTAATAAATAGATAATGTTTAAGTTTTGTTTAAAAAGTTATTATTAATTCTTATGTTTAAAAACAATGAGAAACATTCAAACTGAACGAAAGATTGGCAGCTTATAATATTGATAATACTGTATGATGAAGACTCTTTTGAAGAAATGTTCATTTAAAATTCTGATTGCATTGACGTACTTTCGGATTGAGTCTGGGCCTGTTTAACCACAGATATTTCTGTCATTAACAGTAAATCTCCCAAACTTCTGATCCACAAATGTTGAACCCTTTCTTTATTGGCTTGGTTTTGTCTCCACAACCTTATCATATGAACAATCGTGATTTAAACATAATCAGAATCCCAAAAACAATAATGGAAAACAGTTTCTGACTGTGTAGAAAGAAGATTTTTTTTGCATTCTCCTCTTTCACTCTCAACTTTACACACGTCAAATGGTAAATATGGTAATATATTCGGCCTACTTTTCTCCTTTAGTCTGACATGCATAATCCATTCATACAATTGAATGAAGGCCTGCCGGGTGACCTACATTTAAACTGGTTTATGGATCATAAAATAAAAACCTTATACAGTTGGACTTTATATTATGAGTTGTTTTAAATTCAAGCCTGAATAGCTTTTTTGTCATTTTTATTTTTTATTTTACAGACATTTTATTAGTATACTTCTCCCATTCACATTCAAATCCATAATACAGTTACCGGTCATAAAGAAGAACGTGGTTAAATAACTAAACTTATCTTATCTGTTCAGAAGAATAACTACTGTGAACCATGACCAAGGACACGGTCGACATGAAGGAGGTGGAGTTGAACGAGATGGATCCGGAGAAGCAGCCCATGACGGGGGATGGCCAGGCCGGGGAGAAGAACGGCACCGTCAAACTCAAAGTCCCAGAAGACGAGGTCACTTTCACTGGGCTGTCCAAAGAGGAGCTCATGAAAGTCGCTGGCACTCCTGGGTAAAATTGAAGTTTAAAAAAGGCTCTATTTTCTTGGTGTGTGTCTAAAGCAGGGGTTTGTAACCAATCCAGGACCCCCACTGGTAAATGCAATTGTCGTCTGTGATCGTTTCAAGTTGCAAAGCATTTAAAATCAGGTTTAATTGTGTTCATTTGAAGTAATTTGACATACTTTCACTAAAATATACTGCTACAATTAATAATAGATTAAATGCAATGTCATAATTATAATATCAACATCTTCCAAGTCATCTCACGACCCCCAGGTCAAGCTCCCAACCCCCACTTTGGGAACCACTGGTCTAAAAGAACTCTGACAAGAAACTTTGTCATAATACAGTTGTTACAATTTGGTGACACAATGAACAAAACATAAAAGTAAAAAAATCTATTCAATGCTTATCCTTATAATATGTTAGCGGTTTAATTCAATTGGACAATCAGACACCCTGCCAAGTTACAGGGAAGATCTATGGAGAGACGAGCACACTCTCAGTAAGAATGCATGTTTCTCAAGGTATTTTTGATACCTTGCCTCCGGTCGCAAAACCCTTTCACGCCGGTTTGAGTTCTTCCCTTTTTCTGTCTGTAGATGGGTGCGTGCTCGCTGGGTGCTGCTGATCCTCTTCTGGCTCGGCTGGCTGGGCATGCTGGCCGGAGCTATTGTGATCATTGTGAAAGCTCCTCCCTGCAAACCCATCCCCGAAATGAACTGGTGGAACGAAGGGCCTCTGTACCAAATCTCTGACCTGGAAGCCTTCGCTGACGGACTCGAAGGTAACGTCCAGTCTTCACGAACCACAAAATAGACCCACGTTCCTCACTTGAGACATGTGTTTTTCTCCCATCTAAAAGAGTCAGCACTGGTCCATTTGTATAGCCAAGTTCAGAGGAAAACATAATTTGGCTTTGAAACTAATCATAACCAAAGCAAGAGGAATAAAGCCTAACATAAGATTGGGATTTCTGTAACTAATCTGCAGTATTAAACCAGAACCTCAACAGGACAACACCAGGACTGAATCATGACCGAGCGTAAAGGAAGTCTCCCAAGTGTACCTTAAAGATAATTATAACTCCGCCATTATCCACTGTACCACAGGCTGATTACCACACCGGCCTTGTTTAGCGCTCAGATACCCAAGTGCTGACAAAGCTTGACACCAAGATGGCTCAAAGTCTAAAGGACACACAAAAGAATGATTCAATCTTTTCATATCAGTCAAGAGATTAGATGTTTGTTTTTTTGTTTTTTTTTCATCCGCACAAAACCACTGAATCGTCAATCCCTACTTAATGTGCGTAACAGCATTGACACAGCTGTTGTCCTTTTTTAAAGCCGTTACTAGGGAGCGCTCGGGTTTCCAGCAGGCTTTTGGATGACTTCCAGGAAAAACATGTGACTTGGTGGTGTTTTTCTGTTGAGAGGGCTTCTTGTACCAGAGCTCACATGTTCAACTGTGCGGAGATATTCAGATGAAACAGCCCTTGGTAGTCAGAAGTAACAGTCAGACTAAACTTTACCATACCAACATGGCACACTCAAATTTTGTCTTGTTTTAGTGGCTCAAATTAGAATCTAGTTTGAATAGTTTTTAATATACGTTTGGCCAAAATGCACTGTACAGTAAATTCAGTCTATGACGCTGATCTTTTCCTGTTTCTGCAATTCTAGTTTTACCATTTCTCCTTTTAACACATGTCTTTTGTGTAGTGAGAAATTCCTTTACTAAGTGTTTCTGTTTGTTCTTCTTTTGACCTGTAGGCGTGGAGACCAAGTTGGACAACATGAACCAGCTAAAGGTGAAAGGGCTCATCATTGGCCCGCTTCACACTGTCCAAAAAGACAAGCTGAGCACCCTCAGCCTGAAAACCATCGACCCCACCAAGGGTTCAGAGGCTGCCCTGCTGTCTTTGCTGGAGAAGGCCCATAAGAAGGGTAGGCGTCTGGTTTAATTTAGTTAATGAGACTGGTTTGGTGTTGTGATGGATTGTCTTGTAACTTGGTGCTTTTATCTTCTCTTTTAGGTATTCCTGTGGTGCTTGACCTGACTCCAAACTATGAGGGCTCATCCTCCTGGTTTACAGCTGGCGATGAGGCTGACGTGATTGATAAAGTCAAGGTATGTAGTAAAATATCATTAGTGTTTAGGACTGGGTATTGTTCAATGTACAGCATCACTCTAGAACCATGAAGCAAAACCATCAATAAGTTCATTAAAAGACTATAATTGGCTCGGTTTAAACCAGGTAGCAATATAATTACCATTGAAAATCTAATCTAAATCTTATTTGGACTTTAGGATGCAGCCGAGTATTGGTTGAAATTAGGCATGGATGGCATCAAAGTGTGTGACGTCACCTCCCCGGCCCAGTCTGTGGACTGGTCCAAACTGCAGGCTGTCGTCCAGGGCAACCGCACGGAAGACACCAAAAACAAGTGAGTCCCGTCTTCTACTCGGTGCGTGAAATAAACGGCACATTTAGTTTCAGGAGACGATGGTGGAAAATGTACCTTACAAAAAGAGTAACTTGATCTTTGAGCTACAAGACTTCAGGCAGCACATTGTGAAGCTTCAAAGCGTTCCAGTGCTGCAGGAGGTTGCAGGTGGAGGTCAGGAAGGAATTGGTTCAAGGGCCATTCACAGCAAGAGGCCCCAGCTCGGTGTAATAAATGCGACACCTTGTGGAGCGCATGCGTCATAACAATCCTTAAATTGAAGCATTTTAAAGGCAGAATATTTAGGATTCTTCTTGTAGACTTAACTTGTCACCATGTTCAAATAAAATATTGCTTTAACTGACAACAATGTATTAGGGTGCGTGTTACAGCTATCACCTTGTTAAATAATATAACATAATGACTAAAAACAATGTTGGATTTTCTGTTTTCTACATGGGCTAATTTGTACTCTTTTTATCTGTAGGCTGCTGATGGGTGTGGCCAAGGGAGCTCAAGCCTTTGAGATTTCGCAACTTGTGAACGCTTCTGGCATCGACCTGCTCCTGTCTGACCTGCTCAGCACCCAGAAAAGTAATAATCACTCCATTTATTATTAACTATGAATAATAGAAAGAAACTCTCACAGTCCTGGGGCTGGTATGCACTAAATTATAATGTAAAGTCAAGTAGAGAGGGCGTGAAAGTGTGCACAAGATGAAAATATTACACCATACACTGTTATTATAAATGAACCAATACAGACTTAGTATTTCAAAAGAAGTAATTGTATTACATCGAGAGAAAAACTTCCTCCTAATCCAACTGCACATTTTCTCACAAAAACACCTCCAGGAGCAATAACACGAGGAACAAATACATTTCAGAGTGGTACATACAGTGGGGCCAATAAGTATTGGTCAACTTAAAAATGTGCAAGGTCACCCATTAAAAAGATAAGAGAGGCTTGTAATCTTCATCATAGGTACACATCAAGCATGAGAGACAGAATGTAAAAAAAAATCCAGGAAATCACATTGCATGATTTTTAAACAATTTATTTGAGAAAACGGGTGGTCAATAAGTATTGGGCAGTCAGAAAACAAACAACTCTTCTGTCCCTCACAGACCAGTCACTTGCTCTTTAAGAAGTTATTCCGGCCTCACTCGTTAACAGTATGAATGACACCTGTTTGAACTGACATCTGTTTGTTGCATGACAACAATCCAAAGCACACAGCCAGGAACACCAAGGAGTGGCTCCGTAAAAACCATATCAAGGTTCTGGAGTGGCCTAGCCAGTCTCCAGACCAAACATCACAGCTCTAGAGATCTGTGCAGAGGAGTCGGCCAAAATGCCAACTAAAGTGTGTGTAGACCTGGTCAAGAACTACAGGAACCGTTTGACCTCTGTCATTGCAAACCAAGACTACATTACAAAGTATTAAAAGTAACTTTTGCTGGCTGCCCAATACTTATTGACCACCCATTTTCACAAATAGTTTAAAAATCATGCAATGTGATTTCCTGGATAAAAAAAAAAAGAATAACAAATATTTATTTTTACGTTCTGTCTCACGCTTGATGTGTACCTATGATGAAAATTACAAACCTCTTATCTTTTTTTAAATAGGTGAACTTGCAAATGTTTAAGTTGCTCAATACTTATTTGCCCCACTGTACTTCTCAAGTTTAATAGAAAGTCTGTTCTCGTGCGCTCACTCATCATGTGTGTCTTGTGCAGCTGCGATGGAGAAACTGGCTGCCATTGACCTCCTCGGTGCCCTGAAGTTGCAGCTGGGATGGGGCCTTGGCGCGGCTCAGGGAGAACAGCTGGCCAATCAAGCCACAGCTCCAGGTTTGGCCCGCCTCTACCAGCTGCTGCTCTTCACCATGCCCGGGACCCCTGTGTTCACCTACGGAGACGAGATCGGTCTGATGGCAGAGGTATTTTTGCTTTTTGAAGTTTAACATCATATTTTTTGTACGTCCTTTTTACAAGATTGAGCATTTTGAGTTTTGGATAGCTGTATATTTTGACACAACAGATATTGATGATGTAAATCTCCTGTTTCAGGGCAGTACATCTCCTAAAATGGTTTGGGATATTGAAAAAGAACCAGCAGAGGGCAGCGTTAATGAGACGGCTGAGGTAAGTCTACATTATCGCTACATTTAATAATAATAATAATGATGATAATAATGATGATAATGACAATCTTGAATATTTAACTGCTATTTTAGAAGTGTAAAAATGGACTCTGGTGTGGTTATTTTCTCCAGGCACGGCGTAAGGAGCTCGTGGAGTCCAGAAAGTGGTTCAAGGCTCTGAGCGACCTGAGAGGGAAGGAGCGCTCTCTGCTTCATGGGGACTTTTACAGGCTGGAGGCTTCGAGCGGGGCCCAGTCCTACCTGAGACTCTGGGACCAGAGCGAGCGATACGTCACAGTCCTCAACTTTGGCTCGGCTCCAGAAACCATCTCGCTCAAACTTCAAGCAACAGGTCAGCGCTTGCAACGAAACCACATCCTTTTTTTGTTTTTTAAATCGGGACAAAAGACAAACTTGCCTATTGGGACGATGCAACACCTTCTTAATGGTGCACAACCCTCGCGTCAAGTCCAAACATATTTATATTTTTAATCTAGTACATAATGAATCTAACGTTATCCAAACACGATGCATTTCATAAAGAGACGTTAAAGCGCAGCGTTCGAGTTTCCTGTTTACTCTAGCTTTATTCACGTCTCGCAGCGCCTCAAACTTGAAATCACTAAACGTCTTTTTTTGTGAATTGCTGAGCTTGACCTTTACGAGCAAGACTTTAAAACGAGGCAATACTTTATCTCCAGGACCGCGAATTGAGCACTACCGACCCAGAAATCAACCCCAGTTTACTGTTGTCCTAATGCTAACGGCGCGTTTTGTTTCCGCAGAGGGAGTGCAGTTACCAGAGGAAGCCAAAGTCAAGCTCTCCACTGACTCAGAGCTGGAGCCGGAGACGATGCTGAGCCTGGACATGATCAAATTGGGGCCCGGACAAGGGGTCCTGCTGCAGTTCCCTTACACGGCATAAAGAGGGCGCTATCACACAGAAGAGATTTTACACATGTGAGGGCATGACACAGAGAAGAATTAAAAGAAATTTGGAGATAAAATAGCCATTTAAAAAACTAAGTTTTGTTTTAAGAAACAGCCCGTCGATGTCAAGTGTCTTTTCTTTTTTATTCTTTTTTTTGTCTCTACAACTTTGTGTGAAACATTCCATTCTTTTGGGGCATTTTCATTGAATCTTTTTATCATGCATTGTTAAGACTTTGGTTTGTGCCTAGTTTGACATGTTTTTTACTGTTTTCTAAATGGAGTTCTAACACGTCTCTTGAACTTGGTTAATGTTACAATGCTGATTTTGTCCAAGTAACTGGAAAGATACTGAACAAGTGATACAGAATAAACAAGTTCTACTCCCTCTACATTGTTGTCTGTCATATGTTTAGAAATCGTGCGTATTGTATTAATTCCAAGTGATTCATCTTGTCTACGGTACATTTACTTTGGCGACGATGCCACGTTGAAGTTGCAGGTGTGTCACCGTGTCACAGATGTTGACACAAGCATTTCTGTTTCTTTAGTCACTTGAATGACTGAATTAAAAAACATTTAACTTAAGGGTTAAGAGCGTAATAATCCCACATACAGTGCAGTGTTGCGTCTTTGAAGGGGGAAAAAAAACTTCACCTCACTGCTCTGCAACATTTCAAAGAAAATGTGTGGCCGACCCGTGTTTCCCATAAAGACGACACGCAACAATGCAAGTGTTAAAATAATCTGAATGTAACAAATGCAATTTGAGTTAAAAAAGTTTATTTTAACTTTCATAAAACCATATTTAAACGTGTGCACAGCTTTTATTCTTTAAAGTTCTTCATTTTCTCAAGGTATAGATGTTTTTCACCAGATTGTAAAAGATAATCAAATGAAAAGCTTTGATATGCTGTGAGAAACGGGACTTTTATTTATTATTTACAACTTATTAAACAAAGTAATTACCTTTTTAATGCCCATTATTCACAAAGAAACGCTAACTGTTGGAGAAACTGTGGCAGCCAGGAGGCAAACCACTCCACTTGTGTGTTCCGGGACTGTCCTGTCGCTCAAAAATATTGGACTGAAGTGTAGCAAGTCGCTGCAGACTGTTTTTGACACTGCCACCTCTCAAAACTCCTGCCATGGACACAATAAATGGATACCTTTGGAACATCCATCGCAAAGAAATGGAAGACAAAAACCTCTCCAACGATCACTGGTATTAACAGAAACAGACATCCAGACTAAATTTGGAAATGGACAGATTTGATAGAGAATTTTCCTCTAAATGTGCCGTGATTTTGTTCTCTAATTATGTTTAGTTGATGTATTCTTATTCAAGTCTTTGCTCTCTGGTCGTATTGTGTTCTGTAGTGTTCCGTGTTCTATATTTAGGCTTTAAAAAATGTTTTAACATCGACAGGTTAATGGTTATTCAATGTGTCAGAAAATAAAGTACTCAAAGTGCTAGGTACTTATATTTATCTAATAAATAAATACTAATCTAATAAATACGATGCACATCCTTTAACAAACTATGTTGAAGACTCGATCGATTGATTAATTTACTTCTAATTGTAGTTTTGTTTTTTTGTATAGGTTTTTTCCCCCCCAAAATTAATGATTTTAATCCCAGTGTCCTGCCATTCACAAAACAGTTAATTAAAGAAAATGTTGACAATTTTGCTGAATGTATAGTGGGACTAGATGATCGAACCAAATACCCCAATTTTTTTTCTTAATCTTGCAATAAGTTTACAATGTCTCTGGGACCTTTTATCATCTTGACATTAAGCACATTTTACAGTCATTTATATATTACGAATGATTCCATTGCTGAAATTGTAATGGAATTGAATTTAGTCTCCTAATTTAAAGCTTTGCAAAAACGAGACGTAGAAAAAAACCACAACTACGGCTACTAAAATATACATTATTTCTGCTTTATTTGTCAGCTGAACTCACCGCTTTTGGCATGTGAGGGA
Organism: Chaenogobius annularis; assembly: GCA_015082035.1. Taxonomy (NCBI): domain Eukaryota; kingdom Metazoa; phylum Chordata; class Actinopteri; order Gobiiformes; family Gobiidae; genus Chaenogobius; species Chaenogobius annularis. Next base: position 801,476 of record BJKM01000027.1, read on the forward strand.
AGTGTCCGATAAGTGACGAGTGAACACACTTTTGAGGCTTGTCTCAGGTTGTGCCTATTTTTGATTTCGTTTTTTAGCACGAATGTGTATTTGATCTCCATATCAGGCATCATTGGGATCATTTACTCTCTCTTTCCTTCAGTTAGGGTTAGAAAGGCTAGAATATGAAACAGTAAAAGTTTAGTCTTTTTATTTCTAAGTACTTTTTATTTGTGCTGTAATATTAGCCTGCTCAAGTACAATAAGACTGCCTTTTCTCACATAGTCCCAATGTTACAGTCTTTTGTCTCTAACACCATTTCGTTTTCAGTGAACTTTGAGTATTTTTGGGGTAATTTGGAGCCGTCGCGTTGCTGTGGTGTGCAGGGGGGAGGTTTGTGCGTAATAACGGGAATCAGGTCCCGTCGCAGCAGTCTGAAACCAGCCTCCGACTCACTCACTCAGATCTGTGTCTCAGTTTTACTGTCACATTCAACATGACCTTTACATCACATCTCACACGACAGTGTCAAAGCTGCACACTTCTGTCTCATGATTCACACAGGTCTAGTTACTGTACATGAACTTGGAAGAAAATGTAAAAGAAGGACTGATTTACGCTTGGTTTATTTTAGCATTAGACCCGGTTTGGTCCTAGTTAAGACCTAGTTTAGATCTGGCTAAGCTCTACTACACATTCTCACTCCAACGACTTCAGAAAGGTTCACTTTGTCATACATAATATATATATATATTTTTCTAACTTAAGGGTCAATGTTTAATCTTAAAAAAGGAAAAGGGTCGCTCCCCACATGTTTATTCTTTGAAAAAAAGGAAAACAGAACTATTTTATGTTTTATTTGATGTTTTTGAGGTTACGTTAATATTATGATCATCGCCAACTTTAATATTTTGTACTCTAAATAATATCATTTTAGAATAAGCAGTCTGTATCTCCCTCTCGCTGCACCTCTCTCACTAATGCGTGTGATTTGGAGGTCAGACTTGATTGATCCATGTTCCAATCGCTTGGACAAGTTCGTTATTGTAATTGTTATCTTTTGTTTTGTAATACAGTGACTGCTCTTTTTTCCTTCAACAACATTGTGTGAGCTTAATGTGGAACATTGGCTCGTTTGTGTGTGGCAAAGCAGAGAGAAGCAGAGAGAAGCAGAGTGAAGCAGAGAGAAGCAGAGAGAAGCAGAGAGAAGCAGAGTGAAGCAGAGAGAAGCAGAGAGAAGCAGAGAGAAGCAGAGTGAAGCAGAGAGAAGCAGAGAGAAGAGAGAGAGAAGCAGAGAGAAGCAGAGAGAAGAAGAGAGAAGAAGAGAGAGAGCGAGAGAGCAGAGAAGCAGAGAGAAGAGACAGAGAAACAGAGAAGCAAGAGAGAAGAACATGAGAGAAGCAGAGAGAAGCAAGAGAGAAGAAAGCAGAGAGAAGCAGAGAGAAGCAGAGAGAGAGGAAGCGAGAGAGAAGCAGAGAGAACAGAGAGAAGCAGAGAGAAGCGAGAGAGAAGCAGAGAAGAAGCAGAGAGAAGGCGAAGAGAGCAAAGAAGCAGAGAGAAGCGCGAGAAGCTAGAGAAGCAGAGAGAGAAAGCAAGAGAGAAGCAGAGAGAAGCAGAGAGAGAAGCAGAGAAAAGCGGAGAGAGAGGAGAAGCAGAGCAGAGAGAAGGCAGAGGAGAGAAGCAGAGAAGAATGCGGAGAGCGCAAGAAGCAAGAGATGAGAGAGAGCAGAAGAGAGAGAAAGGCGAGAGCAGAGCAGGAAAGCGAGAGAGAAGAGAGGAAAGAGAAGCAGAGAGAAGCGAGAAGCAGAGAGAGCAGGAGAAGAGAAGAAAGAGAGAAGCAGAGAGAGAAGCGAGAAGCGAGAGAGCAAGAGCGAAGAGAAGAAGACAGGAGCAGGAGAAAGCGAAGAGAGAGAAAGCAGAGGAGAAGAGAGAGAAGCAGAGAGAAGCAGAGAGAAGCAGAGAGAAGCAGAGAGAAGAAGAGAGAAGCAGAGAGAAGCAGAGAGAAGCAGAGAGAAGCAGAGAGAAGCAGAGAGAAGCTGATTTCTATCAACTGAAAGAGGTTTTGTATCTGTTGTTGTCTGATTTCTCAGCTGGAGTTCTTTTGCATGCTGGACCTTAAACCTACATAAACAGTTGTGCTGGTCTTTCAATGTGACCATAAGGGATGGAGCCTGGACGCTGTGTATCTGTCTTTAAAAAGTGTTTAAAAGTTGTGCTGTTTGTCACTCCTTTTGTACGGCTCCTTAACGAGAACCGATCAAATCAGATCTCATTCAAAGAGACAATTATTTCCCCAGATTTAATCTGAATGAACACAAGAAACGGCACAGAAGCTAGTTGGGCAACACAAGTGCTCAGAAAATGTTTACCATAGATTAGAAGTAACAGTCTGTTTTTTAACTGAGGTGCAGAGTTTTATTTTGATTACTCATTATTTAAACACAGTTCCACCCATAAGTTTGGCTGATTTGAATCAAGTCTTATCCTTGAGCTTCATGATCAGGCATTATCATTTCTTTAATGTGTAAAGAGCCAGTCTTCCAAATGAACAGCTCCCTTCAAACAGCACAAAGTCCCATCACAACAGCCCTTAAAAACAGCAGGAGCGAATTCTCAAAGTTTTTATTTTATTTTTTACTATACATTATCAATTATGTTTAATCTACCTTTAAACAACTAGCCCTGGACAACAAGTGGCCTAAACCCAGGCCTGACTCCACAAAGCCAATGAGACGACACGGAAATGACGCATTCCTGTAAAAAATGATACTGTACCATCCAACTTTACAGAAGCCAAATGTAAGCACGTGTCTGCAACAAGCCCATCTGAAAGACTCCGAATGACAGAACAACACTGAAGGTTGAATCATAAAGTAAAGTCATGACTTACAGAGCTGTTTGTGAGCGCGCTCAATGGTTTCACGCGCTTGGTCCAGTTTGGATACAGTCCGCATCCAGAATGTGAACAGTAACAGTGTTTAACAGTATCTTCTTTCTGACCGCCTCCTCTCTCACGCCAACTCACCTCAGCGCATATATCCAACTCTCAATACATTTGTGTTGCACGTGAACCTGTGAGCTGTATTGGGTTGTATAATTCAAAGTACTTTCCTACACTCAGAGTACTTGTTTCATGGTCATTCTTTTGTAAGTATGATTCCATTTAGTAGTATAGTACTGTAAGTAAACTTTATTTGTATTGCGTACAAACTGCTTCACACAGTGGTAAAAAACTGTTCAAAATGCAATGAAATATATAAGAAACAGTAACATTTTAAAATATGATTACTTATTGCTGTTATGCATTCTTTTTTGATATGATACTGACGTCCAACTCATCTTCCAAAGCATTCATAAGGATGTATCGTGTCCTTCAAAGAGCAGTCTATACATCTATTCTAAAGTCCACGTAACCTGAATCTGAATTATTTCCAAGTCCAGCCTGGGAAGTGATGATTTTAAATTGGCACATTAAGACATTTTTAAAAAGTGCACTTGACAATATGTTAAAATCCAGTTCATTCAAATTGTTATGCTCGACTTTCCATGCCATAAACTGATCTTTGATACGATATAATATTGCGGTATATCACGTTTTTCTTCCTTGGCAATTTACACTCGTAAATCTGTTATCAACAAACAAACAAACAAACGCTGCTGCTCGTTATTGCGCTGCAGAACATAACATTTCTGCAATCGATTCCATTCAAATCAAACGAAGAGCTGAGAGTGACTGGCGCTGCCCTCCTAAAGCGAAAGTGGGTTTTTTTTTTTTTGTTTCCAGCCTCAGAATGACACAGCTCAGTCTTCTTCACCACCAGCCGACAGTGACAGAGCCGCAGCCGCCTCCTGCACATGTGTGAACGACTGCGCTACTAAACAGGTACGACGCACTACTCTTTCTTTGTTCAGTCGCACATGCAACTACGTACTCTCAAAAGTAACCTGCTTAAGGAGTAACTACAATAGAGAGGAAGTTCGACAATTGAACCGCTGTAAATAAAGCATGCATAAAAAGTTAAACTAGCAGAGGTGGGTGGTACACAGCTACATTTGTTTGAGTAACTTGTCAAAAGAAATTGTACTTCTTGGAGTAGTTTTACTCTTACTTCCGACTGTGGGTAAGTTTGCAAGTGACAAGTGATTTATTTTGACAATATTTAAACATTGCTGCTTCTCGCACCGCTCCTTCAAATAGTTTCCCATTTTTGTGCTGCATCTTTTGAATATTTCTGTAGCATTATTTCAGGCTTTCTCCATCAACTTTTAAATCAACTTCAAATTAAGTCCTGAAGCGTCCACTTATACTATACAATACTTTTTTTTTTTTTTTTTTTTTTACACTTGAATCTTTTCTTTGACCGCTGCTTTGTACTTTTAGTTGAGTAACATTATTTTGAAGCGACGTTGCCCTTACTTGGGTGCAGTTTTTGTCCCCTCTGTCCACCTCTGATAGCAGCTGTGCGCATCAACAAGAATAAATCATCAGTTCTGACATTTTGTTTGCAATCTTTTAATCTGAGGACCTTTAATAAGAGCTACAGTGCAGTATCACAATGCAAGACGCAAGATGCAAGATTTACTATATGAAAATACACTGAATTTCGCAATGTTTCTTATGTTAACCACCATTGTTTTCACACACAGGTCAAAACCGCTGACATCTTCGTTCTGTCTCCTCACTGACGAGATGGTTAGCGGCTCCGTTCTTGACCCAGGTAAGAAATTCATTTGGTGCCGGGAAATTTAAAGGCACCTATTTGATTTGTGCAATTTATACGTCGCTTTGTGAAACCTTTTTGGAACGGTTCTGCAGCTATGACCTCATTTAACATCTGAAAACATAATGCGAGCAACCTCCGCTTTGTCTTTTGTCTTTTTTAGCAATGCCTAACATCTGCTTTATCAGATCGTATGGCTTCCCTGTCATCAAAGCACGCCACAACCCGAGATAAAAACATTTAAATGCATTTATTTTACTGCCCCCCCCGTGCACATTTATGTTGTTGGTTGAACTAGGATATATCGACGTGTACCAGGCTCAGACATTGAGGATTGGAGTGAGACAGTGCTCTAAAGTTTGACGTTTTGCAGCTAAAGCATCCGGCGACATTGTTTTTCTCGTCTCAAACATTAAAAGGTGGTCTCCTTCAAAGCGGCTTCCCCCAGAATTTGTTCAAGCGACACAGCAGACATAGTCAAAAATCCTGTTTGTTTGTATCCGTGTGTTTCGCATCATGGGCGCTCAAACACACACAGATGAATTGGAAGGAACAAATAAAATAATTGACCTTCTGTAGTTTATTGACATAGTGACACAGAAAAATGTAGCGTTTCATCGTGTAATGTTTTCATTTTATGTGTGAAAATGCCAAAAGTGCACCTATTTGGGACATTTAAACCGATAGATACATTTCTTGCTTCGTGTTAGAAATGTTAGACACAAAAAACTGACGGACGGGATTTGAGATATTGGCGTCAGTGCTTGAGTAAATTAAATTTGACCGAAAATTGGCGTAACTTTTCCATTTTAGAATTAGATACACAAATCCTTCTGTACGATCCGTCAAACGCAGCCTTTTTTAAGAAACATCCCACATATACGGATGTGGATACAAGTTGATTAGATGAAATATTAAAACAGACTGGACAGATTTGTTGCAGGTGAACGCTTATATTTTGAGAGAGCGAACTGGCGAAACAACTAAAAACCGAACAAATTAGTTATGCCTGTCGTGTCTTCTCTTAAAAAAAGAATAGTTGTGATTGTTCGACAGTTTATTTTATATTCTCGACCAATTTAGAAGGCGAACAAGTTGCATTATTAAACCCTAGTAACTCGCTCATGTTTGTACTTAATATTCTTTCCACTTTTACTGCTCTATAAGTCTCACAATGGGGAAATGGCCAAACAAAAGTATTTATCTTTAAAGCATACGATCCTTTTTGTTCTTTGTAACTTGAGCGTTACCTTTGAATTGTACTACAGCGCTTACTATAGATGTGAAATATATGTCGATGATCTCTCCTGTCTTCTTCTTCACACAGACGATGTCCTTTGAGCGCACGACACTTTTTCTTGAGTGTCCAAAAGAAGAACAAACAGAGCGCTCTCTGAATATCACTTGTAAGTACAAAGCATCCACACACGTTACACTTTAATTTAGTCAAACGTGTGGAAACCAAGATTTAATTGACCCCGAGCGGGTCTTTCCGATTTGAATCCAATCCGATCTTTACAAGTTAACATTTCATAAAGAAAAAAAAGAATAAGTTGTTCATTTATTAATATTTTTTCCACCTTCGAAAAACAGTGAAAGTGTGAGCAGCAATAAGGATTTTACATGGACATTTTTGACATTCATTACCAAAAGTGTTCTGATTTGCATACGCCGCTTCACTGTTAACCAAACTGTGGGAAACCGGTGCATTTTAATGTGAATGAAAGTTTGTGAGCGGATGACAGAGCAGTGAGGAGGAGTATGAAAGATTGTCATCAATTCTGTAGAACTTTCATTATAAAAAAACTTTAAAAAAAAACCTCTTGGAGCAGAAGCCGTATTTTTTACTTATGAAATCTAACGTAATTTGGTGAGCTCCTCCGACTTGTGGCCGACGTCGAGATACGGTTTATTTTTCAAATGTATAAAACGGTCAAAAATACTCGCAGATCGGTTTGATTCTCGACCAGAACACAATGAGCGATGACACGTAGAAACTGTACAAAAACTTGTAAAAGAAAAAAAAAAAAAGTGGCATTCTGTTCGCATTTTGATAGTTCTGCAGTTTCAGTTGAGCAGACAAGTCCTCATTAACATGTTCAGAATGTTTTTTAATTTAAAGCGGAGGTTTGTGCGGATCAACACTCATTCAGACGCACTGTACACACGACCTCAACATTTACATCACCTACAGCAAAGAGGTGTTCAAAGTACGGCCTTGTCAAATATTACTCCAATACAAGTAGAAGTAACACAGTTCAATTATTACTTAAGTTAAAGTTCTGAACAAATTACTTTTACATTTACAAATCTGTTTAAGTACGTGTTGCTCCTTCATAAAGACAATAATACAATTAGTCTGATCCTGCAGAAAGACTTATTTGGTTATGATGGCAAAATTGGATGGCAAAATTGGAAAAAGGAATTAAAATGTGCCTATTTTTTTTGCAACTCACAGCTTGTTTGAGCAGCGGTTATTGTTTACAACTGCTAAAATGTGTTAAAGCGAAGTCACAAACGGTCTGATTAATGACATCGCACCCACGACCGGTTCAGGGGAAAACCTTCTCTATTGTTGTGTGTGTAACAGATATCTGACCTAACCAAGTCTCTGGAGCGAGCAAGGCTTTAATGGGACAAAGACATGAAAAACTGCTTCAACAAAGCACTTTTTTAATTTATTTTTTTATGCATGGAGTAGAAAGTATTATATTGTCTTTCAAATGTAGTGGATTAAGTATTAAGTACTCAACAAAAATAAAGTACAAAAATAATAAGTGGTAAGTAATAACCAATAACTAGTGAGTTTCGTGCTACAGAAATTAGGATTTTGCAGATTTTTTTAAATAGGGGTTTTACACATGACAATTTGTGACAAAATATTAAACCCAGATGTCTGCTACCCCTGTGTGCTGTTAATCTCAATAGAAAATATATATATTGTAAGGCAAAATTACTTTTAATCTAAAATTCAGAGACATGTTGAGTGCGTTATTTGCCGTGTAAAATATGTAAACGTGCTGTTTATACAATGATGGACATTTTAAATAATCACTATTAATTTGGGCAAAGACTCATTTTTCTTTGGACTCATTTAAACATTCACGCTCTGTGACACTTTCATATTTATTAAATAATAGCGAAGTGGGGTGCTGATCTGTGCCTTTAAACTCACTCACCACAACTTCACATTCAAGGTGAGTGAAGTGTCTTGCCAAAGGACACGACGGCAGTTTCCATTCGAGATTCTGCAACGCCACAACTGCACTTGGTATTCCCTGTTCTCCCATCCAGTACTACGGTGACCAGACCCAACCCTGCTTAGCTAACGTGATCAGATGAGATCTAATGGCCAGTGATCCATTTCACTCAAAATTAAAATATACACAAACACGTGTCTTTAGAGTTTATTTTACTTAAATACATTCTCTATAAAATACCGTACTTTGCTGAGAGAGCATGTTTATTCACAACCTGGACAGCACTGTTTATACAAGGTCACCCTAGAAAAAGAGGTTTTGATCTCAATGGATTCTTACCTTGTTAAATATAGGTTAGTAAATACATTTTTAAAACACTTACACTCTTTGCAACAGCATTTGCCTCTAAACTAACTGAACAGATATTACTGCATCCATTTTGCAGTCCAAATAGTTCTCAACTGCATCACATTTACTACAACTTGGACAGCAGTTTTTTCAGAGTAGCTTCAGAATCGCTGTCCTTGACGTTTGCTGCCCCTGCGTGTGTGGGTCTATGCGTTTGTATGTTTCGTGTAGGTAGTGTCACACTACTGACAGCAGCAGAAGGGCCCATGTTGGATTGTGGTGGAGAGTGGGTGGGATGTCGGTGTTTCCCTGAACCTCATCTTCTGTTGCTCTCATACTTCCTGTTTCACACTCTTTACTTCCTGGTAAACATCTCACTATTTCACTATATTTATATCAGCCTGGATTCAGTGACATGTATTAAGTTTTATAGGTTGGGATATGGTTATTTTTTTAAACCACTGAATGTAGAAATTATTTTGATTCTCATTTTGGGGTTGTGGACTATGCCAAATAATAGGAATTCAATAGAGATTTAAAAAGGAATCATTAAATTAGATTTAAAAGATTTGTTATGATAATAAAAACCAAGCTTTATCTTCAAATTTAGAACCAAATTTTGCAGGTGAGCCTTAAACGAGAGCTCTTGGTCTAGTACAAAGCCATGGTAAGGTAATCGTGTGATAGAATCCAGAGAAAGCAGACTGTAATGACTCGGTGACCAGTCCCAGTGAGGTGGAGCAACAGTAAAGTACCGTATCATTGCTATAAAAGTGGTACATAACATTGGACAGATCAACACTAAGATAATTAATATAAATGAGGAATAAAATTGGGCCTAAAATGAATCCCTGAGGTACTCCTTTTGGACACATGCATAAAAAAGAAAGAAAACCCTGCCAATTTACAACATTATGATTGATTTGATTGAATACAGGCCTTCATCAGATTACAAAGTTTATTTATTGATTTATTTGAATATTTAATTCTGTGTGCATTATACGTATCTGCAAGGCATCAATATTTATTTTGTATTTTCAACAACTCGTGAAACTTAGATCAACTCCAAGCCTTATAGGGTAAAGTAAGTTCAGTAAAAATCAGATAAGATGGGTAAAAACGGAAAGACGCTCAAGCACACACACACACACACACACACAGCGCTGGGGTGTTGTAGATAAAGATAGCTGAAGATGGGAGATCCGTCAAATGTTTGTTTCCTCAGGATGTGGTTACGCGACGACAAAGGCACACAGAAAGAGAGAGAGAGAGAGAGAGATAGAGAGAGAGAGAGAGACACCTGCTTTTGAGCGAGCGACAGTGACGTTTATGCGGTGTGTGTAATCAGCGGTTTACTCTGGCCATTTCATGTTTCTCTCAATGCGTTTTGCTATTCTTGTGAGGACATGGTTCAGAGCTAACAATTGAAGTCTTACTATTTGTTGAGGGAAAACAAAAAGACCCATTTTAAATCGGATGTTAGCAGAAAACGCATACGAGTGGATTTATTTTAATGTTATTCAATTCGCATGCGTACTAGCAAATCGTTTAATTAATTAGCCTGATTATAAACGTAAAGTCTATGTGACAATTTGGACTACACATTTCACTAAATCGTATTATATTTCAGAGTTTGCTTAAACGTTTTGCGTATTTGTCCCCAGTTTGACCATTTTTGTTCATAAATGTACTTATCAGTATGGTTACCTAGCAACCATACTGATAACAAGAGCCAAAATCTATATAAATAGTTATGATTTGACAAACAATGATACCATATAACACCTTTTGTTGAACGATGGCTTAAACGTTCAGAAAAATGTGTCAGTTAAGTGTGAATTTTGTTTGTGTTTTCAATGGCACGTTGCATATTGATGACATCACAGAAGGATTCCGTACTTCCTGTAATTTAACATTATTATTTTTCTAAATTTCTTCACAAACTTTAACTTAACAGAAGTAAAACTATGACAAATATTTACCATAGATGCTATCCTACCAAACTAAGTCATAATCAGAAAAACCTTCATATGGACTTTAATTTCTGATGAACAAATAGTTTATTAAGAATGATTCATGCTTAGTAACTACTTAATGGAGGGTCCCTGGGAAGAGGCAAAGTGGTTATCCATAAAATTGCCCATGTAAAATTTAAAATACAGCAAAAATCACCAGCAGAGAGAGCCCCTCATCAGAAATCCAAAAAGAAATTTAAATATTTACAATTTACGTTATTCCTACAGACAGACATCACATTACTAATGACTACAGCCCTACTTATCTTTGAGCCACTCCCTGAGAATGAATTTAAAATGTCCCAGAGAACTACATTTCTCAACAGATGAAGGTAAGGAGTTTTTAATGTGGCTATTAAAAGTGTAGTTATTATAATCTCCACTGCAAACAACAAACTGTTTTGTCTCTATGGAGTCTTATGTATAAAACCTACTAACCTTGTACTTCAAACTCTATTCTGAAATGTGATTTGTGATTTAGTTTGGCAATTATAGTACTCTTAAATTTGAATGCATTGATATGTTTCATAGGTGCACTAAATTAATCTTCATTTGAAAACATAAATTGCAAATCTAATCCCAATTGTTATCAGAATAACTCCATGCATCCATCAGAACGTGTATTGACTTCAGGAAATACACAATCTTTCAAAGTGTCCTCACAGCGATAGTAAGACCGAGAAGTATGTGCATGTCAGAGAGATCTACTGATGTAAAGGTGACAAATCTCGAATGTGGAAATTATTAAGTCAGTCTCGAAGAGAGCGGATATAGAATACACTTAGACACCATGTTATGGAGAATACAAAACGCCAAAATCGTAAGCAGCAAGTTTATGTGAAAAGGAAACAACGCGCCGGGGACTGGTAAAGACTCAAACCTCAACACTTATTCAACATTTCATCTCATGTTTCTTCATTGTTTCTCTGTCTGACTCGCTGTCCTATTTACTGAACTCTGTGGTTTGTAGAAGACGCACACACGCAATGACCTAAGGGCTTAATTCTTAATAACAATGAATTTGAATTTGTTGCTTTATGTTGAATTAAGTTAAGATAAATGTAAACGTCCTCACAGTGTGGAGCTACAATTGCTAAGTTAGCATTTTTTATAGCATTCAAATTTGATTATGGGCCATCTTATTAGGGTTAGTATAGTAGATTTTTGTTGGAACATTATTAAGCTTTTGGGGTAATGAAAAATGCAAATGAACATTGTCGAGCATTAAAGTATGTGGTTTCACTAGAGCAAATTACATGTCATACTTTGCGTTCACTCATAATTATAGCTAGATCATTCCTTGCCCCAATTTGAATTTCTGTATAATCATCAACTCAGTCTTTAAAGGGTACATGGGCGTGATCACAATTTGATTTCATATCACAGCATCGTCAGTCAATTGCACCGAAAAAGCAATGCTGTTTTAAACTTGACGTCCGTTTTGTCTCGCAGGTCTCGCTCACCTCGCTCTGCCATAATGGATGACTGTTCACCAACCCACGCTTTCCCCAACCTCCATCTACCCCAACCTTTTCACATCGTCCTACCCAACCACCACAGCTCGGAGCCTGGATACTCCTCCACTCAGCCTCTCTTACCTTTACCGAGCCAGGACGACCACCAGACTATACCCTGTTTCCCAACTTTTGACGATGACCAACGAGAAGTAGGCTGCAACGAGGCCGAACGAAGCCTTCTCAGCACGAATAGCTTGGATGAAGATTTTAATATGGGCAGCCATTTTGAAGGGGAGGAGAGACATTCTTTGTACAGCCAAAAAGACACCTGGGATGGAAATATTGAAAGTCCTGAGGATTATTATGCTAAATCGAATGTCTACAGAGGTCACAGAGGCGCGACAAGCTACAATTCTTGTTCCCAATTGACTTATTACAGGAAAGCTAATGTTGACTATGCTCCTAAACAAGCTACTTATTTTAGAGATGGTGAACGTAGCTCAGGTAATATTGGTTTAGATTACTCCAGGACCAATTCAGTCACTAGTGATTTGGACAGTGAGGATTTTGGGGCTAGTCGAGGGTTTAATGAAGAGCAGTTTCAATCATCGGAGACCAGTCCTTGGCTAACTTCGGAAACTGTATGGAGAGGAGAGTCGTGTACTTCAAGTGTTAACCCTCAAAAGACTCTGGGCCTAAATAGCAGGACATACACCCAGAAACTAGACTCATTTTCCGACGCGTTCCTGTCCCAAGCTAAAAGGCGACTCCCGGTAATCTCTACTGCAGATGGACCATTCTGGGACAATGCAGTAAGACCCAGATTAAGTTGCTCCTTGGACTCGGACTCCTCGTCTCCTTCCCTCCCATCGTTCCCTTCACCTCCAACCTCTAACCTCCTAAGCCCGCCTCCTACGCCCTTGCCTCCTGCGTCCCACTCTCCCTCCAAAGTGGACTCCCCTAGTGGCGGGGGCCCGTCGGCGCACGCAGGAGTACAGGGCGGCGAAGCAGTCGGGGCGCTCCAGTTCTTTCCCGTTCGTCCTCAGTCCCTGCTCGGTCCAAACTCGTCTGGGATGGTCTGGAGGTTCCCGCTGTTGTCCCATTGCTTCACGCAGTTCCCAGGGGAAGCTGGCAGCGCTGAGGGCAACGCAAAAGCCTCCGTCGCCAGCAGCTTTAACTACAATACAGGTAACACTTGTAGTACATCCTGTATTATTACAAATATTCACCGTGATATTCAACACAATCAGATGTCAAAATTTTTAAAGATGCATCATTTTGTGCCACCTGCTCGTCTCCATAGAGATAGTTTTGCTTTGTCTAGAATGTTCCACAGTATGGCTTTACACTTATCTATTGTATCTTAATAGAGACAAGCAAGATGTTACAGTTCAGATCTGCGAAGAGGTGACCGTACTCACTGTAAGGAAGCGTGATTTTGAAAGTATATGTGAGCATTAAAACATCTTGTAATAAAAATAAATGTTAAACACATCCGTTTAATGCCATAATATGGAACATTCTAGGCAAGACACAACATCTCTGTGGAGAAAAACAGTTTGCATATCATCCATCAAAAAAGTTGCACCTTTAATATTTTCCCCCCATTCTTATACTGCAGATTTAATACATTTCATAATCTTGAATACTTTACAGTTTATTATTCTTTCAATGTTTTGTTGTATTGCTATTACAATAATACATTTTTGGGAATAGACTTGGATCTGAATACACCTTTTTCCCCCACCCCCCTTTTTCTGTAGGTCCAAATAACGTTGTCCAGTCGTTGGTGTCTTCCTCTCCTCTTGTACCAGTTCTTCAGTCTCCCAGAGCCTCGTGTTCATCTGTACATCCCTTTATCAGCTCAACCTCTCTCTCTTCTCTCACGTCCGACCATCACAATGTGGACAATACAATACAGGTTTCCTCCACTCTTCAAGTAAAATAATATAATAGCATATAATCAAGTAAATTTCAACTTCTTCAAAATTCATCTACAAGCAATGCAAATAACGCTATATATTGTAGTTAATTTCTATTTTGGTCTAAGTATGTCACAGATGTTACATAATGTGGCGTTTTGCTTATCTCTACTACCACACACATATAAAACCAAAGCAGGTGGCACAATAAAAAAAAAAGAAAAAGTTATCTTTTGTTCTCACAGGATCCAGGATGTCCCGTCTACACCGGAACCACATTTCCCAGCATGCTTCAGTGTGAAGGCAGACCGAGACGGGCACACTTCAGTCCCCAGCCTCTGCTGAACCCATTACGAAGAGGAACGGGGCTTTACTCATCCATCTGTCACAAAGAGCGAGATTGTGGAGAGGAGCAACAAGACGGAACTGGGGTTTTACCGTGAGAACTATTGATTTTTCCCAATTTGAAAATATATATCTTTACTTTTTTATGTCTGCAAAAAACACAATCATGAAAACACGCTCAAAACTAAATTGTATCACATTTAAATAAGCTTAACAAAAAGTGTAAAGAAGACAGAACATTAAGATATACCCTATACAAAAACTCTTATTTGTGTTTTAGTCAACTGGAGATACAGTTTACATTAAAGTTTATCGATGCCATCATGAATTGCAATTTTTGAGACAAATTTGACCGACATTGGACTAAATGAGACTTTTAATTAGGATTTTTTTTTTGTGCCTTAATTTTCTTTTCTTTGGATGCCTCCTCTGCTTTATTTTTTTCAATAATTAATCAATGTTTTACTTATTTTGTTATCTATGGTCTTGTCCTGTTTGTTTTTGTTGTTTTGAAAAAATAATAATTATCCAAAAAAATAAATTTGCGATTTTCAAATTTGACCATTTTAGAGAATATAATTTCAGAAGAATTAAATTGATTACAACGCTGACATTTTGCTTTCTAACAGTCCATGGTCGACTTAAAACTGTTTTTTTAAATACTGGAAACATTGAGCATCTATTATTTGGTCTGAAAAACATAAACATTTGTAACAACTGTACTGAATATGCATCAGTTTGGTTCTTTTTATTTTATTGGATTTGTTTTGGATAATGTCTTTATTTGACACTCTTTAGATGTATAAACGTGGGCGCAGACTTCCAGGCAGATATTCCTCCATGTTTGTTTTACAATGGGGCAGAGGAATGGTCACATGACGAAGAGGATTCACCATGGGAACGTTTACTCTGGAAGCCATGGGAGGAACTTTCATTTAGTGCCACTCAACAAGACCAAGGTAAAAATAAATAAATCAGTAAAGACACACACAATTTGTTAGAAATAATCCAGTCAATTCAATAATTCAACACATTTAATTAAGTGTACTTGTATTTATATGTATACTTTTACTGGGGTGACTTTGAAAAATATTTTAATTAGTATCTTTCACAGTTGCACATTCCAAAGTTAGTGTACTGCACTGAATGTGTATTTTATTGTCTCACAGTGGAGAAGCTGCTGCAGATGAGTAGTTCCAGTTGTGTACCAGGAGGGGGCACTAACACAGAGCTTGCCTTGCACTGCCTGCAACACTGCCATGGAGATATCATGGTATGCACTGAGCATTTTCCTTTGTTTTGCTCTTTTATGTAATTTTTTTAAAACCAAAATGAAAATCGTGCTTCACTTTGTCTTCCTGTACGTGTTTTTATTTTCAGGCCACTCTAGAGATGCTGCTTTTGTCCCAGCCCATGCCAGCAGGAGACTACCACTATCCTGGTAACCTTTCACCTACATTAAGTTTGCTCCAATTTAGACACATAAATCTTCAACAACTGCAAACGTAACCTAGGTAATCTGTGCATTTATTTCCCTAATATTCCTTAAAATGATATTTCCTACACTGTTTCATGAACATTAGTTTGCCCAATTTATATGTGACCACGATTCCAGAGATTACACTTTTTAGTAATTTTTTGCTGTGTTAAGCCTTGTTTTTATTGAGGAAGGATATCTGACATAAAAAGTGAAACCAAATTATTTATGTGAATCATGTTTGCTGAACAAAGATGAGATAGATCTTATTTAAAACTCACAGCGAGGACTTTTACTTGTCAAGGCACACAACAAAGGGAAAATTGCATAATACATAATACTTATTCTATTTACAAGGTATTTTAAAAGTATAAATATAATATGACGGTAAAAACTATCCAAATGTCGTTGGGACACAAATCAGAAAAGTTGGCGTCATCAAAAAATTGTTACGGCAAGAGAGAGAGAGAGAGAGATCCTCAATTGCACAAATCAGCTGTAAACATGTGTGTGATGCATGAATTATTTTAGCCGTAAACCAGAACCCCAGTCTATTCCAGCAAACAGCTTCCTCATCCGTCTGACTCACTGCTTGTTTTGCCAAAGTGTAGTTCAAAAATAGTCGTCCTCCACTGAAATAGGTTCATGTGGTTATTTTCTTCACTTCACATGTAAACACTGTTTTATTCCCACGAATGTATGTGATTCAGCAAAAGTGCAAGCAAACCCTGAATAGTCACAATGGAGCCTTTTGTTGCCGCTTACGCCCTGTTCCCTCTAAATACTGCGAGAGGACAGACCGGCCATTGTCCACTTTGGTCCCTAAGTTCAACGAGAAATTTAAGAACGAAAGAACATTTAGCAGCCTGGTTGTACAAGTTGTAATTTTCCGTAAATCAGATAAGGCCACCTGAATGAATTTAATGTTGAATCAAGACGTGTTTGTAAATTTTAGGATTTTGGTGAGTTTGAAAAGATGTGACGGCTTGACAACTGGGTCAGAACTTTTTGCAATGGACATTTTTATCCAAAGTGGTCCAGTGAAGGAACAAATTAAACAGATTAAACAAATACGGAAGGACATTTTTTTATGTTTACTGTTTACTATGGCGGGGAAATTAAATTATTTGTATTATTTATTTAGTTTTTATCAACAGTTTTTGTGTGTTGTTGAAGTAAATTAAAATTAAAATTAAAATTAAAATTAAAATTAAAATTAAAATTAAAATTAAAATTAAAATTAAAATTAAAATTAAAATTAAAATTAAAGAAATAGAAACAATGAAAAATAATCATAATGGTGCAATATGACAAATAAAATCAAGGCAAAGCAAGTCAAGTCCCATTTACTCCTAAATTGATCAAATTTGTCCATTTCCAAATTAAGTTCTTCTTTTTTAATACTGTATTATATCATTGTAATTGTCACTGGTCGAAATGGAAAGTCTTCGGCCAGTGTAACGTGTCTATTATCAGGTTTAAGACCAGAAGTTCACCTTGTGTTTGACCTGTTTGTTTGACTTGTCTTCAGGAGCTGATGTTTGGACAGAGCGGGAGAAAAGGCTCTTCACTGTAGCTCTGGAAACCCACGGCAAAGACTTCTTTCTCATTCAGACAGTGGTAAAAGTCTTTAGATTATACGTGCATGATTTGAAGTGGCATTATAAGGGACTGGAGCAACTTGTCGAGTAATATGTACTAATTTGTGGAAAGCAGTGTTTGTTGTAGTTGTAGGGGCAGTATATGAGCCAAATGGGATCGTATTTTCTGCACTCTGCCCTCTTGAACAATATTTTTTATATGTATTGCAGGTAAAGACAAAAACAGTGGCCCAGTGTGTTGAATTTTACTACCTGAGGAAAAGACTTGACGCCAAACAAAAAACATTCAAAGTGGAAGAAGAGAGCAGAGTTGAAGATATGGAGCAGCCAAAAAACGTAAATACATTTGAAAATATACATTTTTTGGGAACATTTTAGTCTTTCTTGCAATTTTGTCAGTAATGAGTGAAGGTAATTTAGGTGTTCGGCTTGTAGTTTCTCGTATACAATTGGTCCTTGTTTTTAGGCGCCGCCCACCACGCAGCCAATCGCGCGACAGATCCGGCTGGAGGAGATGATCCCTGTGCCTTTATTGGCTTCCTCCTTCCCCTGTAAGCTGTGTGGCAAGTGAGTATTTAAGGGAGCAACTGTTTCGCTTTGGGTCAAGTTTAGAGTTTACACGTGGTTTGAATTTGCCTTTCCGTCTCGCGTTCCAGGATGTTTTATAAAATTAAGTCCCGCAACGCGCACATGAAGATCCACAGGCAACCGCAAGAAGTTTGGACGGAAAGAAAACTACAGCAGCAGATATTGAATCGAGCTCTGAATCGTAGCTTGATTGTCCAACCTCAAACATTTGTCGAAAATAGCATCACCAATGGCAACGGTAGCAACTTAATGGACGCCAGCGTTCCAGACCACATGAATTTACTGGCTTTTAGTAGTAGCCTATCCCATGTGACCCCCAGTGTGAATGCAGGAGGGCAAACTTCGCTAGAGCCAGCGAGCGTCTTGCAGTTTCAGCCCATGTGGAGTTCATTTGGACAAAACTCAGACCCTCCTTCTTTTTACGGCGGTGCAGACGTGAAGACAGAGATGGGGGGAGGCACAGCGACTGTCAAATGGAAGTAGTGTCCAAAGTATTGTTACTGATACTGACAAATAAGATGCAATAAAAACACAAATTTAGAATATATTTTCTATTTTTATACATGTTTTTTTGTTACACTTCTGTCCAAAAAAACCCTCTTGTACGCAAATATTTTCATCTTAGCTCAATATTAGAATGTCCAAATATTAAAATTTAAGTTTAAATATGTTTTTTTAAAGGTTTCTGTTCCAGCTGAGAGTTTCCATGTAGATACTGACTCCAGCCACAAGGGGTCAGTAAAAGACCAAATTACAGCCTTTGCTTTTGAAATTGGAATTTTACAAAGCAGTAATAACAGATTATTTCTTATTCACATATCCTACATCCTACTTTGGATCTTGTATTTACTCACATTTTACTGCATTGACTTGTGTAGCAGTGAGTTTGTTATCGTCAGCGGTTTTACAGCCTTTACAGTCGTACTGATAACAATGTTTATAAGTGTATGTGTCTCTGATCTTTTCTTGCATGTAAGTACAGTGTTCCTTGAGTTTTTCCACAGTGAATTACAAATGCAGTATGTAGGCAATACAGTAGCTATGTTTTTTGTGTTGCACCTGGCGTGGTGTGTGTTCAACAGTGTCACTTAAAATAAAAACCTCTTGATCAAATTCCAATCTCCAAGGGTGTGCATTGATTGCGATTCCAAAACTGAGACCAAAACGTTCAGCTTGGAGAAAAAAAAGTTTAGGTTCAATCAAATGAATCAACTGTGTTCAATTTGTGGCCTATAAATGAGCAAAAGAAGAAATGACTATGTTGGAGTTTGAGGGCAGAAAGTAGGAGAGTTAAGGGTAAACTGGGAATGAAAGTCAAGTCTATTCATGTCTGTAATTGCCAGATGACTGCACACAAACACTAATTATCCATACAGAGTAGCCATCTTGGACTTTTACCCCTTTAGACATTCTACACTTGGAGAACAATGAGCCTTGGTATTTCAAAAGAATGACATGGATTGGCCAATTATTAGGTACAACACTTTGACTGCTATAAACAGAAGCCAGACTTCTGAGCAGTTTTCAGATATCATTTTACTATTTGCTGCGGGTCACAGTAAAAACACAGAACTAATTCTGTATAAAATAATGGGACATATGTGCTTCAAACAAAGGGAAGCTGCCTATGCTCTATGCAACTACAACTGAACCTGCCAGTGCCTTAACCTTCAGATAGAGGACACATACGAGTGTTTCTCATTCTCAGTTTATGGACAGGCCGTGTCTCATGCTCAGGTCAGACCCTCCACAATTCCAGGCTGCAGGTGCTGTGCTTTATTTAGTGACTAGTTTTTAGTATATATATATATATTTTTTTTTTTGTAACATTTTTTTTTTTTTTTTGTTGAATTAACAATAAACAAACCAAAACAGAACAAGAGAGAATGAAAAAAAAACACACAAGTGGACATCCGCTAAACACAAATACAAACATAATCACGGCATATTTTTTAAAGTGCCCAGTTAAAAGTTGTTAAAAGCAAAGGAGTAAGTGTGTCTTTCTGTTTTTTTGCTCTATTTTCAACAGTTTTAGACATAGGAACTGAACTGGCAACCTAAATGAGGCAATTATGTGAGACTCATTTTGCTTTCTGATTGGATAATTGTTTTACGAACCAAAGCACCAAATGAAAACATAAACAACATATTGGACATTGTTGCATTTGTTATCAGCAAACACACCATTTGATTTGAACATGTTTACATCTGGGGACACAAATAGGTCAAGTTTTATGAACTTTGAAATATAACATCTACATATGTTCCCTTTAACCAACTCATTTGTTGTGCAAATTAGCACTAACTAGTCTAACCCAGATTTATTGTGGCCATAGCTACAAATAGCTCTTACGCAACAATTTGGCACAACATAATTGTCACACTTGGCACATCTCTCCTTCAAATCAAGCCTTTTTTAGGAAGAAACAAAAAGACTTTCTCCATCTATTGCCTTGAAAGAGCATTTGAGGACATGTAAAAAGTTTAAGTCGCAGAGAAATTGTAAATGCATCGTAGGCTCATGCAATAACAAAATGACTTTTTATTAGCCAGCAGTCTTTCAGCGCTGATTGTTAATTCTGTCATGTCTGGAAATACATACATGGTTTTGAATATGGCTCTGATTTGCACATTAAGTTCAAATGTGTCCACTTAGGAATGTCATTGACACAGGGTTTTATCTGCAGTTGATAAGTGAACAAACATGCATTGAGAAACAATCTGCTACTGTGAATGAGCTGCGTGCGCTAATTCCCGACTTACTTTGAAGTACAAACTTATTAGTACTTAATAATGCAAACAATTATTTCAAGACCCTTTTCTATGACTAAACTGGATGCACTTTTTTGTGTCAGAAAACATGAGACAAATGTTACAGGCTACAACCAGTTCTGTAAATCTTTCCAGAGTTTTGTTAAAAATGTGTTACAAAATCCAGAATTGAGTAATTAATTTTGACCTAAATCAAACTGAATCATTATACAATAATAATATAAGTACTGATTGTTTTTTCCTACTGAAGCTGCTTGACTAGTTTCACATCTGGCTCTGTGTTGTAGCAGAGCATTTGGAGTAAAGCCACAGTTCTCTATTGTGTAATTTCCAAAGGCTGTAATCAAACCCGGGTCTTTTTAAAACCTGTCCTACTTCAAATAAAGATGGGTTCATACTGCATTGGCACAGGTTTCATTGCATGTATTATTATATTAGGAAATTTGGCCTGAAGTGGCCAAAGATGTCCACTTATGTGTTTCTACATAAGCTGGCTGCAAACCCCTTCACATGTTTCACAGGTACATTTCACTATTTTTAGGGCTGCACAAAAGTATTGCTATAACAGTATTGGCAAACAAAATCATTGAACCTGCCACTACATGTACACTACATATTACGGTGATGCCATCTGACAGAAATGCATTTAAAATGAAAACAGCTGATTTATTCATAAATATTAAACTGAGATTACTGAGGCATTGCAAACAGTTTTCAACATCGACCTACCATCTGACTGTAAAACCATGTATCTTGGATCTAAAACTCCAACAATTGAAACATAGATGGATACATGTCAAATGTACTTCTGACTGCAGCAAATAAATAAATAAATACAAAATACAAAAAGATAAAGAAAAGATAGCTATAATAAAGAAAAGGAAGACAGAACCAACTGTCAAGGCCTGGGTCCAATAACATTGGACATTTATACATTTATAAACATTTGAAAACTGAAAAATGTGCTGAACATTGGGATAAATGTATTGTACATATGCCAGACATTTTTAGACAAAAACAAAAATACTGTGTTCTGTTTTTTTTCTTTCTTGATTTTCCTTGTTCATTCTTAATAGGTCTTGATTTAGTCTTGGTTTTGTTTTTGTTAAGATTGGATTTTGATACTATTTGACTAATTGCCTAAATTAAAGCATGTACATTTTTGGGTTTTAATACATCTATACACGAAATCACCTTGCTAATTAAAATGAAAATAAAATTGTCAAATTGGGAAGTCCTTGCAAAGAATTTGAGGCAGAGCAGGAAAAATCAAACTGGATTGGGATCTTGATTAATAACCAGATAAATGATTGTTGCAATATATTCACATCCCAGATCCAGAAAAACCCAAAAACAGAGCACACAGAAAAGTCCAACTCTCATGGGTATCTGATAGCATCCGATGAATTAAAGATAAAAAGAGATTGTTCATTAAAAATCTCTCTCAAGAGTAAAACAATACTGACACACTGATCTTCAAAAGCTTAAGAAATCAGGTACTAACTGAAATGCACAGCGCTAGGGCAGATGATCCCATAAATGTCCTGTCAGATTCAAAGGGGAATGGTAAAAACTTTTGGAAGCAATTCCATTGTCTGTTAAATCCTAATGGAAGTGTTGTTTTCAAATATGAACTTTGAAATCCATGAACTGATTTCAAATATGATCAAATATGAACCTGTGCAAGAGGCCACAATATTCAATGACTATTTTATTTCATCTGTTGAAGAATTAGCATCACAGTTTACACCAGTCAAAATACACAAAATCAAATAGACAATATAAAATCATCCAGCTCTGTTTGAGATGAGAGAAGTTAATACAGCCACTTTTTTTAAAGGGTATAAATAACTTGAACAACTCATCTACAACCGATATGTACAAACTAGATGTTGCTTTTCTAAAGAAGGACAGAAGGACAGTCATATCCTGGTTAATCCTCTTACTCAACACTTCTATCAAAATTGGTCAATATCATGACAGATGGAAAAAAGCAATATACAGTAGTTGGTGCAGTGTTCCTTGATTTAAAAAAGACTTTTGATACAGTTAACCATAATCTGTTCATATCAAAGCTCTCATCTTTTAACTTCCCAAAGCTCTCAGTCTCATGGTTTCTGTCATACTTACAGAACTGAGAACAATTTGACATCATCATTAATTGCAAATCATCCTTTCATAAAACACAAACAAGAATTCCCCAAGGAACCATCCATGGTCCCATTCTCTTTAGTCTGTATATCAATAATCTCCATAGTTATTTGTGTCCCTGGTAAAAACGGTACAGCAGTCAGTGAAAACTTGACTCAAAATCTGAAAACGATTTCCACTTAGCTAAAGGAGTCCTGCCTAACTTTTAAGAAACGCCAAGAAAAACAAGTGCAGTTGTTTTTCCATCAAAAAAGCCCCAGTTACCCTCCTTCAATTTCAAATTAACAGGGAACTCATTGACCAGGTACCTGAGGAGAAATATTTAGGAATAATTCTGGACTCACTGTTGAATTTTAAAAGTCAAGTTAAAAAAGTGTGTAAAACGATTAGATCAAGCATCATTTTTTCCCAAGATAATAAGAAAAGGCCTGACCCCTGAATGTGCACACATGTTTTTAAATTCTATGATCTTCTCCCATCTGTCCTTTGGAGCCACTATCTGGTCACAGACTGAGATTACAATCAAGCCAATCAAAAGCCTGTACAACTGAGCTCTAAAGGTGTTCGACCAAAAACCAATTCGATTCCACCACTGTAACATTGTATTGAAGCACAATTTTTCATCACTCTCAAATTTTTGCTAACTTTAGTCCTTTTAAATTGCTTTTAAAGGTGTTAATGGTTTGGCTCCAAAGTCTATCTGTAACCTCTCTGTGAAGCGTTCTACCCTATGGAAGATGCCCCCTGTCCATCTAAAATCTATGTTTTTGGATCCGTCCCGATTCAAATAAACCAATAAATGAATCAATAAATCACTAAATCATTGCGTCAAAGAGTAGACCTAATAATGTCATTACAGCACTAACAGCCAAACTGCAAATATTTGCTATTGTGCAACCTTACCTCTTGACTTATGTTCTTGTCTCTGGTTAATTTCTCTAACTGGGCAAATTATCTGCCTAAACACTCAAAGAAATATTAGGAAAAGTGCTTTCAAGTCTGACAAAACAGTGTCGATTCTGTTTGTGTGAGTACCACTCCCTGTTGTAAACTGAACACCCTCAGGATAAACTGACGCACACTATCTCAGACAAACAAACTGATGCTACAAACTACAATTCGTTAACTTTGAGTTCCATTTTGTGAGGACAACATGACTTTGACGAGTTTAGGAATATTTAACTGGCATATAGCTGCACATATATGATAATACAGCACTGGTTATTTGGCGCTCTTTAAAGCGCGCGCGTCCTTGTCGTGTCCTCTGATTGGCTGAGAGCAGCGGGGGCGCGCGCTCGGTGGCGTCACGTGGCAGAGAGGGATGAAAGCTCAGAGGAGAGAGAGAGGAGAGACAGATTAGCACAGAGCCGAGCCGAGGCAGGCGCAGTACAAGCCTGCTATATCCGCCAGTCAGACAGCCCGAGCCAGCTGCTAGCCAACTTAGCTCCCATAGACTGTTAGCAACTAGCTGCAGAGTCCTAGCTGCTTTGGCATCTCATGAGTGACTGAGCAAGTGCGTGCCTGTGCGTGTGTTGACGCCTCCCTCCGCAGCTCGGTCCGTCCCGTGGCGTCCCGCAGCGGCAGAAGCAGCAGCAGCAGCAGAAGTCACTCCAGTGTCTGTCCATGTGCCCCCCTTCTCTATCTCCTTCCTTTTCCTCCTATCGCTGCGAGTGCGTGTGTATCTGTGTGTGTGAAGTTAGCAAGCAGAGAGCGACCCCAAAACACACTTTGACAGCGCACTGTTTACAATCGGTGTCCGGTGACTCGAGAGCGGATTGTCGTCGTTTAAAAGGCACCAGCACAGCGCCAGCATGTGAGTACAGCCGGACCGGAGGGGGCGATGAGGGCATGTGCGCGACTGGATGAGTGAATGAATGAATGTGCGAGCTGTCAACGGTGCTTTTGACCTGGACACAAGTCACGGTTCTATCCGGAGTTGTGTGGCTGTGTAAATGACGTGTGCGTAACATGCGTGATAGCCGGAGTTGCTAACATGCTACTATACGCGCACAAACTTCTCCAACTTTACGCACGTGTGGATAGTCGGTTTACGTTTTTGACAGGACCCCTCCGGATTGTATTTCTTCCTTGTGCGCATACAAGGGGCGTTTACTTGTAGCATGTTGCTTGTATGAATGATCAGAGCGCGCACGGGTGGCTGTGGGGCTGGACAAAGTATCAGTTTACGCCGAATAAGCCCGCACACACCCACTGCGCTCTTGCCCCACGATGAGGTCGAATTTAGCCTTTAACTAAAGAATTGTTTTTTGGTTCTGTTTGGACTTGATTAGCCTGTTTGTGTTTACTTTCTGGCGTTGCGTAATCTGCCCGGGATGTTGCAAGATGCGCTTCAAAGTGATCGGAGATAACCTAGTTCTTTTCATCCAAACTGTCTCCTGTTGGATGCGTGGTCTTTCACCTTTGGACTTGTCTGGTTCTGGGGTTTTTATGGGTTGGTTGGTTAATGTGCAAAGTTTTGTTCTTTTGTAGAAGCAACCTTTACTCCAGTTTTTGGACATATACCAAAGCTGTGTATGAAATTCAAGGGGTCTCCAAAGATTCTCGGGAGGTCCCCAGAGGTTCAAACTAGACTGTGTGAAATGTAATGAAGGGATGGCATGTTAATTGCTTCTATAACGTATTTTATAGTCATTACTCTTCTTTAACACCTCTATTAACCAGAAAAGAAAAATATTTTTCCTTTTTATACAGTGGCTTCTCAGGTGGAAGGATGTTTGGGCCACAGTAGGTGCAGATAGTATATTGCTCAAATTTACACAACCCAAGACTAAACAAGGACATGTTAAAGGGGCACGATGTCTGTTTTCTAGGTGGACGGTCCGAAACAATTCTTTTCTCCATGGAGATGTTGTTTTGCCTGAAATGTTACACAAAATGGCATGAATCTTAATAATTTCCATGGAGACAAGCAGGCGGCTCCATCAAACCAAGTTTTTTTTTTTGGTGATTAAAAAACACCTGTTATTGAATAAATGAAAGATTGTTGGAAGTTTATACCATACTGGCAAGACTTTTTATGGGATAATTTAAAAAAAAATCTAAAATTAAGATAAAGTACTTTATTGTATTTATTGTATTGTATTTTATTTTATTTTAGTTATCAGTAATTTTCATGAACCAACCAGGTGATGGACCCTCCACTTTGTACCTTGCGTATAAGACGTGCACCACAATTTGAGAAACACAGATCGTGAAAAATGCTCCGAGTGGTGTCTGCTTCGCTCTAAAATGAGTGTTTAGCAGAAGCTGTGGACTCGATGTTGTCAATATAGGCCATATTGTTACCACATTGCACGCCACCATAATGTCATGTATAACAGATTGAAAGTGCTCATGCAACTGGGACACAGCGCATCAGGGGTTACTTACACTCTCAGAATATTATCATCTGGAAGAAGTGATGGCAAGGAAGAAGATGCACAAAACACGTGTCAAAATCAGGACTGAAGAGCGGACTCGACCAAATCTAAGCCAGAATCAAATCGAGGACTAAAGAAAGATTTAAACCAGAACCAAACCGAGAATGAAGCGGGCCTAAAGCATGTCTAAAGCATGTCTAAAGCATGTCTAAAGCATGTCTAAAGCATGTCTAAAGCATGTCTAAAGCATGTCTAAAAGCTCTGTCTTAAAGCACTGCTAAAGCATGTTAAAGCAGGTCTAAAGCAGGTCTTAAAGCGGTCTAAAGATGGTCTAAAGCAGCAGGTCTCAAAGCCAGGTCTAAAGCATGTCTAAAGCAGTCTAAAGCAGGTCTAAAGCAGGTCTAAAGCAGGTCTAAAGCAGGTCTAAAGCAGTCTAAAGCACACGTCTTAAAGCAGGTTCTAAAGCAGGTCTAAAGCAGTGTCTAAAGCAGGTCTAAAGCAGGTCTAAAGCAGGTTCTAAAGCAGGTCTAAGCAGTCTAAAGCATGTCTAAAGCATGTCTAAAGCATGGTCTAAAGCGTCTAGCTAAAGCGGGTCTAAGCGGGTCTAAGCACGGGTCTAAAGCGGGTCTAAAGCGGGTCTAAAGCGGGTCTAAAAGCATCCTAAGCTAGCATGTCTAAAGCATAGTCTAAAGCATGTCTGAAGCATGTCTGAAGCATGTCTGAGCATGTCTGAAGCAGGTCTGAAGCAGGTCTGAAGCAGGTCTGAAGCAGGTCTGAAGCAGGTCTGAAGCAGGTCTGAAGCAGTCTGTCTGAAGCAGGTGTAAAGCAGGTCTAAAGCAGGTCTAAAGCAGGTCTAAAGCAGG
This sequence comes from Chaenogobius annularis, assembly GCA_015082035.1. Classification (NCBI taxonomy): domain Eukaryota; kingdom Metazoa; phylum Chordata; class Actinopteri; order Gobiiformes; family Gobiidae; genus Chaenogobius; species Chaenogobius annularis. The sequence goes on from BJKM01000027.1 coordinate 828,296, forward strand.
TCTAAAGCAGGTTCTAAAGCAGGTGTAAGCAGGTCTAAGCAAGGTCTAAAGCAGGTCTAAAGCAGGGTCTAAAGCAGGACTAAAGCAGGTCTAAGCAAGCACTTTCGATGGACGAGGGAAGTTACTTGGACACTATAAAATACAGAAAAAATACTGAATAGAATAAGTAATATCATCTAAATGTGATGATAATAATAGATACAGTATGTCAATATCTGAGATGCTGGATGTTACTGCTTTGAAATGAAAAAAATGTTGTTTTTAATGTTGCCGTTGGCAGGCTGGAGCAGCGGGTGCGTGTGCATCATGTTGACTCAGCTGGAGAAGGACTGACATACTTTAGACGGTGAAAGTGAAAGAGCGTCAGAAAGATAACATCATACTCATACAACAACCGCTGTAACTTGAAATGTATAATCTACCGGTAAATTGCACAAAACTAGAATTAACTTGAAATAAATGTCACCCAAATCTTAACTCGCTATTCTTCTCTCTTTTTAAATAATAAAAAAAGGAGAAATAAAAAGAAAAAATTCGAACACATAATTCATACACCTTTTAGTTAAAACAGTTATTTAATTTACAGAACAAAAGATCTTCTATTTAAAAGGTACAGTGTGTAAACTTTTCAAAACGGAGGGTAAACCACCTGCTTTGCTTGGAATGTCCATATATATGGCATTAAAAGTACCTCTGCTTTGATCAATTACGCTTTTTATTGCTAAAAATGCATACAAAAACCGCTTACTTATCACGAGAAGGGTCGCCTTTTCACCAACCTTAACTGGACCTACTCGTTTTATGGAAATGGAGTATGTTAATGCCATACTAATCAAAAGTATTATATATGAACTGGAAAAGACTCTCAAATGCAACAGACACACAGAGAAGCGAGAGAATAATTTGGGAATCTGAATTTGAAATCTAGTGCAATTGCCTCAATATCGGTGGCACCCTTTGACTTTTTTGTGATGCGTTTTGATGCGATCCCTCGGCCAGATAAAATGCAAACAACCATAAACAAGAGAGGAGTCGGGTGTGTGCGCCTACAAAGGTTACACATTCAATATAACTATCGAAGGCGCGAGGAAGAAGGGATGAGTACTTTTTAGTGGTTTAGGTGAACTCAGAGCAGGAAGGAAATGTGCGCTGAGTCATTTGGGACAAGATATAGACCCGTTTAGGCCTGTACCAAGAGCATAATTGTAGTCTCTCGTAATGGTCTGTTATGCACTCTGCATATCTGGTTGGATAAAGTTGTTGTGAGTAAGAGTGCCAAGCTGCTGCTCTAAACATGTCGTTTTGGGCAGAATGACTGTTAAGTGGCTGCCGTTTCTCGCCTTTAGCCTCCCCTGACCATCACACCAAACGCCAGCAAATGAAGAAACGCAGTAGTGTGCGAAATGTACCGATTATTTTCAGCGTCGACAAGCACGATTATTTTCAAACGATTATTTCGATTGTATTTTGAGATTATGAATGCCACGATTTTTAATTGAGTAAAATTTAGTGTAACAAATTGACATCACGACCAAAACGACCAACAAAATCCAGAATGTTCTTTTCTTGTTTCTTAACACATTTACCGCTCCTTGAAAGTGACCTGCTTTATGAACTCAAACTTTCCGATCGACCAATTTGACCTAAACGGCAAGAAAAAAAGCACTTTACATTTAGTTACGTTTTTGACTAAAGGTTGAGCAGAAAGGACTTCATTTTTGCTGCTGCAGTCGTCACATTTCTTTTAATTGAACTAAAAAGACCAAATTTAGTTGGAAATTGTCACTATTCAATAAATTGTATAAAATAAAATAAAAATTTCACGATTATAATTTTTTAGTCTTTACGATTATATTTATTTACCTAAATAATCACGATTATCGATTAACCTAATAATCTTGACATCTCAAATTTAGATTTTTATACATTTTTAACCAAATAAAGGTAGAAATATGTCACCTGATGGTATTGAAATGGCGAATATTTATGAATGAAGTCTTAAAAACATTTTTGTCATTTTGATTTAATGATGAATAAAGATTATAATACAACTTTTGGCACAGATAGCGATGCGATTATCTGTAAAGTCCAGATAGCGATGCGATTATCAAAATACAACTACAATGATTTTATGATTAGTTGATAAATAGTTGCAGCCCTTGACTTTTTTTTAGATTATCCACCAAACTGGTAACTCTGTTTGTGTGATCAGAGTCTACCTTTTAGCCCCAAATACTCAACATTGCGAGACAGGGCCATTGATGATATCACAATATTTGTTCATGATACACTTTTGCACTGATTATGTTGCGTCGTTGCCTCACGCTTGAACAAGGCCGTGTGTGTCTGGCCACTGCGTCAGAAGAGTACTTTGAACAGATCGAAGTTAAAGTGTAAACTGGAGAATACCTCATTACCACACAAGTTGGGATGTCCAGATGACTCAATAATCGTGAATATTCAGGTCGTAAGAACCAAAAGATTAGAATCGGGACAATTTTAGAAGCAGAATTATGTCATTTTAGTTCCATCTATAGCCAAAAAAATATACCTAAATGTAAAGAACTTTTTTTATCTGTCTGTTTTTGTCAAATTTAACTTTATTTTGTCTTTCAGAAAGTTCAATTTTGTAAAGCCGGTCACAAACAGACCACAGGAATGAAAGAAAATGAAAGATTTCCCTGTTTGGCCATAGTCTCAATAATCATGAATAATCGTTCAATTGCGATGTTTTCTTCCACAATAATCGTAACACTAAATCTTGATATCGTGAAATTCCTACACACAAAGTACTTCTTTACACTGCAGAAGTGGTCACCGTGGAGTCGTCACCGTGGGAGCAAACATTAAGTATTAAAGTCAGCCGAGTTCATCTGGCATATGTCGTTCAGCGTTCTTCATGTGTGTGTTCTGCTATAACACTTTCATTCTGCTCAAGATGCATGAATGAAATAGATTTTCTACACATGGCAGAAATGTAGTGTGCCGTCATTCTAATGTCAGTGGAAGGCCGAGGTTTTGATTTCATATGGTGTTCATACAATTACAGCTGCAACTAATGACTAGACACCAAATATTTATATTTTTGATTAGTTTACTAGTCAAATAATTTATTTCTATGCACATTGAGAGTTTTAAAATACATTATCAACCAAATAATGGTTGGAATATGGTTACTGATTGATTTGATTGAAGATTGTCATTGTCTTTATGATAAAAAGGTTTTGTGTTTTAGAGTCTAAATAAAACTATGATTATTATTTTTTTATTTTTTATAACATAATTTAATACCAGATACTGATCCAAAGCTCACATGTTTTGATTTCTTGTATTGCAGGACCAAATATTTGTTCAGATGCATGGTGAACGTGGACATGAAACTAGACAATGATGAATGCAGAGGGTATACATACTAAGATCAATTATTTCCATAGGTTTTACATTTTGCCGGGTTGACCTGTGTGTGTTAAAGTCCATGCCTTTAAGACCAGGGTCACATTCCTCCAATGGCAGAAAACGTGTAAAATACTTCAATGCAGGTTGCTATAGGAGCGCCCCTCACTGACCTCCTTGTAACTGATAAAATGTCAACAAAAGCAAAGGACACCATGAAAGCCTTCCCAGACATGTTCCTGAGATTAGGCTGGGGTTTGTGTGATTAATGAGTTGTCAGAGAATCGCATGACTTCTACATCGAAATGCGACTCAGGATTAGTTTATAGGCTACTGAACATACAGCCCCCACTCTGACCTTCATAATCCACTTGTTTGTTGTGAAGAAAACATATTTGTTTCACTTTTAAATGTATTCATATAACCATTCATTCATTGTGTGCTCACAATCTAAATGTGGCAAGTTAAAAAAAATATGATTGTGAATTAAAACATGAAATTACTCAAGTTATTGTAGAATTATTTGAACCACCAATGCTACTAGATAACTAGCTCAACAACGGCTGTTACTAGATTTTAATGTGTGTCTACCTCCAATAAGATTCTAGACTTGTTGTTGTTCGTCTGCGGATGCCCTTTAGGTGCTCTTTGTTTTCTGTTTTTGTTCGTAAATTGTGTGTCTGCCTGCTCTTACATCCGTGAAGAGCTCTTGTCCTTCCGAACCACAACTCCTACGGACCTAATTCCAGTTTTTTTTAGCTTCTGCTGCAGAATTAGCCCTTCTTTTGGCTAAAAGAGTGAGACGCCGCAGGCGAGGGAAACGTTCCGGGGTCCTCATGCGCCTCAGGAGACGGGGCACTCGGACACTCTTACCTGGAATTTTCCTCTCCAACGTTCGCTCACTCTCCAACAAAATGGACGAACTGGCGCTGTTGATGAGACGAAACAGAGACTTTTCTTCATCTCCTGTTTTGTGCTTCATGGAGACATGGCTCAGTGAGCTGATCCCGGACGGCGCCGTGCAGATCGAGGGGTTTCGCCTTCTTCGTGCGGACCGGCAGAAGGATCTCTCCGGAAGAAAAACACACGGCGGAGTAGTCCGTTTTTGCATCAACAACGCCTGGTCTTCAGATGTGACTGTGATCTCCAAACACTGCTCTCCTGATCTGGAATATCTCTTCATTAACTGCAAACCATTCTACTCACCACGTCAGTTCGCCTCATTCATTCTGGCTGTTGTTTACATCCCACCGAGCGCAAACGTGCACGTGGCACAGCGCACGCTCGCGGACCATATTCTGAGTGTGGAGCGGACCTTCCCGGACTCCTCGTGTATTATCCTGGGTGATTTTAACAAGGGGAATCTCAGCCACGAACTACCACAGTACAGACAATGTGTTAATGTTCCGACCAGAGAGCAGAGCACGTTAGATCATTGTTCACAACAGTCAGCAACGCTTGACTTTTCAGATCACGCCATGGTTCACCTGATCCCCACGTACAGACAGAGGCTGGAGCTCTCAAAACCTGCAGTGAGGAAATCTAAGAAGTGGACCGATGTGAAGGCAGTGGAGGAGCTACGTGCGTGTTTGGACATTACAGACTGGGAGGTTTTCAGAGCTGCCACAGATAGTTTGGATGAGTACACGGACACTGTGACGGCATACATTCAATTCTGCGGACAGCGTCATACCAAGGCAGCAGAAGGAGGCAGCGCTCAGGGCTGGTGACAAAGCGCTACAAAGATGCGAAGTGTGGATTTAGCAAAGAGGTTTCTCGAGCGAGATCACAGTACACTACGCGAGCTCCCCCCTGCTGCAGACAATCGTAAACTGGCTGAGCAACTTAACACCTTCTACTCCAGGTTTGATGTGACCACCCCCTCCTCCACGGTGGCCACCTCCGCCACCTCCGGTGGTCCCCCCCACCTCTCCCACGACTCTCTCAGTTCAGGAACTGGATGTCCACAGGCTATTTCGGAATTCCAACCCCCGAAAAGCTGCTGGACCAGACGGCGTCTCTCCCGCCACATTAAGACACTGGCGAGTTAACAGGAGAGTTAACCCCCATCTTCAGACATTTTCAACACCTCCCTGGGGTCATGCCACGTCCCAGCCTGCTTCAAGTCTGCCATCATTGTCCCTGTCCCCAAGAAGCTCCGGATCACTGGACTTGATGACTACAGGCCTGTGGCACTGACGTCTGTAGTCATGAAGTAATTTGAACACCTGGTCTTGCCCCACCTCACTCCACAGAGCTGTGTATTTTCTCCTCTGCTCTTCTCCCTGTACACAAACTGCTGCACCTACAGCCACGACTCTGTAAAACTGATCAAGTTTGCGGACGACACCACCCTCATCGGGCTCATCTCTGACGGGGATTGAGTTTGTCTAGAGGAGGGAGTGGACCGGCTGGTGTCCTGGTGCGGCCGTAACAACCTGGAGTTCAACGCCCAGAAGACAGTGGAGATGATCGTGGACTTCAGGAAAGTCACAGCCCCCAGCCCCCCTCATCATGACAGACTCCCCATCACCACCGTGGACTCCTTCCGCTTCCTGGGCATCACCATCACCCAGGACCTCAAGTGGGAGCCCTCCATCAGCTCCCTCATCAAGAAGGCCCAGCAGAGGTGGACTTCCTGCGTCAGCTGAGGAAAGTCAAGCTGCCAGTGCAGTGATGGTGCAGTTTTACACGGCCATCATTGAGTCCATCCTCACCTCCTCAATCACCGTGTGGTACGCTGGAGCCACAGCCAGGGACAAACAGAGACTACAGCGCATTTGCGTTCTGCTGAGAAGGTGATCGGCTGCAGACTTCCATCTCTGCAGGACCTGTACATCTCCAGGGCTCTGGGGCGAGCAGGTCGGATCACAGCTGACCCTTCTCACCCTGGACATGGTCTATTTGAACCACTCCCCTCAGGCAGGAGGCTACGGTCCATCCGGACCAGAACCTCCCGCCACAGAACAGTTTTCTTTCCCTCTTGCTGTGGACTCATGAACACTTCTAAACACCTGCCAGTTTAACTGCAACTATTCATCACTCACTTTCTGCATTACAACTTTAAATTAACTGTAATCTTGTGTACATAGTAATGCCTATTTTTATTTTATACTAGTAATTTTAAATTGTTTCTTAATGCATGCCATTTGGATTGAATATATGTTTTATTATTGATCAGTGTTTTATGTTGCACCTTAATGCTGAGTTAAGTTCCTATGTTTGTGAATTTTGTTCATTGACAATGGCAATAAACCCATTCTGATTCTTCTTGTTGTTCTGTTTGTTGTTGTTGTTCTTCTTGTTGTTCTTCTTGTTTTTCTTGTTGTTGTTATTCTTCTTGTTACTACTAGCACTACAACTCTTTCTAACATCACTTTGGCAAATAAGATTCTAAATCCAAAATTGTGAACTGACAGCACAATTTATTTAGTCTAAATGATGTCAAATCCTTGTGGACCTGATCTCGTGTCGTGTCCCATCCTTTCTAATACTTAAACTTTGTCTTCACAACATACATTCAAAGACCTAACTGAAGAATAAATATTTAATCTCCTCTGGGTCCAGTTTCTTTGGCATGAGTACTCTCTTTATTTGTCCCTCTGTGGGCTGTTTACACTCAGATGTTACGTGCTGCCGTTTATTCTTGCCCTTTTGAAACTAAACACAAACAAGAGCAGTAAAGGCTAATCCGATTAAACACTAGGGCACATCAGAACATTACAGTCTACGTAAACTCTGGCATTTGGACTTACTATATTACTTATTTTTTAAGGATACACATATTTTCACTGTTTCTTGCTTTATTGACCGTTGAATTCCATTATCTTTCCCGAGCCCGGAAGAAGACAAACTAGAACGTCTGCCTCGATGGGACCTTGTACATTCCTCCCATACCATAATTTATCAGTTTGTCTGTGTGCATTTCAGTGACAGATTGGCACCAAACCATCTGAACCGCACATCACTTAGCACAAATCGATGTCCGCAGGAGATAACTTGACAAGACGGAACGTGATTGCAATCAAAATACAAGAGAATATTTGAACTGCATGGTCTTGTTGGGCCATTGTTTCTTTAGGTAAGCTTTGACCAGGAGGGAGTACCTGTGTCCACACTAAAGTACTGCTGCTCAAATATCACTCGAGTAGAAGTTTAATGTGCCTACGACAGGCTTTTATGATTTTCTAATTTTGACTTTATTTGGTGTATAATATGCCTGTTGTAAATATAAATGATAGTTTTACGACAATCAAGTCGCTGTTTGTGGAGAAAAAGTTGAAAAATGTGTGGAAAATAACAGGAAATGACATCACACTAGGGACATTCCATCCCAATAATTTACACAAAATAAAAACTTTTTTGTCCCTTTAACAATAATTCAACAAAATGAAGTCACTCTTATATATGTTTATTTGTCAAAATAAATAAATAATTGACAGGCCCAGTGGTTGCAAGCTAATTTACTAGTGTGATGTCATCAATTAAAAACAGGAAGTACAAATATACAGCAAAAACATTAGCTATTCTGGGATACATTTTCAATATATTTATTTTAACTCATTTTAATTTAATGAGTCGTCCAACCTGTCATGGGCACTTTAAGTACTCTTTAAGACGCATAGTGCTACTACTCCTCCGATATGGATATTTGAGCCGCATTTGCAGATTATTTAGATGTTGAAATTTATAGCAAGGCCCACAAAAAGTTCACTTTAGGAAAAAACAAACAAAACAGTATATTAAAATCATTAGTGGCATAATTGTGTAAACACTTATTATTTATAGCCTAATTGTCGTTCTATTTACATTTTTACTCATTACTTAGTTCACAATGACAAATCTGATGCGCTGAGGACAATCTGGGAACACTGACAGACCGGGACACTGCCCAAAAAATTATCGGCACCAAATATCGGCCTCATTTCTCATATCAGCGCGCATTTAACATTTTAAGTATATCTCACATTCGAATGACATTTCAGCCCATTTTTCGACCGTTCCTGAAGTCTCCCTGATGTTTGCTCGACCTTTGGCTTCCTCTGAGCAGAACTGGCGTCTGGTGTAGCGTTCAGGAGCGGGACACCTTACACCAGCCCAGTGTGAAGTCGGGACAGCGCTTTTGTCCTCACTCGGGATCGGCTTTCAGTCCTCGGCCTCCGCCAAATAAATCAGATCCCATTCACGTTTTTCTACAAAAGCCTTTAAATGGCCCGTCTGTCTCCATGGAGATGTGTACACTAATGTCTTTGTTCTGTTATTTATCTTACATTTATGAAGTTTTATCTTGCTAATATCAAGTGTATCATTTACAGCGAAAACGCAACTAATGCGTTTAAAGACATGATCGAACCAATTTTCTGTTTATTTAAATAATATCGTCTGACTATCGTAATTGGGATACTGTAAAAATATATAAAGTTAAGTATTTTTGTCAATAACGCCCACCCCTGTACGTATTGCACCATCCTCATAGGCCAAAACATTATAACTAACTAATAATGGCATGTTTTAAATGAGCATATCGTGTCATGTTTTCTGAGTTGGGCCCAGTGCAGTTCTGGTGATGCTCTGTTGCCGTTAAAAAATGTTCCTTGTCTTGTTCCTCCAAAACTTCCTTCAATTCTGTAGCGGCGGTTGTTGTGGTACAAAACAAATAAAACCTCTTTCCTGTTTCTAAGTTTTATGACAAAGTGGAGCGTATCAGACACGAACGCAATAACAGCGGGAGACATAGTGCGCCTTTTTGACATCTGCAGTCTCAAATATACAGCATGTGTTTCGTAGTACTACATCTTATACTCCCTAGTAATGCTGGGGTATATTTAAAGATTGCATTACATTTGGTTGGGAGCTGGCTGCCTTGCTGCCTTGCTGCCTTGCTGCCTTGCCTCAGGTGTCAAATGCATGCTCAATTGGGAACAAGAGAAGATGTGGAAGGGTGGCATTAACGGCTTGTGCTTGGTGGGACAGTGTCTGGTATAAACGGGATTCCACCGTGTCAGCGATTCTGTGCCAATTAAATGGATAAATGAACCACAGAATGAAAGGATTGATATAACATGCTTTTTTTTTAGATCTGCATCGATGCTTTATATAGTGATGTGAACTTGAATGTGCACAGTGTAAGTGTGTAGGTTTTCATTTTTGAGCAATAAAAAGTAAACTAGAGTGATTAGATAAGTGCTTCTATTCAAAATACTAACATCTCTACGGAGATGCGCGGTTAGTGGACTTGTAAAAAGTTCACAGCGCATAAACAACTTTAAACCAGAGTAAATAGGAACGATTTAGAGAAATGTCATGAATGAATGAAATTGCAATAATGAAAAACAGTGTATGGATTATCGATCCAATACCGATAGCAATGAGTTTTGTATTAAAATGCATTGCAACTCATACTATAAAGAATTTGACCTTTGTGTGTAAACGCTAGAATTCTCTTCACTCCTCTCCTGTTTGAATTACTCTGAAAATAAATAATGAGCAGATAAAGTAAGATACAAACAATGGATTTCAAACTTTGATTAAATTGTAATAAATAACAGCACATTTTGGGTACATTTTAAGTATAGCTACAGTATAGTTGCATGAGAAACAATACTTTTTGATACCTCAGTCAGTATTGATATTTTTCAATCCACCCATCAGTATGTATTTAAATGTATGTGGCTGTTTAATCACGGTAGACTTTTGCGCATTGGAAAGGTCTAACTATAAACTATATTATGATACATTATGTAAAGGATGTCAAGATTATTTAGTTCATTGATAATCATGATTGTCATGTGACAGGTCACAATATCATCATATAAAGAAATAATCGTGACTTTGTTAGAAGCCAAATAATGTCACTTCAATTAAATTTGTACTCTGAAAAGTACACCTAAATGTAAAGTGCTTTTTATGTGGCTGTTTATGTCACAATACCTTTTTTTATTTTAAAAGTGTGATTTCATAAAGTTGATCACACATTATAGGAACAGCAATGTTTTTTTTAAAAATTTTAATTTAGATTCAAATGTACAATGGTATTAACAATAACATTGCTATAGGCTTAATACATTTTCAGTTTCAAAATATACATAGAAAATAAATACAAAAATAAACATTATTCAATTCAATACAAATATTTTTGGTCTTCACAGCTTTGAGGTTCGTGCAATAATTTGCATAAGAGGACAAAACGGATTCAAATACTATTCATTTCGGTTTTGGAACAGCAATGTAGGAGAATGAAAGAAAATGTGTGATGTGTGCGTGTGACCACAGTGTGGCAGCAAAGCACCGTTGAACACACAGCGTCAGTGCACGGCGTTAGAAGAAGAGTGTGGCGTGGTTGAGGCTGTGCTCACGTCTCCATCTGTTCTGCTGTCACTTCCTCCGGGTAAATATTCTACAGCCGCAGCTCTCATCATGCAAGCGGCAGTCTGTGCATCATATACAGGGATTTATTTCAATTAGGCTGTCGTTTCTTGTGCACTTGACAACGGCTGTTACTAGATTTGAATTTGTGTCTACCTCCATTAAAATGCATGCTTTAGAAAACAAAATAAACATTTGCAAATTTAAGAAGGAGTATGATTTGATTCTTGTGCCATTTACAAATAAGTTAGAGAATGGTTACCAAAAAAGTGTGTGTTCCTCAGAGCTGATCAACCTGCAACCAATTAACGTCGCTGCACCTGATTGGCTGTGGCAGGAGCATTTTGTGTCCTTGATTTCTCCCAGCCAATCATTGTGGGTACATTAACCCGCCTGAAAAATGCTGGTTGTTGTTGTGTGTTCACGTGCACAAAAGAAGCTGTCCATAAGAGCGTTGTTGTTGTTTATTGTTGTTGTTGTTGTTGTTATTGTTAAGATTGTTATTTTTCTTTCCCCCCCCCTAAGTTGTCAGTTTTTATTATTATACTGTGCATAATCTGTTTCTGTACCCTTTGTTGCAACAGTGGAATTTCTCCATTGTGGGACAAATAAAGGTGATCTTATTTGATAATCACCAACAGTTTTTTTTATTTGCAAGACAAAGAACAATGAAGTTTTGTAAAATTAGTTTGCCCTTTTTTGCACTATTTCCCAGTTTGCACTGCTGTGAACAAGAAATCAAATTACTGTCAGATGTTGTACGTGACATTTCAGAAATCTGATAACTCCAGAAATCTGGTTGGTATTGAATTTTTGGTGCGCATGTAAACACAGCACATGTATGCGATCAATCAGCCACAGTGCACTTTTCTCATTAACTTAAATTACAATTGTCATTAGAAAAAGGAGAAAAATAAATGTATATTATTACTTGTATAAAGCAGTCTTGCCATGAATTAAATGCTGATCATGAAATAGATTTGTTCTCAATTGTTTGGGGAGCAAGCTTTTACTCGTCTAAATGAATAGTACTTTAATACAGCTATATTTGATTCAGGTCCATTTGAATAATAATTAATTCGATTTATTTTTGGAGCGCCCCAAAATCACAACAGCAGTTCCCTTGATGGGCCTCCCAGAATTGTTGATTAAACAAACAGAAAGTGGGAGAACAAACACAATCCTATGATACATTAATTAGCAGTTCAACAACGATACTATACATTCTTGGAAAATTGGACGAGGATGACGATCAAAAGCGAGCAAATGACGGTGCTGAGTCTCCTTGGCTTGATTCTTCTCATTTGTTGGAGTGGCTCGTGTTTACGATGTGGCCTGCTCTCTTTTGGTATTTCCAAGCTGTCTGAACCAAGCAAGAGATGATTCATTTTTTGGGAAGATAAACATATTTGTGGTTAGTGTTCGAAAAGGGCCACATAATTACATGACTACAAGACTGTTGTTCAGTGGGAGGTTTGATTCTTGTTCAATCCATGTTTAACCGTAGAAAAATGTACTTATGTCTCACTGTTCCCTCTCTCCTCTCCTCCTCAGAATGTTGGGCTACGCAGTGACCCGTGGGGGCCTGGGACTCCTGGCGGTGCGGAGGGTGTGTCTAGTGTCCCGCTCGGCTCACTCGGCCCCACGCACCGAGCAGCGCCCCATCAAAAAGGTCATGGTGGCTAACAGAGGTGAGACGGATCAACTTCTTAAACTGTATATGGGTGGGCGAAATCTAAAAGGTTGCAAAAACACTCTCGCTCTGTGCGCAGCTGCCTCTGTTACGATGCAGCGTGCCATTTGTAAAGCTCTGCGCGCGTCACCACATGCTTTCATCTTTTTCCCCCACATTTCTTTGCGCGTTAGACCGTGGACACATTAGCTCGGGAGTCGAGAGCCGCAGCGCTGACACGTCGTCGTCTCCGGCTCCCCCTATGGCACACAGACTCGCTCCTGTTGTGTACCAATAAACAAAACGCCGCAATACCGCACACTTCATTGACATGTTTGTACAGCACAGAGCAGGAGAAGAGGCGGCGACGGCACCCAGAGATCACCCGTGTTTATGAACGGGCTGAACACCTAAGATGAGCTGCGATTGATATCCTGTCTGTATTTCATATTTTGGAAAAAATAAAAAAAGTAAACGCAAGCGCCACAAATGGGACACGTATACACCCTTTCCTCTTCATCTACCAAATGTATTCAGAGGTAAAAACACGGCTAAAAGGCACAGCTAAAATGACATTACCACACTGCGTCTAGAATCTATGTTTTGTAGCGTGACATCAAAAACCTTTAAGAAGAAAACAAATAATGCTGTGAACACCACATATTTAAGGTTTAAGTGGAAGTGGGAGATGTATAACTTTGTAGTTTTGGAGTTATGCCATGTAAGTTAGTATAGTAGCCTATATTATCTGTAATTAAACCTGACCGCAGAGAGACAAACGTCTAGTATAATGGTCACATTTATGGTATATAGCACTTTTCTCGCTTCAAGGCACTCAAAGCACTTTACATCAAGCAACCACTCACCCATTCACGCACACATTCACACACACATTCACACACCAGTGTGGCCGCCGCTGGGGGCGAGACGGGTTGTCTTGCCCAAGGACACAGCAGTAGTATTCACCTGAGACCGCTGCCATCGCACCAGGTCGGTCAGAGGGTATAGGGCATGAAGGGTGTAGTATTACTGCACTTTTATGGTTCATTTTATCAACCAAGCCACTTACAGGCGACCAGCTCGAGGCTTCTGTCAAACAAATGTGAATATTTGACCATTAATTTGAAGCATTAATTTACTTAATTATATTTCACTTTATGCAGGATTTTGATCTAGTCTAGAATAACAAACTGCTAAACTGTAGAATGTGTACCGCTGTTGGCAAGAGGGCTGCCTACCTTACCTCCATGGTTTAGTCTCAGTTTAGACTATGTTTAGCCCTAATTCACTGATATAGTTCATGTTTAGATTTGGTGGTACTCGGTAAATCAAGTTTAAGTATACAAGATAATCTACTTACCATTTCTTCTAAACAACTATTTCATATTATCTTTAAGTCAATACTGTAAATTGCGTCCCTCCCTATGACTGTTTAATTAAATTTGCTAATGCAATTTAATGTATCATTTAAAAGCGCAAACCTGACATTTAAACATTTCTCGAGGCAAGAGAAGACTCAATTTAAATTTTGAATCATATCCAGTTCCATCCAGATATTGAAACACATTATCCGCACACAGGCAGAGGCGGCTGTGTTGACTTTGTGCTTCTTGCGTCAGCGGCATACTGTGTGTCGTTAAAGCATGTCTGACACAGTTAACCTTTAATTTACCACTTGAATTACTTGATTGCAAAAATAGAGCTACATTATGAGTTTTTAATATTTTAAATCGGCCTCGTTGTACTTAGTAATATACGTTTTGAAGCTTATGCTTATTTTAATCGTGGTTGCAATTACTGGTCGGAATTCTAAAATATTGTAATTCCCACACACTGGAGCAAGGCCACTCATCTAATCTGCAGAGGCTGGTCTTCCTCGATAATCTAATCTAATTTTTGACAATTTTTTCCTAATATTAACAGGCCCTTTAGTTGTGCAGTTTTTGTTTGTGTTATGCCACTTGACAGACGAATCACTGGGCAAATTGTATGTCGCCCCATTGTCCGAAAATTAAATTTGACTCTGGGCTGTGTGACACACAACGCAGCAATATGGATTAGAAGCATTAATAGCAACAGTAATAGTAGTAATAGGCAAGCACCAGAAGAAATAATGCCACAGCGAATGTGTGCCGAAATCAAAGCTGAAGGTGGTCCAGCCAAATATAATGGTGCGTTCACACTGCGCCGTCCAGTTGACATGTAAAGTCTATGATGGACATGTGCCCAGGGTGTTCCGGGGTTTTTGCAGAGTGTCCAAGTGGCGCAAATCCTACAATTTAAGCATCGGACGCCCCTGGACGCGCCCTGGACAAAGGGTTGAACAAAGCTGAACCTTTGGTGGCCGACGCAGCATGGCAGCCTATCAGAGATTAGGCCAGTACCGCTCTCAACCTGGTCTGCACAAAGAGCACGACGACTCCTCACCTGAGCGTGTGTGTTGGACGTGCGTCTGCTGGGGCGTTTATTTTGCCTTCAAATGCACAGGCGTCCAACAAGAGCGTCCAGCGGGAATTGGACTCTGAACGCAGCATTAGAGCATGTGACTTTTTTTTCTGTGGTGTCTTTTTTTCTTTTTTTTTAGGACAGGTAGTGTATTTACCAATCATAAGTGGGACAGATATACCAGATGTCAGACATTATCTCTAGATGACTCATACCAGCTACACTTGTTTTATTGCATCTTGTTTTTTGTTTGTGTTTGTTATCTCTCTAAAATAAAATGCTTTGGTACAATTTGGCATTGTATTTCACGTCTTAAAATAATCTTTTAGTTTGAGGGGAAAAAAAATTCAAAAGAAATGACACTTTTTTTTTTCAGTGCACAATTTAGTCATTAGCACATTATCTGTTGGCAACAGAGGAAATTAACCATATATGCATACAAAAATGAATAAAGCAGGTCAATATATCCATGTGTTTGTAGTAAACAGTTTGTAGTGAAGAAATGCACAGAAAACAGTAAAAGCAATATTTTCTGAGTGCTCATGACAACGTGAGCTAGTGAACAGAAAACCTTCATAAATCAAGCAAAATACAACAAAGTTTTTGTCAGCAACAACCATTAATCCAGACAAGGGTAGTTTGTTTTATCCACAGATTTTCAGACAGATTGGCACAAACTCCATTCTTATACGCACAGCTTGGTGGAGCCCATCATCATGTATGCAATGTGACCATCTTTAATCCATCACTTGTATTCAGATGGACCAGTGTGTGCCCTCTCGCTCACTCCCAAGCCATGGTATTCTCCCTGTCACTCTCTTCCTCCCTCTCCAGCCCCTCCTCCACCACATTAGGCCAAGTCCATCACAGCGGAGCCCACCAGACCGTGCTCCTTTCTGGGCTTGTGTGATTGAGGGCCGGAGCCCCGACCATCATATCATATCACATTGGCTTCCACTTGACCAAGCACATCTCCTGCCTTCTTCACTAATATCCTGCTCCCTCTGCCCTCTGCCTCTGCTCACTCCATCTCTCCTTCAGCCCTTTCTGATCGTCAGGTCTGATCTGGCTTCAGTCCCATCGCCCGATGTCACATTCACACGTGTTTCATTCTCCGTTCATTTTTCACTTGCATATTTCTTGTGAACTGATTTTTTGTTGTTGCACTTTGTTCCTAATCTTGCTCTGTTGCTAGTCTGATTAAAAACTCAAGGATATCGGAGACTGTGAAGGTATATTTGGTGTTACGTGCATGGGAAATTCAGTTTTTGGGCTTGTTTTGCTCCTGCTCCAGGGCCGCTGTTAAACTTGTATTAATTAAATTAAACCTTTCTCCTTAAGGCTGCAAGATTAGTAGGATTACAGTCAGATCAAAATTGCAATTTGAAAGTTCACAATTGCGAACTCTAATCTCATTTCTGATTATCTTCTATAAAACCTGCTGATTCTGAAGTTTAGACCTCTGTTCTGAAATGCATGGGATTCTTTTAACAGTGTCGCAGTTCAGCTTTCCATCTTCTCTTGGATGTTAATGCTCCTGGACGTGTTAAAAATGTGCCCTCTGAACAGAATTCTAATATTAAAACGTAAATAGCAAATCTAATCGAAATGACACTGCTTGTCATAAAAATTAGATTCTCCCTGGTGTTATTGATGAGGAAACGTTATGTGGTTGAAAGCTCATAAAGGTGATTTTTGCATGTGTCAAAGGCACTTATACTGGCTTACTCATTTTGTCCTTGAGTTATTCTCAGAATTTTTATTTCTTGTCTCTCTGTATTGGCTGCACCATTATTTTTCACATTTCGTATTTTTATAGTATACATTTTTAATTTTTTTGCATTCTTGGTATACTCATTTTCTGATATTTCTTTGTGTTTCCCCTTTATCGGCTCCCATGGGCTCTGCTGCTCTCCCAATCAAAGTGGTCCTCTGACTGCAGGTGCCAGTGGCACATTCTATCAGTGCATACTAATCATAATCCTTCACTTAGTTAATCATGTGGTGAATTTTGCAGTCCCGGTTCAGGGATTAGTGTAGGGGTTAAACGCTCGTATGTATTTGTTTCTGTGTACTCCTTTTGAGCTCTGTATGACACTTCCTATTTGTTTGTTAAAATGGTGTTTGTTTGACTCTCAAAACGGCTCAAATAAACAATGCAAACTAAACTGCACTAAACTCAGTCCAAGATTAGACCTGACTTGGACCTGATTTAGTCTTGATTTAGCTAAGTTTAGTGCATGTTTATTCAATCTACTATTCTAATGCTACGTTAAAATATAGAGTGTGTCGTCACACATAAGGATTTTTAGTTTGCCTAATGTTTAAACAGATTAACCAATAGATGTCAAATACTAACTTGGCTAATCTGTTGAGTGATAGATGTATTTACAATTGGTGATCCCGCAGCGTAAGACTATTCTGTCAGATTTGGAACACTTCTTGTTTACACAGCAGGTTTCTCGCTGGGTACATGTTACCCTCAGCTGTGTTTTACATGTACTGTGCGGAAAATAAGTTTTAGAACACCCTGCGATTTTGCAAGTTCTCCCAAATTATAGAGGGGTGTGAAATGTTCATTTCAGGTTCAGTTCCACTGTGAGTAGTAGCTATAATAAATATAATAAAATTATAAAAAAAAAAATCCTACAATGTGATATCTGGATTCTGTTTCTCACTGTGGAAATGCACTTACGATGAAAATTTCAGTAGAATATATTGTGCCTTTTAGAAAACTTGGTTCTCATGATCTTACTGTGTACCTTCGCGTCTAGCACTTAATACTGTATCAAGGATTTAAAGCAGTTCATTGTTGAACTTGGCTCAGTTTCCATATGAATTAACTCCTGAAAACATATATCTTTTGAATGGTTAAACTGTCCATGGCTCCAAGTGCTTACATGGCCTACATGTGCCTGCCCTGTGGTCAAGCTCCAAAGGAGATCAGTGATGAGAGTTTGGCTTCAGTTTGCAAAAAGATCAAGTCTAGAGTCATCCCTCCCTCTAAAGCGATCCTCCAGCATGAAAGCCATGAGAGAAAATGACCTGACGGGCACAAAATAGTTCTGTTCAGTTAAACTGAACGGATCGTGTCTGCACTATATATTTTGTATCCTTGTTTTTTTTTTTTAACTTTTGTGTAAACATACATGTTCTATTAAGCCCTTTTTATTTAATTTTGTACAGTTTGCGCTCTACAAATTTGCCTTGCCATTGGTATAGATGACTTGGTTTGCAACTGATTTTGACCGGGGTTATTGCTGCTTTCGCCAGCCCCTATTTTAGACCAGTTTGGTCAGCCTTAACAAGAATTGGTGGCCAGTCATGAAAAATAAAGAAGTATTTTGTTCTTCAAAAAGTAATATTGAATCGCCTCCTATCACTTATGATTTCTGCACCATAAAGAGGAAAATAATAAAGACGATCTTATAACCTTACTGACAGAACAGTGACATCAAATATAGTTTATTCTGCATTTTGGCATGACTTCTTTTAGCCAAGATATGTTTTTAAACATGGCTAATCTCTACCCAGAGAATTCTTCATTGGTGTCGGGCATCAATAAGAACATGGTATTCATAGATCTACACACCTTAGTCACTGGACTAATCAAACCAAATGATTAGGAACATCAGCTCAGAAAATGACATCAATTGTTGATCTGTACCTTTGTGTTTTCCAGGTGAGATTGCCATTCGAGTTTTCCGAGCGTGCACAGAGCTGGGGATTCGCACTGTGGCTGTGTACTCTGAACAGGACACCGGACAAATGCACAGGTATTGAACTAGGCCAGAGTCGGGAGAAATCCATTTTTCTGTTGTCGATTGTGGGAATAATGTCACGATATTTTAGGGTAATGAGAGGAGAAAAAAAAAAAAAAGAGTTTCTCTCCAGGACACGTTTTAAACATTTTTATTTATTGTACAGTCAACAAATGTAAATACATTCACAATCTTTGATATTGTGACATCCTTATGCAACAACAACTGCTCAGTATATTTAAAAAAAAAAAAACCCGAAAAGGCCTGGCGTGTGGTAAATAAGGCACAGCATCACCTGCAGATATCTGACGGAGCGACTGAAGACTTCCTCAGTTGGGTATTGACTACAATTAGAGCGAGCATTGAAGCGTATTCTCTTAAAGGGATTGGAGCCAGGTTAACAATTTAATTCTAAGTGTATAAATCCGGTTTTGTTTTAGTTTCCGATTTGTTAATTTCAGGTTTGGTCCCGGGCTAAACCCAGATTCTGGCCAGCATAATCCTCCCTGGCCTGCACAAACTGTTTAGTTTGTCCTGGTGTATGGTACTCGGTTTAGTCCTTTTTTCCAAATTAGTCTTAGGTTTGATCTGATTTACTTCTATTTTGTGTTCATTTAAAGGTGCTGTTTTGCTCTTCTGCTCAAAAATATCTTGAAAAAACATGCATTGTTGCTGTGAGCAGGATCGCTTCTCTGTGTATTTGACCTGTAACTTGGCCCAGTGTGTAAGTTTATTACCATGCCGTGGAACATTCTAAATAATAACATCTCCATGGAGACAAGTAGGTGACTGACCCTTCACCAGAAAAGTTACCAATTGCGCCTGTGGTCTGTTTCTTTGTTCTTCTGTGTGCCTGTCAGTTTAAGTGAAGGCAGTCTTTTTAAACAGCTAGTTCTTTAATGTTGACTCTAGACCGTCAATGGCTTGAGATTTGTGATCAATTTGTGCGGCAAAATGGACATTTTGTCTCCAGTGTTTTTTTTTTTTTTAGTGCCCTTTTTGTTTTGTGACTCTAAATAATGCATAAATAAAGCTGTATTGGCCCAGGAAATCACAGCACTTATAGACACACTAGCATTCTAATCGGAGGTTTTGCTCCCTTTCAGTGACTGACAAATCTCTATAGGTTTGTTTTCATGCATTTTGTCAAATTTACATTTAAATGGTCTCCACATCGCTTATCTATCCATATATTCTTCAAAAAGGCGGCTTGAAATACAAATTTAGCGTAACTTCTTGCTAATGCCCGGTGAAGTGTGCTAAAGACATCTGTAGCTTTTGTCAGCTGATTTTTAATATGTTGTCTCCACAGGCAGAAAGCAGACGAAGCATATTTGATTGGAAAAGGTCTGCCTCCCGTCGCTGCGTACCTGCACATCCCTGACATCATCAAAGTGGCCAAGGTAAATTACAGTATTTACAATAAACTTTCAATACAGTGAAAATTGTGATCAAAATGGTTTACAGAACACCAAACGCACATCTAGCTCTTTCTCTCTTACCCATTTTCAGTTTTTCTCAACACAATCATTTCCCATTCATTGTTTGTCCCTGTTATCCGAGTGTTTGCGTCACATTCTGTTGCTTGTCACTCATCTTCCTCGCCCTCCCCCCTCTCGCTTTCCCCCTCTCGCCGCCTCGGCATTGCCCAGCACGCACTGCCACTTGTCCATTATCGTTTTCTCTGATCAATCTCTCACAGTTGATAATTGTCTGCGGTCACGCGGTCAGCGAGCCAAGCTGAGGGAACCTTTACCAATGTCCAACTCATTTTTCCAAATCCGTCTGTCTGTGTTGGAGCCACGCCACGGAGAGCCCAAGGACTGTGTGCTCAAGTGTGCTAATGTGGCTGTGCTTGTTTTAGGGCTGCACAAGGAAGTGTGTTTATCAAAACGTATATTGCAGTTATGGATGTCGCGATTATTCAGGCCGCAATATCCTCGTAAGAACAAATAAAAATAACCGTAGCAATTTTAGAAGCAAAATTAAAGAGCCTTTATCTGCATTTTTTGCTTGTAATTATTATCTGTTTTGCCATGTGAGGTCCACACTACACGACGGGACTGAGTGTGATTATAGAGAGTCTGAGGTCCACACGACGGGACTGAGTGATTATAGAGAGTCTGAGGTCCACACGACGGGACTGAGTGTGATTATAGAGAGTCTGAGGTCCACACTACACGACTGGACTGAGTGTGATTATAGAGAGTCTGAGGTCTACACGACTGGACTGAGTGTGATTATAGAGAGTCTGAGGTCCACACTACACGACTGGACTGAGTGTGATTATAGAGAGTCTGAGGTCCACACTACACGACTGGACTGAGTGTGATTATAGAGAGTCTGAGGTCCACACTACACGACTGGACTGAGTGTGATTATAGAGAGTCTGAGGTCCACACTACATGACTGACTGAGTGTGATTATAGAGAGTCTGAGGTCCACACGACTGGACTGAGTGTGATTAAAGAGTCTGTCATGTCATGTTCTGTGACTTTTCATTGGCTAAACAGCGTCATGTGATCATGTGAATCAAAACGGTTGTTGCTAGTCAGTCAGATGCTAATCAGTTACTCATCAATGATGAGGCCCAGAGCCAGCTAACAAAAGGATTTCTACGGCCAATGGCAGGGCTCTTAGGATAAGAAAGAATTCAGGGGAAACTTAAAACCGTGCAAAGGAAAAGGTAACAGGACAGGCGATTTAAGAGGTTGGAAGTGGTGTACAGAGGTGAAGAAGTTGGACATGTTTCCTATCACTTTTATCAGAGGAAAATCGGTTTCATCTGGATCATTTTTTAGGCAGACGTGAGCCGCACAGGAGGAGAAAATGGGGGGTGGGGAACCACGTGAGTGTTTATTGGTTCAGCTCTGTTTTTTTTTTTCAGAATCAGAAAGAGTTTATTGCCATTGTCAATGAACAAAATTCAAAAACGTAGGAACTTGTCTCGGCCTTAAGGTGCAACATAAAACACTGAGTAATAATAAAACAACATATATTCAATCAAAAAAGGGCATGCATTAGGAAACAATTTTAAAATTACTATACAATAAAAATAAAAATAGGCATTTCTATGTACACAAGTTTACAGTTATGTTTAAAGTTGTAGTGCAGAAAGTGACAGTGCAGTGAGTGGTTGAATATTGCAGTTAAAGTGACAGGTGTTTTGAAGTGTTCATGAGTCCAACAGCAGAGGGAAAGAAACTATTCTTATGGCGGGAGGTTCTGGTCCGGATGGACCGTAGCCTCCTGCCTGAGGGGAGTGGTTCAAAAAGACCATGTCCAGGGTGAGAAGGGTCAGCTGTGATCCGACCTGCTCGTCCCAGAGCCCTGGAGACGTACAGGTCCTGCAGAGATGGAAGTCTGCAGCCGATCACCTTCTCAGCAGAGCGCACAATGCGCTGTAGTCTCTGTTTGTCCCTGGCTGTGGCTCCAGCGTACCACACGGTGATGGAGGAGGTGAGGATGGACTCAATGATGGCTGTGTAGAACTGCACCATCATCTGCGCTGGCAGCTTGGCTTTCCTCAGCTGCCGCAGAAAGTACATCCTCTGCTGGGCCTTCTTGATGAGGGAGCTGATGGAGGGCTCCCACTTGAGGTCCTGGGTGATGGTGGTGCCCAGGAAGCGGAAGGAGTCCACGGTGGTGATGGGGGAGTCTGTCATAATGAGGGGGGGCTGGGGGGCTGTGGCTTTCCTGAAGTCCACGATCATCTCCACTGTCTTCTGGGCGTTGAACTCCAGATTGTTACTGCTGCACCAGGACACCAGCCGGTCCACCTCCCTCCTGTAGACGGACTCACTTTTTAAGCATAAAAGTAGTGCGTGTGACCTTTCTGTATTGATTTGATGTTTAGGCAGGAATATCAAGCATATGTCTCGCTTTTGTTTGTGCATAGTTCTTTCTGTAAAGACAAAATTAATGTTTTGTCGTGTGTTTGAATAACTGCGACTGGAGTCTAGTCTTGTATTTCTGCGGTCCGCACTTTGCGATTCAAATGTGAGTTTAGTCGTAAATGGTCCACACTACGAGACTGAAGAAACTTCGACTGACTTTGACTAGAGGTGACGGGGGTGACTGAGGGGTAGTGACTGAGGGGTAGTGAGGGGTGTGACTGAGGGGTAGTGAGGGGTAGTGACTGAGGGTAGTGATGAGGGGTAGTGACTGAGGGGTAGTGACTGAGGGGTAGTGACTGAGGGGTAGTGACTGAGGGGTAGTGACTGAGGGGTAGTGACTGAGGGGTAGTGACTGAGAAGCATAAGAAAATCGGGCTAAAAGTCACGCAGTGGGTCCTCAGTTTACTCGTACAAATCTGGTGCAGGGTCTTTTTATTACTGTCGATAGTCCAAAAAATCCCACACACCTAAATGTAAGGTACTAAACTTTCAGTTTCATAAAGATGGTCACAAACTTGAGGAACAGTAACTTATTAGACAATGGAAATTAAATCGTACATTTTCGATTTAATTTATTAAGACAATAATCGTAACACACATCGTGATATTGTGACTTTCCTAATTACTATGTTACCAAGCAATTTAATCCATACTTGAAAACAACATGGGGTATTGGAAACTTAAGATATGTTATCTACGATACAGTTAAAGTTTAAAGACTTATAGAAAATCTTTTAAGAATTTTACATCTTGCTATTTGGTGGTTTGTTTTTTGCTTTGCCATTATATTGACTATTCAGTGCACATGTCAAACTTACAAATCTTAACACCCATTTGATGGACAAATTAAACCCCTCGAAGGACCAAGCTTGGCCAAATTGTGTAGTTTTTATTGTAGATTAAAGTGTATTCAATCCAAGCAGACATTTTCTGGTTACAGTGCTTGCTTGTTTGGCTACATTCTGGTTATTTTATGTGAGTCCTGTTCACACTGTTCACTCTTGCCTCTGTCTTGTGGATGTGTCACTTGTATGGATGTGTGTGCCTGGGGCGGCTCTTGGCTCTGTAATATCCTCACCTGTCTCAGAGGAGGTAGTTTGCTCTACCTGCTCATACCCAAGCTCCATCGTAGTAAATCTGTATGGTGTATATACGTGTCTCTATGCTGTTCTCCTGCGTGTAACAGCTCCCTTAACAACGGGACAGCCCATAATTATAGTCTGCCCCGTATCCAGGAGCAGATGGTCCACAGCGATCCAGAGATGGCTCTATCTGTCAGCCTCTGCAGCCTCTGCATCTCCTGCTTCTCTGTGTGTGTCCAATACTGCTCAGCACTTTCACTCTGACCCCAACATTATATGTGACCGTCTCTTTGGGAGATTTGAACACAGATGGAAATGAAATGCAGGGCTTTTAGATTCTAGAAGGTGGCATGGTGGTTGAGTCTGTTGCACAGCAAGATGGTTCCTCGTTAGATTCCTCCCAGGGTTTTGGTGGGTTTCCTTTGGGTACCTTGCACACCGCTTTGGTTGGTCCACAACACTTGGACATTATTATTTTCCCTTGATTAGTTAATTTTTTTACCACTTGTTCCCGTTAGGCTCCAGTCACCCGCGATCCCTATCTCAGTGACTTTGGGCCTTAGGCGGGGTACACCCTGGGCAGGGGCCAGCTTTTTGCAGAGTCAACACAGAGACATATACGCACAGACAACCATTCACTCGCATTCATTCACTAGGGGCAATTTACCTAACACATGCATGTCTTTAACGGTGCAAGGAATCTGGAGAACCCGGAGGGAACCCAGAGGGAACCCACGGTAACATGAGAAGTACATGCAGACTCCACCCAGAGAGATCATGTGATGTTGGCCACGTTCTGATCTGTTTGTGAAGCCGCTCCGAGTCCACGCTGCTTCAATCCCCTTTGCGTCACCGGCCTTAAGGCTAAGACTTTTGGTTGTTTTTAACTTTTAAAGGGACTATTTTTAATTTTAATATGTGAAAATAATCATACTGTAACTTGAGTAATTCAGATATAACGCAACTCAACGTGCATCTCCGTACTATTGGCAATTAGGAAATGAGAGAATTAGACGAGGCCGAGATATTTACTGCTGAAGTGTGTTTGTCTTGCTAACGGGACTTCCTAAAGCAGTTCTTGTTGTGTAATGGTTCGTGTCCCTCATTAACGCTGACTGTTAACTAGGACTCACTGTGGCTTTTTACAGGATTTCGCTTTTATTGTTGTTGTACTTTTCCCTGATACAAAGAACACAAAACATACACACGCAAAAAAAATTATAATGAAAATAAAGCCAATATGTTACGCACAGTTTCAAGTACGGTTGAACAAGTATAAAATTAGCTGCATATTTTGGAAATGTAATGTAGAGTAAATATCTCTTTAGCTGTAAAAGTTGGCCTCTAAGTTTCAACTGCTATACTAGACTGTTTTTATTTTGTTTTTTTTAATGGCCAGTACCAAACCAGAGCAACCAATGGTTGCAAAGCTCTGCTGATATGTTGGGGCCGATCTGTAGATGATGATTCCCCCAAATATATATATATATGATTTGAATATGCTACAAATGTATCCATAACTCTACTGCCAACCCATAACAGAGCTGTGTAGTCACATTTTGCGCATTGTCCTCTTCACATTCAAGTGTTTAAATCTCAGGCCAAATAATTTTAAGTTGAAAGCAGACAAGCTAAGAATGTCACTTTTTCAGCCTTATTCCAAAATAGATGAAATTCATTATCTGCATAAAAAATCTACTATGACAACATTAAAGAAGGGTGTTAGAATTCTTTGCAAATGTATTAGAATTCTGTGCAAATGCATATGTATATTTAAAAAGAGAAAAAAAAAAGTAAATTTTTCCACTGATCATTCCTGAGATGCTTTTACAACTTGAATGGAGTCCACCTGGGGTAAATTCAGTTGATCGGACATGATTTGGAAAAGCACAAACCTGTCTATATAACGCCCGCCGTTAACAGTGACGTCAGAGCACTCAAACCAAGCCATGAAGTCCAAGGAACTGTCTGTAGACCTCCGAGACAGGTATTGTATCAAAGCAGCAGATCTGGGGATAGGGACAGAAAACATCTCTGCAGCATTGAAGGTTCCTCTGAACACAGTGGCCTCCATCATCTGTAAATGGAAAAAGTTTAGACTCTTCTAGAGCTGGGCCGGCCAAAAACTGAGAGGTTGGGAGAAGGGCCTTAGTGTCAGGGAGGTGACCAAGAACCTGATGGTTCACTCTGACAGATCTCCAGCGTGTCTTTGTAGAGAGTTGAACCTTCCAGAAAGAACAAATCTTCTCTACAGCTAACTTCCACCGATTAGGCCTGTGTGGTTTAAGAGTGGCCAGATGGAAAGCCAAACTCCTCGGTAAAAGGCACATGACCAGCCTGCCTGGAGTTTGTAAAAAGCCCTCAGAAGAACTCAAAAGAAAAGTAAAATCTCTGGTCTTATGAAACAACGGATTGAACTCTTTGGCCTGAATAGCAAGCGTCATGTCTGAAGGAATTATTAGGCTCATACTTTACTCAAAAGACTTGCGGCTGTAAGTAGTGCCAAAGGTATTGAGCAAATAATACTAATGTACATGTTAGAATTCTTTGCAAATTTATAAAAAAATGAATTTAATGAAAAGTGATTCCATATGCACTGTATACAGTATATTGGACTAGTCTTTTTTTTTTAATGCATCTGATTCCTGGATTTGTTTGTAGAGGTTAAACTTGTTTTTTAATATTGTCTACTCTCAAGTGTTAAAGAAAATAAAATGAACATCTTGATGCAAATGAATCGAACAACTTTGCACTGAAAAGGACCGGTGACTCAACGTTTAATTGTGAAGGTGAATGGTTTCATGTTTCTGCTTCTGCTCTTTTTTTTCTTCTTATAGGACAAATAATGTTGACGCAATCCACCCAGGTTATGGCTTCCTGTCAGAGCGAATCCGACTTCGCCCCAGGCCTGCCGCTGGATGCGGGGGTCATGTTTGTGGCTCCAACCCCAGGAAACCGCGTGCGCAAGATGGAGCGACAAGGTGGAGGCTCGATTCCCTGGCCATCAGTGCAGGTATGGGCTGGTTTCTATGTCACCTGGTTGAAATCAGGTGCGGCTAAAATTGTGTATGGGATTCCCCAAATTGTCTTTTAAATTATAGTCTCTTCTATTTTTATCATTATATTATTTATTTTGTTTTAGTTTTTTATGCAGTATGCTAGCGGTCTAGTCAGGTTCTAGTGCAGTCTTAGTGCAGGTCTAGTGCAGGTCTAGTGCAGGTCTAGTGCAGGTCTAGTGCAGGTCTAGTGCAGGTCTAGCAGGTGCAGGTCTAGTGCAGGTCTAGTGCAGGTCTAGTGCTCTAGTGCAGGTCTAGTGCAGGTCTCTTTTGTTCCGTCTAGTGCAGGTTCTCGTTTTGTCCCTCTTTTGTTCCGTACCCCTGGGGTCATCACCGCTCTAGATGATCCTTCAGTACCATCCTGTAATGTGTTAACCCCTCTTTACCCTCCTTGCCTGCAGGTGTCCCCGTTGTGCCAGGAACAGACGCTCCCATCGCCAGTCTGCGAGAGGCCCAGGTGTTTGCCCAGACCTACGGGTTCCCCATCATCTTCAAAGCGGCTTACGGAGGCGGAGGGCGAGGCATGAGGGTGGTCCGAGAAATAGAGGTCAGTTTAGACCAAAGGACCTTCACAATGAGCTCCACAGACCAATGTTGTTCAGTATAGATGAATTACATTGCTTTTAATTCTATCCAATGAGTCAGAACTGTCATTTATCTAATTGACTACATGCTGGTTTCAGCTGGCAACACGACGTTCAAAAGGCTGATGTCAAAGGTCCTGCACCACGAGATTTGTACTATTCATCTCCATATAAACTGGCTGTTTCTAGTGCGCTTCTTTGCCACTTTCGTTTACATCTGTCCCCAGTATGTCCTTTTTTCTCATGTTTATGTAGGATGCTGTAATGATGGGCTGTCATGTGGGCTCTTTTTGTAATGACCAGGTTTGAAACGTGTAGCTTCCAGTACACAGCTATTTTATGTTCTATCCATGGCTGGAGAAGACGGCCTGTTTCTACACTGTCAGCATGAGTTAAGTTTAACTGCTACCACTGCATGTTCAAGGAAACTTTGGACTTTTTGTTGCCCCTTTAGTTTTGATGATGTTGAACCTGTTTAAAGAAGAGAACATGCAACACATTGAAACAATTGCAGATTACTGACTAGATACAGGGCAAAAATCTTTGATTTGAAGCCATGTATATTATTATTTTTATGTTCTATTCCGACTTAATGGTAGGGCTGTGTGATTTCTTCATATTGATCAGTCTTGCCTAAATTTTATCTTATCTAAAACCAAAATGACTTTCAATATCATTTTAATCTTTTAACACTTTTTTTTAAACATTTCTGAAGTCTGAACCCTGCTCCAAACCACATGTTTGTTTAATTGAAAGATTGACTGCAAACTTAAGCAGATCATTGATGATGAGCTCGAATTTTGATCACACTGCCTTATTTAATATGGTTGAGTTACTGTCATTCTAGTGCAGACTTTGACAAGATTGAGGTTGAAATAAACAAAACGCATCAGAAATGTCCTGTAAAAGAGTGTTATGGGAAGTGAATGTGATCCACAGACACCAAGAAGTGTCGAGTTGTCATAACCGTTTAGTTCAGTGGTCCCCGGAGGCGTTCGGCCCACTACAGGAACATGTGTGACCGCTGTAGACTTGAGTTAGCTGCACACGTGAAACAGCTGTTTGTTGTCCAATGTGACAGTGAGGAAAATGTAGTCCAAGACAGAGATGAGCAATACTACTACACCTTCTTTCTAGATGAAGACTTGATATGAATGGTCGGCGAGTTCTCGAAAGTTTACCACGAAAAATGTGGTGCGTTTCCTGTTCAGTGATCTATAGAAAGTGGCAGTGTTGTGCTGTTATTGAGACATATGTGTCAGCAATATATCAGAAATATGACCTTTTCCTTATTGTTCTCCGGTCTAATTAATTAGTTGTTGACATTTCTCACTGTTCCCAACTATTCGCTGGGGATTCACCTCCAGCAGATGTGAAGACTGTAAAAAATCGCCTTGTATCATTGTGTGTAGGAATAATGTGTGTGCATGCTGTCTTTTCTTTGAATTATTGCAGCCATTGTAAGCAGTGCCTTTTGTTAATGCTTACCTGGTCACATTTGTATTGTACATTTTGATTATTTGACAGATTAGAAAACATCATTTCAATTCATGTCAGTGACGCACAATTTACAGTGAATTTGATTTAGACAAATATTTATCCAAAATATTATTTGAACAATATTTTACTATAAAAATAGAATAGTATTAACACTGAATATTAATTCTATAAAGTATATTATATTTAATATTTTTACACGCTACACTATTTTACTAAGTAGTAAAGTTTTTGCAGAGGATTAAAGATGGATAATGTGTTTTTGTGAGTTAAGGTCACATGACTATATGTGCGAGTTGCTGTACAGTTTTGGATCTACACCGAACCTACTTTTTTGGTCATTTTGTTTAGGCTCGTTTTTGAAATAGTAGCTTAAGATTTAGCCCAGTTGTGTATGTGTTTGAAGAGGCTGTGGTGAAGTGCCATCTTTCTTTTTGTGCTGACATGACTCGTGTTCCAATGGCACAGACTGAAGATGCAGTGTGTTTCAAAACCCCGGTGACCCACGCTGTCAATCTCCAGTTATGTGCAGCCAGAACAAATGCAACCCTGCAAAGTGTAACACTAATACCCTTTCCAAAGGTGTCTGGATATTGCGACACATATAGAACATGTGATTCAAAATGATTACTGGCCGATATTGGTGATATTTCTTTCCCCCGCTTCGATCCGATACTATGGCAAGCATTTCAATATCCATCTCTTACTGATACCAATAAGTTTGATATTAAAATGCATTGAAATTCCCCCAATGAAAAGAATTAGGACCGCCTTTTAAAAAAAAAAAAAAAAGAAAAAATAATTAAGTCTGTATTTTTTTGGGGGAGAATTGATACTTTTTTGAAACTTTCAGCACTAATATATAGGGAAATGTGCGGGATCAGTGCATCCCTGCTAATATTGATCATTGTCAAAAGCTTTGACAGTCTTTATCAGTACCGACGTCTGGATAAAAGGAAAGAAGAACTTGTTGTAGAATGTTTGCCCAAATTGCAATGTAACTCTGTACTCAAAGATGCAATATTGATATTTTTGGCCAATGTCAGACTCAAATTCACAATGCAGTTACGACACTAACGACTGGTTCAGTGTAGTGAAGCGTATCTAACCACTAGATGGCAAGACATGGATGCGTCTTGAATTCTTATTTTTTTCTTCCTCCCCCAGTTTGCCTCAGGAGTGGTCTTGTGTGGTTGACAAGTCTGCTGTTTCGCAGCGGAGAGGGCACTGTAGGGCACTGTAGTCAGAGAGGTGAGCAGGGGGCAGGGGGGTGACGGACCTCCTGACTGGATTCTGTGGACCCTGGGACATTGGTCTGAGAACCACAGATTGAGGTCCGCACCTTTGACCCGCTCCTTGTTTGCCTCCCAGTGATCCTTTCCACGTCACAGGCCTCAGGGCAAGCTCTGACCAGAGAAATAAGATTTGAAAAATGCTCAAAATGCTATATTTAATATGTAGCTCAAGTTGACATGATGCATTTAGTTGGCTTACAAAATCCCGATAACAATATCAGATAAATAATATGTCAGTCCAAATGAATTTGTTAAAACATGTCTTTTATACGCATTAGTCGAGGTTCAATCAGACAAATGGGAACTATCTTTAAAATTTCTCACTAAAGTGCAGAAATTCCACTTTTTTTATATTTTTTTTTTTTTTTTTTTAAAGCATTTTTTTACTTTAAACAATTTACTGAATTATTCAGTCTTTTAAAACATATATATCTCAATTTCGATCTATTACCCGCCGTTACATTTTTCATTTTTGTATTTAATTGAATTGAGAGTCTCGCCCCAAAAGGAGACAGATGTGCCGCTGTGGTACAAGGCTATAATTAAACAGACTTTGTTTCAGGGAGTAGTGATTCATGTTTTTATTAGAACCACATTGTCGGTCTCAGTGGTGGTGACCTAAACATATGGATTTGTGTTGTGCTTCTCCAGGAGCTGGAGGAGAATTACCAGCGGGCCTACTCTGAAGCGCTGGCAGCTTTCGGGAACGGAGCGCTGTTTATCGAGAAGTTCATTGAAAAACCCAGACACATCGAAGTCCAAATCCTGGGTAAGAGCCTTCAGCCACTTTAACCATGACCGTCCTTTTTGTTGTGATCGAAGCGGTGTTCATTAAGACACAGCGGAGTCTGCGGCGGCGCGTAGGCGACTATAGACAAATGAACCGGCGTGAATGAGCGCCACAGGCCAGTCAGGGGCCATTATTTCAACTCATTATTGTCGATGTTAAATCTCTGAAGGGTAAAACACAAAAAAGTGTGTCTGTGTGGTAAGGTTTAAGATCGAATGCAGCACACACATTTAGTCCGTGGTCGTATATCGTCTTTTCATGACCACAGTTTGCAGTTCAATCCCAGCGCTGACCAGTGTTTTCTGTCCAGTCTTTGTATTCTTGGGCACCCATCTTGCTTCACTATGTCACTATGAATATGGTGCGTGAATGGGTGAGAGATTCATTATTTTCTCCAGTGTGAGCTCGTAATTGTGGGCGCCTATTAGTTGATGGAATGCTAGACACAAGTTTGACATGACGGGATCTTTTGTAACCTAATCTGCCTCGGTCTGGTTAAATCCTTCTTTACAGACTTGAACTCGACTGCCAGTTCATCCATAGAGGCGGATACGTACTTTTGTAGTTTTCCTCATTTTCAAGAGGGGCTGAAAACAGAAGATGCTCTAAAAGTTGTTCGGTTTGTGTGGCGTGTTCTTATTGACTTTAAGTAACTTCTATAGCTAATTATTTCAGAATCAGAAAAAGGTTTATTGCCATTGTCAGTGAATAAAAACTTCAAAAACTAGGAACTTTCTTTGGTGATAAGGTGCAACATGAAACAACATTATAATAGCTAAAATAATAATAAAAAAAAAATAATAATACTATAAAAAATTGTATATTTAAAAAAAAAAGCATGAATAATTTTTTTTTTACCTAAATAAGATAAAAATAAACTGATACTAAATACTTTTAATGGGATTATCCTGCTTTAAAGTGACAAAGTAGTTTCAGTATTATCGTTTATCGCTACATTTTACTGCTGTAATAGATCATGCTTCAAAATGTCTTATCGTGTCGTAACGGGGAGCTAGACGTTAGTTTGGCTGATTGGCGCACACATTTTGTCAAATCGATTCACGTTTGTACCGTATTCTTGCCCATTGCATGTTGTTTCTTCACACTTCTGTTCTAGGTGACAAATACGGAAATGTCATTCACCTTTACGAGAGGGACTGCTCCATCCAGCGCAGGCACCAAAAGGTAAAACACCGGTATCATTTACTGCCATTCTGACGCCTACTATTCTTAAACTCACACGTGGCTTTTCTCCAGCGTTATGCAAATTAGCCGAAGCCCGCGGCACGTGCAAAGGTCATCCGCGAGAGTTCCACCTGCGGAGCCGTCCCAGCTCCCCTGTGTCTCTCCCTTTTTAAAATTTCCTCTAAAAGACCAATTAGCGGCATTAATAAATAAAGGGATTACGGCTGATGGTGGTGAGACCTGTGATAGCCATGACTGTCCGCTTCAGCTGGGAGTAAGCGGATTACCCATTGAAATTAACCGGCGCTAATGCTGCTGTGTGAATGGACTCCCAAGCTAGGACGCCACGCGGAGCAATTGTCAACCAAATTACCTTTTTTAAATCACCAAAAGAAGATTTGAAGAAAGAAATTACTGCCGCAATTTAAAACGGTAACTAGACACACTTTAACAGGATTACAGTCCAGTTTTCTGCACTATAAGGCGCTCTGGATTGTAAGGCGCACTGTCAATGAATGGTCTATTTTTGAACTTTGTCCATATATAAGGCGCACCGGACGATAAGGCGCATTAAGCTAAACAAAACAGTCCCAACCTTGTTCAATGGAAACACGTTCTGACACAGTCTGATACGCTAAATCAACGTTAGCATATTCACAGTAACTCAAAATGGCTCAGGTATAACACGTAAAAAAACACGGTCAGATACCGGTGAATCAAAACGTTAGCGTATTCACAGTACGGCAACTCAAAATGGCTCAGGTATAACACGTAAAAAAACACAGTCAGATACTGCTAAATCAAACGTTAGCGTATTCACAGTAACTCAAAAATGGCTCAGGTATAACACGTAAAAAACACAGTCAGATACTGCTAAATCAAACGTTAGCGTATTCACAGTAACTCAAAATGGCTCAGGTATAAACGTAAAAAACACAGTCAGATACCGCTAAATCAAACGTTAGCGTATTCACAGTAACTCAAAATGGCTCAGGTATAACACGTAAAAAACAGAGTCAGATACCGTTAAATCAAACGTTAGCGTATTCACAGTAACTCAAAATGGCTCAGGTATAACACGTAAAAAAACACAGTCAGATACCGGTGAATCAAACGTTAGCGTATTCATAGTACGGCAACTCAAAATGGCTCAGGTATAACACGTAAAAAAACACAGTCAGATACTGCTAAATCAAACGTTAGCGTGATTCACAGTAACTCAAAATGGCTCAGGTATAACACGTAAAAAAACACAGTCAGATACCGTAAATCAAACGTTAGCGTATTCACAGTACAGTAACTCAAAATGGCTCAGGTATAACACGTAAAAAACACAGTCAGATACCGCTAAATCAAACGTTGGCGTATTCACAGTAACTCAAAATGGCTCAGGTACAACACGTTAAAAAAAAAACAGTCAGATACTGCTAAATTAAACGTTGGCGTATTCACAATAACTCAAAATTGTTCAGTTACACTATATCACGTAAAATAAAACATAATACACTCACTTTTTCAGTTTATTCCTCGTCCACAAATCCTTCAAATTCCTTATACACACACTGTAATGTTATGGTGAAGCACAGTATTACTCCGCGACGCTCCTCGCTACGGTAACCGTAATGCTGGAAGTGGTGCGGCTTTGTAGTTTACCAAAGTTGTGATAAAACATTTTGACGGATTTTTGAGCACAGTGTACCACATAAAATCGGTTCGAGATCGTAAGCACAACCAGAATTAATCCATATATAGGCGCTCTGGTTATAAGGCGCACTGTCATTTTTTGAGAAAAATAAATGTTTTTAAGTGCGCCTTATAGTGCGGAAAATACGGTAGTAAAGGTACGATGACGCTGTACAATATTTAACCAAAACACACAATAAACTCCCCTTTCATATTACAGTGGTTGTATAAAATACAGACACAAAATACATATTAAATGTGGTATTAAGCCCTATTTGAATCGGATAGTTTTACCTAGGGATCTTAAATTGTAATAATTTCGACCGTCGTCTGTGCGCGAAAATGTCTGTAAAAATTCTAGAATTCCACCTACTGAAACTGAGCAAACTCAAAGGTCCTCACGTAATTCTTGCAGCAGCATGGAGGCTCTTTAGGAAAGATTTGATGCTTTTAATGCAAAGGTTAGATCCTTTTAAATGCAAGCTATGTCAGCCCGAATGGACCAAAAAGGAGAAGCTACGGCTGTTTCATAAGATTAATGTTCATGGAGATTTGCATGAATGAAACTACGCTTATCATATCTCCATGTGTTTATCAGTCCGTCATTTCCGGAATCAAGTCTATAAAACGAGTATATTATTGACATTACTTATCACATGCGGACGCTCACGAAACAACTTGGTGATCGTGAGGTCATTTCAATTTCCGAGGTAAAACAGATTACTCGCATACTAAAAAATCTGTAGTATTTAAATCATTTTATTACCTTTTTTTTTGCGCTTGCATCAAACTATACGTCTTCACGTTCTCCTTTTTAAAAAATCTGCTGTATCATCATCAACTATTGCAGCTAATAGTTTTATCAAAGGCTGATTAGTATGCGTGATATTTAATTATGCAGCGAAGCACTTTTCAATCTTGTATTTCCATCACTTTTTCTCCTTTTTTAATCAAATTACAGTTTCTTTTCCCGCTGGTGTCAGAGGCTGGCTCCTTTCTTCTTAATCTGCCTCTGCCCCTAATCTTAGATCTGTTTGAATGTGTGATCTGAGGGGAGGGGTTTTCTCAAGTAGATGTGGGATTTGGGGAGTCGACAACATTTCTGGCTTTTTCACCCACTTTTCTTTGCCCGTGTTGTGGTTTGCTTATTCGGATTAGGGGTTGTGTTAAAGTCGTAAGTGCTTTTGCATCTATTTCCACAATCAAAAATGGTACAATGACTAGAGCCAAGCTTGAAATTCTTGGTTTGCTCGTTGACATGTTAATAATAGCTTTTACCAGATTTTTTTTCAGGTAAAATATACACTATTAAACAACAATAGTTTGCAGAAATGAAAAAACCCCATAACATACATGTTGAATCACATTCTCTTTTCAGTTCTCGCTAATATCTATTTTTAAACCTCTCGTATACTTAAGCTGTAAGTGCGTAACAGACATAATTTCAAACTAGGTTCAAAATCCACTTTCCCACAAGGTGAACTTCCCCTACAGCAGACTCTGTTAAAGTCTAAGATGTCTGAAAATGATGCTTAAAAATACTTAAGTGTACTCTATTTTACCACACAGTTTTGGTCCTGACGTCCTTGTAAACTGGATCTCGTCTGTTCACTGAATGTCTCTATCCTCGCTCTCCCCCCATTTTACTCTACAATTGTCCTTTTTTAAATAAAGCCTTCAGTGCAAAAACATTTGAAATAAATTGGATCTTGTGGTTTTGAAGGTTGTGGAGATCGCGCCCGCTTTTCAACTGGACCCTCATCTGAGAGCTCGCCTTCACGCAGACGCCGTCAACCTCGCCAAACAGGTACGACTGAGCTTCTTTTCTTCTTTGGCGTTGTATTGTGTGCGTTTGTTAATAATGATGGTATTTTCACGGTAAGATAACTTGTACAGGTAGAAAAAGCGTTATCAAAGAGGTTTAATGGTATAATTTTGAGACAATGGCTCTGAGAAAAAGGTTGGAACGTAAGCTGGAGGTGGCGCTGCTGAACATATTAGAAAATCTTCTCCATCTTCATTGTGAAAAACTGGAAATGAAAATGCATCAGAAGAGCTATTCATGCAATTTATTTTTGAGAAAGCGATGTATTGGATAAAGTTCGAGCTGGCAGTTGTGGTGATTGTAAAGTAAGGCATGAAATGAATTGGTGTGATCAGTGCAGACAATGGGTGTTTTGATTTGAAATGCGTCGAAACAAATAACTCAAAACCCTAGCAAAACTTGGTTTCTGCAAAAGTGGACTCTCCCCAGGAATTTTAATACATGGCTGCCACCAACCTGTGTGATCAACAAACTGGCTAAATGAAAAGTTTATATGCAAATGGTTCTAACAGGATGTCAGCAATGTGAGAGAAAACGCCACTTTAGAAAATTTGTGTTCGAACGGATTTTGGGGGCGCTGTTTTTTTTATTAACATTGGCTCAGCTTTGGTCAGTTCAAATTGCTGAAAGATATTAGGTGTATTTGTCTCTGTGCAAACTCTATGGTGTAAAAGCAGTGATAAACTTAACTAGAGATCCATTACGAGTACTCGAAAGTGGAACATTGAAAGGTGCTCATTCCTGTATGTATGTGCGCGTGTACGTACGAGTTGTATTCAGTGAGTACGGGGAGCACTTATAAAAAAGTTTTTCCTTCAGTTAAGGCAGCGTTTAAAGTCCGGCCTCATCTCTCAGAGGAGCAGTGCTCTAATGTTCTTTAGTGGTAATGGAGCAGCTGAGGCATGAGCGGAGATGAGCAGATGAACACTGATTTGCTGTAGGAATGACCTTGATGGAAGATTGTGGCTGAAAACTTTTTCCAGCTTTCTAAATAATATGCTCTTTGCACTAAATGTGCTGTAGTAAGGTATTATATAACACATTCAGCTAGAAAGAGGTATTACTCAGGATTGTTAACTTTTTAGACAATTGTAGAATATTTCATGTTAACTGAATGTTTGAATCCCCACAAATCTAACAATTTAATAGGCTCTGTGCACAACGGCGCTCAAGCCAGAAGTCACTACAGGAAGTCACTACTACTTGTCCATTCTATCTCCATGGAGTCACACTCATTAATAAAGATGAACGATCAGGCAGTGGACCGTGAGCTGCAGGTTGATGTCACTGACGTGTTAGACTTTACACATGAGCTGAATTTTTCCCCGGAGGACACTTCTGTAGTTAAAAATGGAGAACTCTAGAAGTAAAACCAATCAGCTAGTTTTTACATTCAATTTTGACCTGTGTATTTTTCAATATTTTTCAATAAAAGTTAGCATTAGCTGTGATAAACTGTTATCGGGCCATTGAGCTGCTTTGCCGAGAGCCCATTGGAAAGATTCATTTTGTGAAAATGTTAAACACAATCTTCAACACAACCTGCCCAGGGACTACAGGTGGAAATGAGCGTTTTTGTTATTGACCTTTTTATTTAACCAGGAACGTCCCACTGAGATGTTGCATCTCTTTTTCAGGGGATTCCTGAGCCTGTTTTATAAGCTGGTACAGGGCATTTTTCACTTTTCTTGGTCAATGTTTATTACACTGTCCCTATATCAATAAAATATACCGTATCATAAAAGTATTAACATTTTTGGTGATGTAGAGATTATTTAATTTTTTCTGTCGTATTTTGTGCTATAACTCAATGTTATAAATGACACAGAATCAGAGAGGTACGATATCAAATGGGGTGTGCTTCAAGGCTCAATTTTAAACTTTCTTTTATATATAAAGGATTTTGTAAACGTATCAGATCTTGGGAAAATTCTATTTGCTGCTGATACATTATTATTTTATACTGGAAAAAATATACAAGACGGTACAAAAATTGTAAATGAGGAGCTCGAAAAAGTTAACCAGTGGTTTGATTTAAATTGATTCATTCTTGAATTGATGAAGATCTGAGTTGGAGATCTCACATAAATTACACAAAAGGAAAAATATCCAAAGCTATTGCAATGTTGCATCAAGTAAAGTTTTAACTAAATGGCAAAGTATTATTAACATTATACAACTCAATCATTGTCCGTATTTGACCTACTTTGTAGAAATTTGGGGGTCCACTTGTCCAACATATTTACAACCAATATTTATTTTACAGAAAAGGGCCTTGTCACTGGCAGTCTTTAGAGATCCATCATTATTTGTTCAACTTAAAGTATTAAAAATGCATGCTATTGCTGACCTAAGTATTCTCAAAGTAATGTATAAAGCAAATTACAAAAATGTACTCGTAAATATTCAAGGATTTAAAAACAGAACAAGTCACTATAACCTAAAAGGAACACACATTTTCAAAAAGCACTGATTCAATTTATTTTTTGTAACGCCCAAAATCACAACAGTGGTTGCCTCGAGGGGCTACAGTGGAAAAAACAGAATAAACAATGTTCGTAGGGACTTGGTAATGTCCCAGCATCCCGTGTCCTTAGACAGATGTCCCAAGCCCCCCTGTCCTTAGACCCTCCTCCTCGGCCAGGAAAAACTACCAAACCTCTTTTGGGAAAAAGTAGAAACCTGTAGGAGTTCCACAGTGAAGGAGAGATCCGACTCCCTCGGACGGACAGGCGGACGAGCCTCAATTTGCAGATAGACGGTGCAGCTGTACCCACTCAGGAGGAGAACCAGTTCTTCGAGGCTGATGAAGAACTGTTCATATGGAGTAGAGACCGTTTCTCCAGGCAGTTGAGGAGCATCTGGATCCACAGTTCATCGATGTGACTGCTCCACTCCCGTCGGGGAAGTGGGAGAAAAGAAGGAAAAGCAATGAACAAATTGCAAGTGAAATTAAATATTAAATATTGTTTGATACAAAAGTAGTAAGAAGCAGAGGATAGTGCTCAAGCCATACCCCCCCCCCCCAGTATAGTTGCTCCTAGGGCAGCATAGCTGGGAACTGTAGGTTTTTATTTCTGCTCCTAACTGGCCTGACCATAAGCGATTTCAAAGAGGAACGTTTTAAGCCTGGTCTTAAATGAAGAGACTGTGTGTCCTTTTTAACATGGACAGGAAGCCGATTCCACAACACAGGAGGCTTGGTAGCTAAACGCTTTACCTCCTACTGTGCTTTTAGAGACTCTTGGGACCACCAGAAGTCCAGCATTTTGAGAGCGAAGTGCTCTGTTTGGATGATAAGGTACTATAGCCTCTTTGAGGTAGGATGGCCAGGTCATTTATGGCTTTGTAAGTCAGGAGGAGGAATTTGATTCTAAACTCTATAGGGAGCCAGTGAAGAGACTCAAGCACCGGCGTAATGTGCTCTTCTCTTTTAGTTCCTGTACTTGCTGCTGCATTTTGAACCAATTTAAAGCTTTTTATGGCGCTTTTAGGACACGTTGCGAGCAGGGAGTAACAGTAGTCTAATCTAGATGTTACAAACGCATCCGCATCACTTTTAGGCAAGATTTTTCTGATTTTGGCTATATTACGCAGATGGAAATAGGCGCGTTTTACAGGCTTGATTTATGTGTGCTTTTGAATGAGAGCTCTTGGTCAAATAATACTCCAAGGTTTCTTATGTTGTCCAGTATGACTATCTGCTCAGATAAAGCATCTCATAGATGTTTAGGGCCTAGTACGATGACCTCGGTTTTTTCAGGGTTAAGAAGCAGATAATTGCCATCCAGGTTTTTTATACCTTCACACAAGCACCAAGTCTGTCTGCTTGATCGGTCTGATCGGGTTTCATTGATAAATACAGCTGTGTGTCATCTGCATAGCAGTGGAAGTTAATGCTATGCTTTCTGATAATGTTACCTAACGGCAACATATAAAGAGTAAACAGAATTGGACTGAGTACTGAACCCTGTGGCACACCGTAGGTTACTACCGTAGGTTACTTTAGAACAGGGTGAGGAGCTCTGGTTTACATTAACAAACTGGTACCTATCCGATAGGTAGGATTTAAAGCAGCTGAGGGCGGGGCCTCTGACACCTACATCACATTCCAATCTCTGCAGTAGAATGTTGTGGTCGATGGTGTCGAACGCTGCACTGAGTTCCAATAGAACCAGGATTGAGACCAGTCCATCGTCAGCAGCTAACAACAAATCATTTGTGACTTTAGCTAATGCAGTTTCAGTGCTGTGGTGGGCTCTGAACCCTGTGCCTCAGAACCACAGTAAGGGACGAAGCGAGTGAATTTATGGAATGATCTTGACAAAGACTGCAAAGAATCAAGGACAGTAACTGCATTTAAGAAAGTCATGAAACATAAGTATGGAAACAAAATTAGGTTGTTGAGAGAAAGGACCGGAGATCTGTTTGCAGTGTAATTTTGTATGTGATTTTATAGCAAACGTTTATTGTAATGCCTTTTAAATATCAGTGTCAAGTACAAGTTGAAAAGGGGGCAGATAAAATAAGATTGCTAGTCTTTCTGCTCCTTTTCATTTATTTTTTGTTTAATTGTATGTCTGATAAGGTGTTTTATGTTATGAATGACCCAAAAAAAAGTTGGCTATCACTTCAAAACATTGCCATGTTGTATGCTACAGCTCATTAGCACCGTCTTTACAGGCTTTAGTTGTTGTAGTGTTTATTTAAGATGACAAACTGCTGCCCACTGAGGCACAACATATGTGTAACTGTTGTTCAGACCTTCACCGACACGCTCCAAGGACATGTTTTTGTTTACTCGCTTCAACCATAAGCGCCATGGGGAGCCTAGCAGCAATTAACAAGTTTACATCAATTAATCAAATGCTCTCATTGTGAGGAGAGGAGGCAACCGCAGGGCCTGTAGGTTGTAACCATGACAACAAAGTAGCGTAAATACTTGTTTTGGATAATACAATTTGTGTCTATTTTTTCATGTATTGTTCAGCTTGTTTTCACACTGCTAATAATGAGACGGTGGATAACAAATTGGACTGATATGTCTTAATTACATGCTAAACTCGATACTCT
The DNA here is from genome assembly GCA_015082035.1 of Chaenogobius annularis. Lineage (NCBI taxonomy): Eukaryota > Metazoa > Chordata > Actinopteri > Gobiiformes > Gobiidae > Chaenogobius > Chaenogobius annularis. Next base: position 868,898 of record BJKM01000027.1, read on the forward strand.
TCAGAGCTGTCATTGTAATATGGAATAAGAATTGTCTTTTCACAACACTGTTCACAGTTTGGTGATTTCAATAGGGCCAGCGTTTGTTGCTGTAGAACTGTCAAACGGGGGACAGCCAGTGTTACTGTAATGTGCCCCTCACCAGATGTGCAGCGCTGAAAACTTGTCAGATACCAACTAAAACTGATGCGGAATCATCACACACGCCACACAAATCAACAGCTATATCAATATGAAGCTTTATAACTGACAGCGGCACATACACAAATGATTGTGTTCATGGGGAAAGCTGTGATCTGCATTTAGTGTTATTAGTGTAAAATAAAACCTATATACAATAATAATCACTATAATCAATTTGATACGCATTTCTGCCAGGATTGATACAAATTCATTTTTATATTAATATATATTATTTATAATAATATAAATATATATATTAATATAAAAAAATAAATTAAAAAAATGTGTAACTAGTATTAGTCCCTGTATAGGGATGTCACGATATAACATTTTAGAGTTACAATTATTGTGAGAAAAAACATAACGATTATTTATGATTATTCAGAATGTGACCAAACAACTGTAAAATCTTTGATTTTCTTTCATTTCCGTTGTCTGACATGTTGTTCCGGCTTTACAAAATTGATCTTCCTGAAAGACGAAATAAAGTTAAATGTGACACAACAGCCAGATCAAAAAGATTCTTTACATTTAAACATTTGGATTTTGACGCTAGATTGAACTAAACGGACTGCATTTTGCTTCTAAAATTGTCGCTATTATTGTTTGGTTCTCACAACTATATTGTGACCTGAATAATCACAATTATCGGTTACCCTAATAATCGTGACATCCCTATCCCTGTATTCATATGTAAAATAAACAACTATTTTTACTATAGCACCAAAAAAGGTATCAAATATTAAGCCTTTTTCTTAGTATCAAACGACAAGTTAAAAATTTTAGTATCAAAACAACATTTTCAGTGCTACTATCAGGATTTTAGACAGAATCTTGCTCAGGAAATCCTATCAACGATGATTTTCTTGCACATGTTTTACCTTGCCTAGTATTAGTTTAGTTATATAAATTCCTGGGTATCTTTCGTCCTATACTCGCCCCCTCGTTTCCCTCTTTTTCTCTCCCCCCTCTCTTTAGTGTGGCTCATACTTTTTGCACAACTCGACTTGAACATTTCCCACCTCAGCCCTGCAGTGTTCCCTTACCATCACCAGGGGGCTCACTTCCTCTCACACTCTTATGTCACTGCAGTAAGTCCCCGACCCCCCCTTTCCCCTCCCTCCGTCTTCTGTCGCATCTTTGTTATGATTACACATTACTTTGAGTCTGTCCGTATGCCTCCTCTTCAGACGTGAGCCCTCGGCCCCTGCAGGCGTCCAGTCTGCTCCCTCAGCAGCGCCGCAGCTGAACTTTGCTCCTTTAGTTTTGGTCTTATTAATGCGTGTCGCGGTCTGTTTCTCTCACTCTGCATCAGGACATTTATTTTTAATGCGATGCTGGCTGCTCGGTTTCTTTACTGAGCCGTGGGAGAGTGGGATTTACGAGCGCACGTTCGCATTTCTCTTTGTGAGGCGGCCACAACACGGGGGCTGAACTTTGCTCCTTAGTTTAGTCCGACTGAAATATGTTAGTCAGTTTGTCCCACTCAGCACTGGAGTTTTAATTTGAATGTAAATAATGTGTAACAGCAGCGTAAAGATGTCACGGTTTTATCTTATAACTATTGTACTTGCAATGCCTTGGTAGGGCAAGACATTTCATCCACCTCGCCTTTTATATGAATGTGATGCGTTAGTGTGTGATAACAAATTTAGCAGTGCAATATATTGTTACAGAAAATATAAAGGATAAGCTATAATATTGAAACGGCTTTACTCCACTGACAGAATACGATAATCCCAGAACCTTTTTTTTGTATATAATATTCGTAGTGTTGTCACAATACTAATAATTTAAACTTGATTTCAGAGCCAAGAAACAAAAACACTGTACTTTTCAACACAATAAGAGTAGTTTCCTTAATGTTACTATGTAGTCTTATGCTAGTTATGATACAGCTCAAGATCATTCTAAAACCTCTAAAAGTCCTGTATATGTTGTTTTTGTGGGGATAAAATTAGGTAAATGTGTATGTAGTTTTTGTACTAGTTTTAGTATTGAGTAGTGTCTGATTTTTTGTTTTGACTAAAATGTACAAAATCTTTGAAAATCATGAGCTGCAATAAATAAATGGCAGAGTGAAAATAGTTGATCTATGAGTCTTTGGAGTGACTTATTCCCTACTTATTCCCTTTACAGCTCAAATCTTATTACAAATTCCCCACTTGTGCAAAAAAGGTGCACATAATAACTATTGATATTGTTGCATATGTTTTTTTGTGTGACTGTGATCAGGAAGGATTCTAGAGCAGAATAGCAGCCACTTTCTGCCTGTCAGCCCCAGGGCTGCTGTGGTTACTGTAGTCCACCACCATTTTGTGTGTGCACTGCAAAGCGTCTTTCAGTGTCCAACTAAACATTATGAGGCCAATCGACACACACATTGTAATGAGACAGTAGAAATGGGCAGGAAGATTAAAGCATTATTTTGCTCTCAAAATGGGGACATATCTTTTTCTATCGTTTTACAGACACAGAACGCTTGTGAGAAGTGACCACTCGGCTGCTGCTGTTTTTCTATTCTGGGAGATGGCATTGGAATCTCACTCCGTCCTGCGGTAAAGGGAAGGTGCTCACACGTTTGAATCGTCCAGACCAATTTGAGCTCTAATTAGAGCCTTTTCATTTGAATCAGCTGCGTTATTGGGCTGTAATTGCACTGTGTTGGAGGTATTATCCTGCTATTGTGGACTGTGTGAGTGGCTGTAGACTTGGACGGCACACAAAGGAGCCAGCTCATACTCCCACTCACTACACAATCCCCCATCACATGCTGCATACTGTTATATACTGCTTTTATCTACAGATTGAGTTAAATCTATACAGATGAGTGCAGAACTGTAGAATGTCATTTTCAACACAAAATACAAGACATTTATTCATTATCCTGTTTTTATAGCAGTTCTGAGAAAGATTAAACCATTGAAATGTTTTTAGGAAACGTCACACTTTTTTTTATTTTACGGAATAGCCTGGTCAAATGGGTATCTAGTTTTGATACTAGTTTCAGAATCAATTAGTATCTGGTTGTCATTTTTAATTTTTTTATTGCTTAACCACACTAATAGTGTTGTCAAAAGTATCAAAGATCAGGTACCAATCGATATTAAAACTAGTATTGAAACTAGATATTAATTTGAACAATAAATTGTATAAAATCACAAACTTGAGCATCAAGTTTAATAAAAAGTGCAATCATTTTGTGTTGAAAATGACTCTATTGTCTAAAACCTTGACCTTAAAGATTTTTTATAGATCAATATCGAACTTGATATTGATATATCCCTTATAGCATCGAAATGGAGTTTGAAATGTTAGCATTAGTAGTAGCATTCACCGAAGTTAAAGTACAACTGTCACAACGTCAGCCACATTCTTCTTCTGCTACTAACAATACAACAAACGGAAGACTCCGGATTCAATTCCTGACTGAATCCTGCCTTAGGATCTGGAGATGAATCCCCCTGCTCCTGAAATATGGATGAAATGCAGTCAACTCCAAATTTACCATAGTCTCGTACACCAGCAAAGTTTAGTTTGATACAGTAAGTAAACTACAGTAAAAGTATGAAGTTCCTTTCCCCCCCTCCCCAAGTACTCCTTCCCCGTACACGTATGAGCTATAGTTTCCTCCAGTGGTGAAACCTGCAGTTACAGTTGTCTGACATTAATATTAATAACACATTATACTTCAATCAGTTCAGGATGAAAAGCTCTTGTGCATCACTCAGTATAAATTTTTCCGAGCACTTGATTTGCGAATCCCGCTGTGAGCTGCTCCGTGGCTGTGAAGTACTCTTGCACACACGAGTACAAAGCCATTTTAGGGAACTTGACCTAAAGTGTTTTAGTAAGGAAAACGGTATCGTATAGAAATGATTAGTATTTAAAGTGCCTCTGACAGGTCGGATGAATCCCTGAACTAAAATGCAGTCAAGTTTGATATATTAAAAAATACAATCTAAAAATGTTGCAATTTTTTAGGTTTAGAATTTCACTTCCTGTTTTGTAATTGATGCGGTCACAAAGGAGATTACCCAGCAAACACTGGGCCAACTGCAGCAACTCATCTAATGTCACAATTTTTTTATCTGACAAATTAAAATGTATGAGATCACCTTTATTTAGTTGAATTAATGTTTAGAGAGCCAAAAAAGTTGTTGTTTTGTGTAATTTATGCATAAACTTTGACTGGAATGAGTGTCCCTAGTGTGATGTCACTTCCTGTCATTTTCTCCCAATTTTTGAAAGTTTTCTCCATAAATACCTTATAGATATGTCTAAAACTATAATTTAAATGTAGTAGCAGGTACAAATACACCAAATCAAGTCAAAATTAGACAATTGTAAAAACCTGTGTTGTACTTTCAAAGTACAACAAACAAAGTAAACAAAGTAATTCTATCCCCTTGTGACGTTGTCTTGCACACCAACTAAAGCTGCACTAGAACAGGACCAAACAAAGTCCACATAAGAACTAAACTGGACTCAAAACAGGTTTCAGAGGTTTTTTTTTCTCAATCTTGAGCATTTCCAGGTAGAAAACTAGAAGAAGCACCCTTTGCAGCGTTTGTGGGAATAGGACCATGGATTTTAGCTTGGAGTGCCGCTAAGCCTGGAGGATAATGGCCGATGTCATTGTGTGAGAGTCCAGATTTTGTTCAGTCTTTTTTGAAACGGTGTCCTGCTGTAACTTTTTGGGGTCCATCTTGTTTTGGTGTTTACCATTTTTGCAGGAGAGGAGAGCGAGCCTGACATTCAAACATAATGATGTTTTGGCGCTTGATTAGTGTAATGAATGATGCTTGTCTTTTATATTGGTGATTTTCTTTCTAATCAGCGATTGTCCTCCTTTGATTGGGGACATATTTTTTTATTTTCAACTCACAAATGCACAGCCAGTTTACTTTTAAATGAAAGGGACTGCCACAGCGGCAGTCTGTCATTACATGGTTGGAGCCTGGATACACTTGCAGACACAATTGTAATTTGTCAGAAACATCAAATTGACATGTATCCTTTGGCATTTGGTATAATTACTGCTGTCTGAGTCATAAAACCTCTTCTCTCATCACATTGTGTTTATTCTAGATGGCAATTATTGTGGATCTCAGTAACATTAGTTGTCCTTATTGCAAGAACAATCATTGCATACATAAATTTTAGGTAAACGAGACAACATCCTAATTCTTTTTGCACGTGCGATGTATTGAGCACCAGTAGATAATTTACACCGAAGTTGAAAATTGGCCTGTCCTCTTTTGTGGTCTCATCCGTTAAAAAGTAAAATGGTGAATCTGTCACCTGTCTGACTGCGTTCTCAGACTGTGTCAGATGAGTGTCAGGAGCGTAAATCAGGTTAAATCAATTTGGGCATGGTCATATTTTTATATCTCGTTGTGGGTGGCCATAGAAATACACACGTTATTTCTTCTTGTTTATATAAGAGTTGGAATGTAGGTCTTTTTATTGTACGTTTTTTCAGGCCTTGTATGTTATGCTATAAATTACTTATAAATTACATTTGGCTAAACCTGAATGAAACCGGGACTGGACCAGTATTGATTCCAATTTTTTGTGTCCATTTTCTCTTTGTGAAACACTTTTTTCATTGGGAAACTTTGGCTCCCAGAGTTTTCGGTGTATTTCCAGTGGATTAGAGTTGTTTGTATTGTGTTGTGTTTGGCACAGATCAAAACCACTTTTTGCACATGCTGTATCCACTGCTTTGGGTCTGCACACTTCTGCGACAGAGCAAGGCCATGGGAAAAGAGCTATGTAATTAAGCTCTTCAGACCAATGCAATGCTGTCCTTTCTCTTAATGGAGCTATTGAAACTGGAAGTCATTTTGGGGGTTTGGGTTGAAGCTGTTGATGGCCAATGGATTATCACCGGAGAGGACTAAAACGCCTAAACTCTCTGAAAAGATTTAGTTCCTTCTGGTATGACCGAGCTTGCTGGGGCAGTAATCACAGAGTAGAATTGCTTGACCAAATGTGTACATGGGGTAGAATTAGTTGTGATTGCAGCTTGCTTGCTCCTTTCCCCGGAGAAAAAAACCACATCACAAAGTACAAATATTGAATAACTCATCCACACACTCTCAGTAGACCTGTCTTTATGTCCAATATAGCCGCCGCTAGAGTAATTTTCCTTTCAAAAAGATGTAATATTGTTAGCATGCTGTTAGCGCGGTCCTCAGCGTGTGATTACCGGTTGTAAACAGTAGGTTGTTTGTTGGACAAGTGATTAGGGCTTCCTCGTCAAGTCCTTGGCTCTAACGCAACCTATACATTTACATAGGGTTTATTCATTGCATACACTGTGGAGGTAAAGGGCCGCAGCCACAGCTTGGGGGATCTCAAGAGCTCCATTTATTGTTATTACTGTTATTTAAGGCTCTATCAAAGTGCATGTTTCTCCATACATCTGGTTAACTGCAGCATTGCTCTTCTCAAGGACGAGCACAATTGTTGAGTGTGCTGGTTTTATAAGAATGAATAGAAAGTTTTGCGGTACAATTTTGCATAAAAGCTAAAAAAAGGCGGCGTTATGTGATTATTTTGCCTGTTGTGTTTTTCTCTATTCCATTCATAGTTTGAATAATCTGCTGATGGATTTGAAATGATAAAGGCACGGACTCCCTTGACTCTCATCAGCCCTATCAGTCCTTGCTCCAAACACAGTTACTTTAGCTGTCTATCTCCATGACGACTGCGAGCAGATGCGTCCCTGATTGACACACTGAGCCTGAACACAGAATGATTCTTTAGATCAGACGAGGACCTGGCTGAGCTACTGATACACTTCCTCAGTGTATTTTTGGGTTATTGTCAAAAGAATCGATGCTCAGATACTTCATCAATACTGAAACTACTATTGAAACTAGAATACTCATTTAAACAGGTATTTGCACTGAAAAGCTACACATTTCCACACCACATGGTAATATTAAATTGGTCTTATGTGTTGAAAATTACACCAGGTTGTATGTATAAAAGAAGTGTTTTTGAACCTCATTGTGTGCTCGAAATCAGTAGCATTCGTAGTATTTAGTATCATCCTTGGTAGAAATTAAAAACTTGATTAATAAAAGTCCTTGATTAATACAAATTGATGAACTAATATATCTGTAAAGTTTCACTTGAAGCCAATACCAATACCATCAATATAAATGTACGTGTGTATATATGTGTGTGTGTGTGTGTGTATGTATAAAACCATTTAAAAAAAATTACTTATGCATGTTTTTTTAATCCATGCCCCAACTTTTTTGTTGATAAGTGATCTGACGTTGTCTTTTGATCTGGTGCAACACTGCTTTCCCATTTGCGTTTGTCGTGGTAAAAAAAAGAACAGAAGCTTTTCTTGCTCTCTGAATGCGGCCCACAGATTGCCTTTTCCTCCTCATTTATTTATGGAGCCTCTCTTATATTCTCTTATTGTTTCCTTTGATTTGACATCTGCTTTGGTCTGTCCACATCTCAACTCTTTGTGTAATCCTCTGCTCCTTTCTTTTATTTCCAATTCTATTCATCAAAATCCTACTTTCAGCTTCATAGTGCTTGCTTCTTGCCATTTTATGCGCTCATAGACATTACTGATGAATGAAATAATTTGCATTATTTGATAACATTTGCCAAAAAATTGGTTTTATGGAAGTTTTGACAAAAATTGCATCTAGAGAACTAGGAGTTGTTTTTGTTATCAATGAAGTATTCTTAAAGGTGCATCTAACTTTTCTGGTGGTTATTTTTCTGCATGTTGCCGACATTTAACTTAAGATGTTTTTAGAAATCTCAAATGGATAAAATTACATCCGCGTACTTGCTCTATAGTATTCACGTTGGGCTCAACACCGAATACGTCAGGTTTCACATGTCAGGGTGACATTGAGATCTGTGATTACATTGTACTAAGGCCTTATGTAACGTCCAGTACTGCAGCCCTTTGTGTTGCAGGAAGACAGGGCGTCTTCAATTTGAACAGTCCAATATTTAAAAAGAACATGTATATCAGAACCCACAATGTGTTTTTGTTTCAATGTTGTGATACATATAGTGAAGATAACCTTGCTTATTAGAATGAGTCTAATAAAGATGTTTGAACTAACGAAGATGAGCATTTAATGATATGAAACTAAACAACTCCAGCAGGTGTGTTTTTATTGAGGTGAGGAAACCACATATTTGACAAAAGCTGAAAAAGTACATTTTCCAGTGGGTCAGCTATGTTTTTGCATGAAGGCTGTAAATCAGACAGACGGTAACTTCGCTTTAGTCATACAGTGCTATTGTGCAGTAGAGAACACAAAGCTAAAGCTTAGATGGATGAACTGAGGAGGTTTCTATAGGAACATGAAAAGAGCAGAGATGCACTGCTATTGATCCATTCCACCAGACGAGGAAAACGGAAGCCTGCGCTCTCAAATTACAGCTAAGGGAGAGCGGCAGTGGTGTGTAGGACTTAAACGGAACGAAGCGGGGGACCAAGCGGGACATGGATGTGAAACAAAGTCAAATCAGGTCCAACTTAATCTTGCCAAAGCAGCTTATGCAGTAAACTGTCAGAATTAACCGCGAATTATGAATGATGAAATCCAGCCAACTTCTTCCCATTCAAATTTAGCTTTAGTTCAACATCAGGTGGTTTAAAAGACACTTCCTAATTTATGCAAATGACTCCAGAGTTAGTAATCAAAAACATCTTGGCTGACGAAGTACTTCTAAACGAGCAAACAAATCAACCTGTCATTTGGAGAAAACAACAGAAGAAAAAAGGAGATTGTGATATAGTGCCTGTCTAAATCTCCTCAGTAGACACTATTGGCAGCTTTCTGACATTTCGTGGACTATAAATAACATACATTTGCTTACATCTCATGTTGAAACATGGTTCAGGATAGAAGCAAAGCAGTGGGACACCATTGTCAACATTTACCTACTGAGGTAAGAGTAGGGTAAGCCTATTTTAACAATATTATGAACAATATTTATTATCTTTACCCTCCAACTAGACTAAGTTCCAATACACCTCAGGTTGAGCTCCACTGCTGTAAAGTGACTGATATTAGAATACATGGTGCATCCGAGCTTGTTCCCTAAAGACAAGGTTAGACAATATTCCGTCCAAACAAAAGCCCAATGTTTGTTGACTTCCAGGATGTCCATTTTGTTCATTGCTAATTGAATAAACAGGCAACAGTTTCTAAGAAGCTTTTGGTCCCCGAACATTTGGAGCCGTGCTGAGCTCGACTTTGGCTGAACGCCTTTAAATTACATTCAGGCTTTTAATGAATTCCTCACATTGGGGTGTTGATTCCCCATCACATCTCATTCTCCATCAGTTTAAAGCAGGCCATGCAGCATCCTCCCTACTTAGCATCCTAATGGTGTACAGTAGAGCTAAATAGTCCCAGTTTGGTGCTCGACTGGCCTGGTTCCTGTCAGTTCCATCCTCCAAGGAGCATAACATGAAATGAGAAACTAGACCAATGTTGTGACGAGTTCAAACAAACTTGCCCTCAGTGCAATAAAATCTCAAGAATTTTTTACAGCGTGCAATAAAAATTACTTGGTTTTTTTTAGCATGAAAGGACAATGCACTATACTTCTTCTGTTAGCAAATACCAAATTTATGTCAAATCTGTCAAAATCTTGGCAGCAGTCAGATTACCCCAGGGCAGCTGTGGCTAAAGAACGTTGTTACAAATGGTGCTACTTCTGGATGTTAAGGAATAATGCATGAAATTATCAAGTCATTTTAAAGGGCGTATGACAGGTTTTTATGACTATGACTGTATTTGGTGTATTTATACCTGTTTTACATATAAATTATAGTTATACACCAATCAAGTTGGTAATATGTGGAAAAAATATGAAAAATCTGTAGAAAATGACAGGAAGTGACATCACACTAGGGAAACTCACTCTAAAGTTCATGCATAATTTACCTAAACTTTTTGTGACTCTTTAAACATCAACAAAATAAAGTCGCGCTCATATATTATTTATATATAAATAAATATTATATCATATATATATATATACAAATATGTTTATGAGTTTTTGCCCAGTGTTTTCTGTGTAATTTCCTAGTGTGAGGTCATCAATTACAAACGGGAAGTAAGATTATAAACTAAACAATTTTTTATTTTATTTTTTAATATTTTTTTTTGCAAAATTCAAAATATATTTTAACTGCATTTTAGTTCAATGAGGAGTCCATCCTGTCAGACACTTTAAACTATAACACATTTTTATAATTATTCATAGAAACTGCATTGTGACCTTTTTATATCATTAAGACATAATTTAGCGTAGCTTTTATCATTCATCTCATTGTAATATTATCATCGTCATCGTCGTCATTTGCATTCTTTTCTAATTTCCTGCTTGTCTGTCGTGAAATCTTCTCTGATTCTCATCTGAAATGCTTTTAAATATGAAACTGCAGGCAGACAGGTGGCGCTCCCCCTCCTCCTCTTCCTCCTCCTCCACTGTGGTCTCATTCTGCCTGTTCTGCCCGTGTTTACCTGCAGACAGAGCCCTAATGGAGGAGGAGTGGACACAAACTCCTTAAACTCCTGACATCAGCAGTTCAGTGCACCAGCTCATTATGCACTCACAATAATACAGTATGTACCACTTCAGGCTTTATCTTTACACTGCTGTTTGTACTGCAGTGCCGTGTCGTAGTTCTCATCAGCAGCATGGCATTTTTACCAATATACTGTGTCTGCTTTTGAAGGGCTTATTACAATTGAACGGTTCATTTGCAAAAAACGGATAAGTACTATTTCAGAAAAGTAATTGGTGGCTTTTAGTTTACTCATTGTGTTTTCAAAAACCGAAAGTCATTTATTGCAAACAAAATCTTATTCCATCCTTTCTTAATGAAATCCACACTATTTTCATTGATATTTGCAGAAGATGGTCACAAAAACATACATACTTTTTGACAATTTTCTTAGCGTTGGTCACTGATTCAGGATTCATGTTTACTTGGCTTTATTTTGCTGTAGTTACACCTCCTCCTGAGGTCACACTTCACTGTCATTGCTTTAAACATTGTCATTGGTTTATTGGTTTCTGTCAATCACTCACTCACTGCATTCAATTTAATACTGTCCTATCACCCGCCCTTTCAGCTTTTGTTGTACGGGCTAGAGGGAAAGCTATAAATGTTTAAGTTCTTTCTGATTCGGTATGGCAGTGCATTTGGTTCAGGCAAATTATTCCTCCCGGTTGTAAGCATTTTGTGAGGACCGTTTCCCCATTCAAAAGATGGACTGTATTTTCATTAGAATTATTCCTTATGCCTGAAACCGAAGAATAATGAAGACACTAGTCAGAATAGTCCTGATATAAACATGTTTTTGTCCCGTTCTAGTACTGGTCCCAGTTAAAATTCCCAAACTTGGTGCATGTTTCAAATTTGAATGCATCTGAATTCACATGGGAGCAAGTTTCTACAGATGCATTTTAAAACAAGACTGTGACTATGTAATTGCTTACATGAAGCATTGGGCAGAGGATAAACCAAGATTTCTTTTATATCTTAAGACATAAATGAATATTATTCACACTTTGATACTTATTCAGTTGTGCAATGGACCCATTATACGACGCTGTTCCTAGTCAGATTTGGGCTCCAGTCTTTTGAGAGCAGTTGTCCTTGTTACGTTTCTGTCTGCGCCTCCTTCCATCTATATGCTGGGCTGGTTTGGGGCCGAGCGGCTTGTGCATGCAGCGTGTGCGTTGGGTGGGCCCGTTGAATTATGCATCAAACTGAGTAGGTTAGCAGTTACGCATTCATGGATATACGGACGCATGTGAACAGCCAAGGCTCTTAAAGAACCTGGGAACATCTAAATTCAATAGCCTTTTATTTCAGGGTGTACGCACAAAAAGTCAATGAATTGTTTTCCCGTTGGTTTACTGACTTGTGTAAAGGTTTTACTGAGGTGAATACAGATTTTAATTTCAAAATGTAATTACATTTCATACAAAACTATTGAATTGTTTGGACCACTGAGTCACACATTAGTTTTTTGTGATTCAGACCAAAGAGGCTAAACTTTTCTATTCATGGGTTGCTCTGTGGATGCCATTTTGAGGGCTTTTGACCATTCAAGACACAGACTTTAGTATTTTGAGTATTGCAACGTCAACTGTCTTAATTTTTCATCACCACGTTGAAATCAAATGTAATGATTTGTTTCTTTGCAGTTCTGTCCAGCTTGTATCTTTCCGATATTTTCATTTGTGTCTCTGTCAGGCTTATATTAACTGTTTATGTCCAGTTAACAACATGTTTAAGGCCATTTGTTGTTATGGTAATCACTTGCAACCATAAATGAAAATGATTGATGGATGACATACAGGACAACCATTAGACGCAGACAACTTTTGTCTGTTCACTGAAACTACGGCTCTACCTGTAATGCTTCTGAAATCCCAAATGAATTATTAAATGTGTTGTTATTGATTCAGACACCGCCGCCTCACACCACCTTAATTAGTTTTCATCATTTCTCCAAATGTGTTGAAGCATCCATCACTGGCTGGCCATATTTCACATATTACACACATTACCTCAATACATTTCATACATCACAAAGTGACTGAGCGGTTATGAATAAAAATTGCCGATGATCCTATTGGCCTGTTATGTATTAATTAGATAACAAGCCTTTTCTTGATCTGGGCAAAGAAAAATTTTCAACTTTCAGCAATTTATATTAATTACACTGTCAGTAGTTGCATGAGGGTTATTGCTGTACAGGCCTATTGGAATAATCAGTATTGTGTTATTGAACTACAATGTTCAGCCTGAGAGGGCATTTCTGATACTGCTTATTTAAATGTGCTTTATTGCAAGATTCATTAAGCTCTAGTAATTCCACAATTTATCTTTTGCGAGGTTGGCTGTAAGCACTAAATTATGTAAACCTTTTCCTGTACCATTTTGCAGCTAGAAAATGCCACTCACAATATTAGTGCGCTGTGTGTTGTCTGCATCTAATTATATGGGTTTTATTCTTCAGGAAGTAGCGTTGGTGTGATGTTAGCTTGCTAGTTGCGTAAATGCGTACAAAAGTGCAGAAGTTTTGACTGCTGCAAACAGTTTAAATCACGTGTGTCAAACTCAAGGCCCAGATGTTTTAATCCGCCCCGCCGAACCCCTTACGCTTAGTGCGTCCCACATGTGGGACGTTGGACTTTTTCTTTATTTATTCCATTTTGTCCATTATTTTATAAAAGAAAACTCAAGATGCGTGATATGCTGTAAATGAAATAAAGCTGTAACCCTCTTATTTCCAGTCAAATCAATCTTTCTGGGAAGCATCAGGCTCAGTTTGTACTCCCAACCCACAAGTAAAAAATTACCCTAAAATAAAATGAAAAATGAATCAGACTTTTATATGGATTCTGCCTGGACATGTTTGCTTTATTACAAGTCCCTAAAACTCATTTTTAGTGAATTTACCTTCAGCTTTCAAAGAGAAATGTCAAAATCCAAGTCATGAGTCCATGTTCCTGTTCCTGCTGCTGCTGCGCAAATCTGCAGCGTCCATATTCATGCAACAGTGTCCACATATAACTGTTGCTAGCCTATATAAAGATATTTATTTCTTATAGTTTTTATTTTATTTTTTACGGTATGTCCGGCCCGCGACCCAGCCTGAGTGTCGAAATTCATTCCCTGATCTAAATGAACTAGTTGTAATACCATATTGAGGAACATTGAATTTCCTAAATTGAAGAGATTACATGCCGGTTCCTCATGTAATTTTGGGTTCAGACTGTGCAGCATTAGTAAGAAAAAAAGAGAAAACATTGCTCTTGTGGTGAGTGCATGTCTGTTTTGTCCTTAGTGATAAATGAATACATAACAGGCGGTGCAACAAACAAAGCTGTTCTAACCCCATGTCATGTTTGTTGCACTAATAGAATACAACTAAATGTCAACATATTTATAACACACACATTACTCTCATTGGACCCAGTTTCGACCCCGTTACAAATACATTTTAGTTTATTTATTGCGACAGGGACAGTGCACAATATACATTAACCTCAACAGGGGCGACGTTCTGTACCAGGTCGTCGCTCAAGTGCTCATTTCCACCTGTGAGAAGCTTATTGTACATGTTTTTAGGAAGGGTAGGGGAAACCGGTGTGCCTGGAGGAAACCTACGCTGACACGGAGAGAACGCGCAAACTCACAAACTCGCACAGATGTTTTGGTTGGTTGGCTACAGCAAATCTGCCCCAAATCTTTCAGCTGTTCCGTCATTTGAATAGAATACAGTTTGAAAGTCCAATGTTGATGGAACGACTATACAGTACAACGGAGTATCACCAGTGCCGAGTGCAGAATTCGCACTTGTTTCTCTGCACGTGATTGGTCAAAAATAGCAGCTTCATAGACACACGAACAATCGCCATGCAAATGTATACATTTATTCACAACTACAGTACGTATTTTTTCCTCCGGGGCCTTGTGACGGCTGGAAACTCGGTGGAATACAAATGCATGAAAACATAGAGACATTGTAGGATTTACATTGATCCAAATTTGAAGTGACACATTCCACAACATGAGCATTCCCAGATGTAAACCACTCTTCCACTGACTGTAAACCAATACAAGTCTATCAGTACTTTTCCTCCTCCTGCTTTCGTTCTCTCTCCCTTAGGCTCTGTCAAAAGCTGTCTTCACACAGACCAGAACTAAAAATGGGCTAAATAAAAGCCGGTCGGCGCATAGGAAAGGGCCTCGGCAAGCTTGTCACCTAAAACTTAAATATGTCGTGATGGTCTCAGGGAGTTGGTCAGAGAAATGGTTGCGAGCTTTGCTGCCAGGAAAGGAAGAAGAGCAGAGAGTGGACATATTCTTACTCCGATATATTTAATATATTTGGGTGTCAAAGAATATGGACGTGTGTGGTGGCTTCTGTCATTCAGGGATGTGTAGAGGGTGTGTGGCGACATAGCATGTGCCAACTACGCTAGTGGACACACCTCCGCCACTTTCACTTGTTTGAAAAAAACCCCAACTCTCTTCTAGGGTTGTCAAAATATAAATATCTAGAAATGTATAGATGCTAAAACTAGTATAAAAAACCTGGAGACTGGAGGGCTCGGAGGAAACCCATCCGGACACACGGAGAAACAAACAAACTCCGCCCAGAAAGGCCTTGGGAGTCTAACTTTCTTCCTGTGAGGCGAGAGTACACAAGGCCGTAATTGTGAATATTTGGTGTATGCTATGTTTGTTTTGCCTCCATAAGATATTCAAAATTGGTAAAGACATGCATGTATTTCAGACCGCACAGTGGCAACTACCTCCATTGGGACCATTAGGTGTGGCGTTTGCATGTTCTCTTCATGTCTCCCTTCCACTAGTGTCTGTCTTGGGGATAGTGTACATAAAAACATAAGAGGATATGTGTGTTTGTCCCAGGTTACAGCGAATTTCCACCTGTAGTCCTTGATGCCAAATATGGCGTACATCCAAGTCACTAATAGGCGGACTCCCGTCCGGATCCGGACCCTAGCGCAGTCCTGTCTGGACCCGAACCTCTGACATGAAACTTCGGAGTTAACAGTTTAATCCCTCATCCCTCAGAGAGCGAGCAGTGCCGCCTCTCCGTGTGTTAGTGATGAGTGGCTTTTAAGAAATGGTTTCAAATGAACTGGGAGTTTGCGTCTTTCCTACACTGCCTGCCCACCGCTGCCCCCCGGCGCACGCCATCACTGTGCATCAGATCACAGCGCGGCGTGAGAAAGCTTTTACATCTCGGGAGGTCAGTCGTGATGTCTGTTTCCTTCTGACTGTATAAGAACGAAGCGCAGCGCTGACCGATAAGAGAGTTCGCTTTGCAGCAGTTAACTTTTCTGCTTTTTAGAGCAATGTGTCCAGTGTGTTGTGATCTGATCAGAACAAAAGCAGAATTCTGCTCCACATCTCATGGCAGTTTTATATTAAACCTAAAATCAATTTAAATGAGCAACAAACTGGACTCCTGGCGTACGTGCAAATGAAATGCAAATTATGATTTGTACATTAACAATCACTCCAGTCCATTCATTTGATCTCACTGCAAATCAGTTACAGACTATCAAAGTTTATGTCTACGCTTTTAGGGAACTTATAATTTCCTGATAAATCCCCGCCCACAATTGGACATGGATGATTCTATAATCTTGCTGCATTCACGCGAAGCAGCTCAGTGTGTACAGGTTTCTTTAGCCAAGTCATTTTTTCCCAGGTCAAATAAAGGTTGACAGCATACAGTTGCCGTGTTCCGATATGCAACTACGCACATTAATTTTAGCAGCTTTGATTTTTCAAACGTCCTTTTTCAGTGGTTTACATTTCTCCACGTGTGCGTGTTGTAGAGCCTCTTTATGCACAGCTGCAGTCACTCCTCCCCCTCATCATTTTCACAGACAACAAGCTCATTATACTTTCATTATGTGAGCTGACAGAGCTAAGGCTGCAGCGGTGTGAAGGGAGAGGTGTTATGAAATATGGGGTTGAAAAGTATCAGAGTATGAATTGAAAGTGCAAAGGATTCAGGAGAAGGATGAAAGGGAACTGGACTTATCATAACTCCTTTTTTGACCTGCTCCTGTGTGATCCCTGGAGCTCTGTAAAAGGAGTTACGTTTGAATTTTATCACATCACGTCTCCATATCAACGATTATACATTTAAAGACTCAAGAACTATTCTTTTCATTTTATGTAATGCCATCCAAGCCAAATCGATCCAAAATACTGTGGGTCCACTGTGGGTCATTTTGCTGAACTGTTTGAGAAAAGAATTTGCAAGTGATAATTCTGTAAGCTTTGAAATATGTTCCGGCCTTTTTAAATTCTGGGAGATTCATACATAACCCCTTGTCAAATCGAGAGTCAGAACATTAGTTATCATTTCTTTTGTTAGATTTAATCTCCCATAAATGAACTTCTAATATATCAATCCAAGAATCAATTTATTTAACCACAACTTCCAACTGGAGGGTAATTTGGAGGCTTTTTTTGTGCATATAGTCATTTTTGCTTTACAACCTTAGTACTTACCATGTCAATTCATAATCATTTTGACAATTTCAGACCAACTTTGCGTTGTTGATAAGCTATTATATTTTTGATTCCAGGATCACAATATATAATATTTAAAATGACTTTGTTAACTTGGCAAAAGTATTAAAATCAGGATTGCCTGTGCCAGCATAGTCATAATAAAATCTATGACGATCTCTAAGACTATTGATTCGAGAAAACGTCAAATTTACAACACTGAGCAGCCACTGTAGTAAAATATAGTTGAATTTCTACAGAGAAGGTGAGTAGAAGTGTATCGGACAATCAGAAAGGCCATTTAAACCTCGGCGTCTCGTATTTTGTGCGCGAGCGTGTGAAGGGTGCAGATGACGACGGCTCGGTGAATGATGGACTGTCCCGATCATTGCCGAGAGATTTGGAGGTGCCGCTGTAAATCTGCCCGCCCCGCCCAGCGCAGAGGGACGGCCCGATATCTCTCGGACTCCCCGAGGCAGATAAATGAAGGTGAAGACGGCAGAGTGGTTTGCCTTTTAGCAAGTTTTTTTTTTATTTTTAATTTTTTCCCCCGCATGTCACACTCAATGACAAGTGGATTTTTTGGTCCAAAAAGGAGTGTGACAGTCAACGTTTGTGGCTTAGTATAAATAAGCTTTGGGGCTTCAAGAGTATTCACATTCAAAGTCCACAAATCCTTAATATCTATTAATGAGGTCCTGTGTTTAAAACCAGCTTACTCTTAAAAAGTACATGACAAATCTACCAGCAGTTGTGATTGTAATAAAAATTGCAATCAGACATCTTTTGTAAATTGTAAAAAGTATATCATCATTAATCTTCGAAGTATTCACCCGACAATCCATTTTAATTAAACTCTTGGAACCTTGCGAGATGGTAAAGTTGGTTCAAAACGTTTTGGAGTGCAGTTAACACTTAAATCTTTGTCATTGCGATTGTGAGCCAATTGGATGACTCGGATCTCGGCTCTCCAAGTCTTTGTAGTTTCTCTTTTGTGTTTCTACCCCGACCCCTTCCATTGTTTATAGTTTGTGTGACAGTTTAGGTTACCTTTTCTGACAGCAGAATGTACCTTTTTGAATTGAAGTTTTCCAAAGAGTCTCATTTCAGAACATATCGCCCATCTCTGCACTGGGCTGCCCCCTTTTTCACATTAATTGATAGAAAACATCAGGTTTTACGATCCCACAAAAGACTGCGTCCACTCTCGCCCCGTAAATTTACGCTAGGTGTCTGTATTGATCTTTCTGTATCACCCCTTTCTCCTCCATCATTTTGCAGGGCTGGGCTCCGCTGGACTCCAATCGGCTTTAGTAGTAATGTGAGAACAATAGGAAGCATCAATTATGTATCCGTGCAGCTGGGTCATTACACTGGCTTGAGCAGTTCTTCAACAATTATGTGGTCAATTCAATGAAGAATTGAAGATTTGTTAAAAATGGTGATAAATTATTAAGCCTTAGTCCATTTATATATATTTCATTCTCTGTCCCTCATTTTAAGTAAGTATAGCTAAAATGCACACTATTATTTAGAAAAACAATTGAGTATAAGCATAATCCTCCAGTGGTGGATACTTCACAGCAGATGCCCTCACTGATTGAATGCATTTTTTCCCCTGCACATTTGAATAAAAAATGTTTTAATTATAGAGCCATGACTGGTTAAAATCATTGCATTTATGTATTAGATTGACAGCGGCATCGCCAGTTTGCAATTATAGGAATAAGGGGGCAACACGTTTTCATCCATGGACGTTCAAAGATGTGACTAAGCGAGTCCAGTGCAGCGTGGTAGTTGGAAGCAATACAGACGAAACAGTTTATGAATACTCTTTTGATTGGATTTCTAAAGGCTCCTAACACCAAGTTGACCTCTTTTGTTACTCAAGTTTCTGTTAGGATCAAATATAAAGCCAGACAATCTTTTAAAAGCATAGAAACGCAGCGAGTTCTGATATGAACCACACAAAAAGAGCAGACCGCTCCATGTTGGACTGCATGAAGAGGCAAAAATATGGACCCCCTGACCCACCACAAGTCTACTTAACAAGCCTACATTCACATTTAGAACTATTAATGATGATTCGGTCAGGGCACAGAAAAGGGAGTGCCGTCGGGCCGAACGAAAATGGCGCAAGTCGAAGCTCCAGGTTCAGAAAGAGATTTACAGAGAGAAGTTGTACATGTACAACCTCTATTTTATGTAGAACTAGGGAAGGATATTTTTTCTGAAATAATTGGAAGCTGCAGTAACAACTCGCGTGTCCTGTTTGCCACAGTAAACAGATTAACAAACCCTCCAGCTCAGCTGCCGTTAGAACTCATTTCCACATCCAAGTGTAATGAGTTTGCATTATTCTTTAATGACAAAGTTCAGGGCATTAAAAATGCTATCAATTCTACAATGCAAAAAATAACCCTCAAACCACCTACACACTTAGAGCTTGACTCACTTTGCACCTGTAACTGACAAAACTGTCCAGGAGATCATCACCAGCCTGAGTTCATCTACATGCTGCCTCGATGTGTTACCCACCAGATTTCTAAAGTCTGTGCTGAACAGTTTGTTAGCACCACTCACTCAAATAGTTAACATGTCGCTTCAATCTGGAACATTCCCAATGTCTTTGAAAACTGCGGTCATAAAGCCTCTCCTAAAGAAGAGCAGTCTTGATGCCGCCAGTACTGAGTAATTACCGGCCCATCTCTAATCTGCCATTTTGGGGCAAAGTCCTTGAAAAGGTTGTTTACCAACAGCTCACTGATTTCCTCTTAATAAACAACTCATTTGATGTTTTCCAGTCAGGTTTTAGACCTCATCACAGCACTGAGACTGCTCTTGTCAAGGTGACAAATGAACATCCACCTGAACACTGACGCGGGCAAAGCCTCAGTCTTAATTCTGTTAGATCTGAGTGCTGCTTTTGACACTGTCGATCATGGGATCCTCTTACAGAGACTAGAGGACTGGGTGGGCATCACTGGCACTGCTCTAAACTGGTTAAAGTCCTATCTGGAAGACAGGAAATTCTTTATCGAAATTGGTAACTGTGTCTCAGACCAGATGCCCCTGACCTGTGGGGTGCCCCAAGGGTCAATCCTGGGACCCCTTCTGTTCAACCTCTACATGCTGCCGTTAGGTCAGTTGATACGCAGCGAGAATGTGTCCTATCACAATTACGCAGACGACACTCAGATCTATGTTTCACTGACGGCAGGTGAATATGGACCAGTGGATTCACTCTGTCACTGCATCCAACAGATCAGTGTGTGGATGCAAAACAACTTTCTCCAGCTGAACTCAGACAAGACTGAAATCATCGTCTTTGGCCCACAGAAACAAAGAGAAATTGTTAACTGTCACCTCCAGAGTCTCGCTCTAAAACCTACACATCAAGTTGAAAATCTGGGGGTAATAATGGACTCAGATTTGAATTTTAACAGCCACGTCAGATCAATCACATCAGCAGCTTTTTACCATCTAAAAAACATTGCCAAAATCAAAAGTATAGTGTCTAAACCAGACCTGGAGAGACTTATCCATGCGTTTGTCTCTAGTAGATTAGACTACTGTAACGGCCTGCTCACTGGCCTCTCCAAACGAGCTGTAAAACAGCTGCAGTACATCCAGAACGCTGCTGCTCGGGTCCTGACTAGAACCAGGAAGTACGATCACATTAGTCCTGTGCTCAGGTCTCTGCACTGGCTCCCTGTGGCTCAGAGAATAGACTTCAAAGCAGCTCTGCTTGTATACAAGTCTCTCCATGGCCTAGCACCAAAGACATCTCGGACATGTTAGTGCCATATGAACCATCTCGGACTCTGAGGACCTCATGGACCGGCCTCCTGCTGGTGCCCAGAGTCAGGACTAAACATGGGGAATGTGCGTTTCAGTTTTATGCAGCTAAAATCTGGAACAGTCTTCCTGAGGATGTGAGACAGGCCGCTACTCTGGCAATGTTCAAATCTAAACTAAAAACTGTTTTGTTTGGCTGTGCATATGACTGAAATGCTTTTCTTTGCACTCTTCTCTTTTATGTCTTGAACTAAGATTGTGATTTCTGCCATGTCTTTGTGATTTTAATGAATTTTTTCCTGTTGTGTGAAGCACTTTGAATTGCCTTGTGTACGAATTGTGCTCTACAAATAAACTTGCCTTGCCTATTACTAAAGAAATCTTATCCCAAAATGTGTTTCAGCTTCTGTACATCTGAGAGCAACTAGTAGAGCTGTCTAAATGTAAGTCCTAGAGTCCCGTTCAACGGGGCTGTTGTTGCCCACTGTGGACTGTAGCTATGGCGAGTGCATGTGCAAGTGGGGTTTGTTATGGCCCTCTTTCATCGCAGTTGCATCAATGCCGTCATTATTCTGGCCCGGATCCATCAGGTTCACCCGCCCATGCGACGCGCGCTTTGATTTTGCATGTAGCTTCGCTTTCATTCCCAACTCCACGACACACGCTCTGTCTGTCCAGCCGTATGCCGCGGTGACCACCACGTCTCCCCTCCTGTCGTTTTGACTCGTCGCGTCCTCTTTTTTTTTTTTCTTTTTTTTTGCCGTCTGCCAGACCGTGACCTCGAAAACGCAATCACGACTCACTTTGTCGATCTCCTACACCGGTCAGCCGTGGCATAATGGGGATTGTCTGCGATGGCTAAATCAGAACTCGCTGATCAGTAGTGATGCAGTGTAATGCGTATTGAGAATAGATGATTTTTTCTAACCAAATGTACAATATTTACAATACCTCCACCAATACTCGATACAGCTCATCCAAACATGCTAAGAATTATAATTATACACACTTCTATTTGTAATTCTAACTAACTCCAAATATCAAACTTTCAGTATAGTCGACCAATAGCTTTTTAGGTAGAGTTCAAATAACATTCTAGAATCCCAGTTTAGAACTGAGCTGGAGGTCAGGGCTAAATTCTATGATAAAATTAGCAGTTTAATTGTCAGATTGTAGATTTATGGTTAACATCTCTGTAATTACCGCACCTATCCACATAACTGCTACTCCTTCAATATATATATAAACGAGATTTTTTTTCTTCTTCACAGTAGCCTCAGAAAATGATGCCATGTGATTGTTGTCAGTTAAGTTTGGAGTCGATCCCCAACAAATGAGAAAGTTCAACGATTTCTTTTTTTCTTTCAAAAACTGTTTTATGTAGACCATTGTCCACCACCTGAAACTTATGTCAAATTCCAGAACATAAACCCAACCAATTGACTGGACTTTGCCGTAGCTGATATTCTGAGAGAACGAAGAGATGAAATGAGACGTGTCCAGCACAAAATAAATGTATAAGTAGAAACCTCCAACCTGCGGGCAGTTCATGATTGCATGATTCTCTAGCAAGGACCGCAACCTCCGAAGACAGTGTAAATATGAATTGTGTAAAATGATGATCATGGTAGACGGTGATGTTCGACGAGGTGATATCTGAAGGACACTTTGGAGGTTCTGAGCAGGCGATCGGCTCTCGGGCTTTGCACCCCCTTCATACTTGAAAAATAGGAGGAAAAAGTAGAAAAGCAGGGAGTAAAAAACGAGAAAAACTTAACTAAAACCAATAACTTATACCACTTAAGGTGGGCAATATTGACAAAAATGTATCTATTTTTTTTATAATCCCAATCATGATAGTCATACGATTTCATGTCAGTCCAACAGAAACGTGTTAAAACATGTCGTTAAATGTATTTGTTGAGGTCTAATTATCATTACATTAACATGAAACAAAGACTTGCACAAAGTCTGTGCCAGACTATGTACAAATATATCTTTCTTTTCCACAATAGCCTCAAAGTTGTGCTATTTACCTCCAACTACACGATTGTTGTCCGCTGAAAGTGATTAACGTTACAAGTTTGTGGACCCAATCCCCTGCAAAAAATTATCAGGGTCAATGTTTGTAGATTTCTATTTTCAAATCAAATCCAATTTTTTATAAAGCATATTTAAATACAGCCAGAGCTTAGCCTAATACATATAGGTGACAACATATACAAAAGAACATACAAACAACGATCGTAAACGCTTATCTCGCTCTATATGGAGTCAAACGCCAAAGAAAAAATGTGCGTATTGAGCAGGGATTTAAAGTGCTCAAGTGATTGTGCAGTTGTGATGTGCAAAGTGTTCCACAACAGTAGTCCTACAACAGAAAAGGTCCCGTCTCCCCTGGTCTTAAGCCTGAGCCTGGGGACAACCAGAAGATGCTGGTCTGCAGAGCGCAGGGCTTTAGAGGGGACATGGCACTGGAGGAGATCATGCCATTGAGACTTTTGAAAATAAACTATTGGACAAATAAGAATTGTCAAAGGGATTCTAAAATGTATAGGGAGCCAGTGTAGGGATTTAGGATATTCCTTGCAAAACATTAAATCTTCCATAGAGTTATGTAGGCCAGTGTCATGACCTCAGATGGTGGAGCCACTTTTCCCTATTGATTGCATTGGAACTTGCTATAAAATATCTAAAAGGAAAATTCACTAATGTTGGACCTGACGAATTCTCTTAGTGACTAGACTGAAGAAAAACTGATTTTATTACTACAAAAATCTGCAGTTTAACAATAGATGCCCACCATCTGTTTTAAATGTAAGGCTGCGTTTGGCTGTAACACAGATCCATTAACCTTGCCAGAAAGATGAATTCTTGAGTTCACAAACTCTTGAGAATCCATCTTGTTAGGCTCCTGCTGATTTGTTTGGCCCGTTTACCACTGGTGCGGAATGCAATCACATGGTATTTAGGGCCCGCAGGCGAGCCTGGAACCAATCACAGAGTAGCATTGTGGTTTGGGCGAAAGTGACAACAACCCAAACCAAAACAAACATGGCGGCGCGCATGGCCGTACTTCAGTCTTGTTTAGGAAATATACAGACTATTTTTTTTGGCACTTGTACATTTGTGGGAGAGATGGAGGATTGTGCACAATTTAGATTTTTAGGCCTCTACCGCTGTTGTGATGCTTTGACCAATTGGCGTCAAGTTTTTTTTTTCGTAACGTCCCGACAGCTTTCGGCTAGAGACTTTGCAGATTGATTCATGAGTAGAACTCAATTCAGAGTGAGACGCAGATCAGTCTGGTATAAACCAGTTTAGAGATCCATATCTTGTACTGCAAAACATAAAAACCAATAGCCTGCCTATCAATTTAGTTTGATTCGTGTCTTTAGTAGTCTTTAACCTTGAGAGATCTGCAGCCTGAATATTGTGGGTAAAGACGCTGCTATAAATTGCTTATTTATTCAGAGTGTAGATCTATGCCTGTTTATACAGTGTCTGACATGGTCTTGAGCACACCCAGAGCAATACATGATTCATATTAACACGAGCAGAGTGGGTCACACAGCTCCTGTTGTTCAGTCCAGAACCAATCTGTCTTTAACCACCGCCACTGATGTGCTTTTGTTAGCTGCTCACATGCTCGTGCTCACAGGGAACAGGCGACCGCTGAAATATGGTGTATTAACAGAATTTAAAACACAATTGTAACGTAATATACTGTAAGTCTTATTGAAATAAATCACTTTCTTACCTAAATTGATTGAACAGCTCAATAGGTCTATAGCTAATAAGTTAAAATATGAAAATATAAAAGCCAAAGTTTTTTTTTTGACACAAGAATGCACCAAAATTAAATCAGTTCTAATAAAGATAATGGCTAAAGTAAGCAGGGTTAAGTAAAACTATGTTTCCAGACAGTTGGATTTCTCTTTATGTCGAGATCAACTGTGATATCACGCAACCAACTGCTCTGAAGATAGTGGTTGCTAAAACGAGTAAAATGGGCCAAATATTTGACCATATTAAGACTGAAAGGCGCAGTTAGTCCCTCACATCCGTCACCATAAATGCCAGTTAGACCCACAAGTGACAAAGGCTTTACCCCTCTGAACCTCTGATCCAGGGCTACGTACAAATAAGTTCTATGTACGTTTACTCAAGAAAAAGTGAGAAAATACTATTTATTATCACGTCATCGGTTTGAAATTTGTTTAGCACTTTAAACAAATGAGGCCAGCTGACTCAAAAAGCTTTCTCAAGGTATTACAGTGCTTGTTGTGTTTACCCCTGTGCACAACTAAAATGGCAGTTATTGTGCCCCAGTCCTTTTGTCTGTAGTGTATTATATTTCAGTGTGTGGGCGCATGTTGGACAGTAGACCCCATATCTTGCTCACTGTTGGCTGCTGCGTTCGTGTGGGCATGCATGTGATCTGGGCGCTTCACTGTACTGTTGGGGTTTTTTGTTTTTCCTTTTTGGTAGATTGTGTTTCCCGGGGCCCATGGGTGCTCAGCCGTGGTGTTGGCTCATCCCTGCTGCAGAGGGATTAGAGAAGCGGGCATTGCTGAGTTTGTGTGTCGTGAATGTGATCGTGTGAAAGGGAATTGGATCAGATTACAGCCAATCTTGGCACCAGATTAACTCCACAATCCCCACCAGAGTTGAAAAGAAGTGGTGGCAAGGGGGAACAGCAGCGCAAAAGATGACTGCAAGGGACAAGAGAAGACACAAGAAGTTAGGAAGCGCACACAAACGACAATATATATTGCGTGATTTTAGTTTAATTAAGCAACACTTCTCAAGGAGGTTATGAATGGTTTTATTGTTTCATAAAAGTTTTCAAATCCAAAGTCATTATACTAAACTTGTACCCGGTTTAGAGGTGGGCAATATATTGACTTTTAAATAATATTGTGACTGTTTGGAAGATATGCAACTGTTGAATATTGATATATAATTTATAGCTACCAAAAGATTCGATTAAGAATAAAAATGAAAATGATGTATAAGTGTCAAAAAATTTATAAGGGGGTATTTCTGCACTTTTACAGGCATTTCGCATCTGTCTGGTAATTAAACCTCAAAGACATGTTTTAACACATTTTGATTTACATTTACAATTCATTTACAACCATAAAAACACACCTGCATATTGACACTCGCAAAAAATACATTTTTGTCAGTATTGCCCACCCCTAAACCGGTTTGAAAAAGATTCACCTGGATCCAATTGAATTTTCTTTTTTTTTTAGTCCTTAAACTAGAAATAGGACCTTTTTAATAAAATGGTACAGCGTCTTGTATTCCATGTATTTATTCCATGCGTTCAGTTGATTAGACTTGACTAAAATGTTTTCCCTACATTCTGTTTGTATTTATTCGGTACCTTTTTATCCATGTTTGTCCTGATTCTGAGCTAGTTTTGTTTTGTAAGAGAAAACATAGTCCCCCAGAAGCATTGTGCTCTTGTAAAGGTGATAGCTCCCCCCCCCTCCCTCTCTCCAGCCCTTTTGTCTCCCTGTGAGCTGTTGTCTCTGAGGCGAGAGTAGAAATGAAGGCACAGTGTTATTTTACATCTGTTTCCTCTATGCTCCCCAACAGCAATGCCCGAAGCTCTGCCAGAAACATTTTGTTGATGGAATGGAATCATAAACTGTCCTATTAAAATTATCTCATTTTCTTTTCAAGCGTTTGCATTGTGCATAAAAGTACATGAGTATTTTCTGAGCGAGTGATAATTTCATTCATCCATATCCAAAAGCGATTCACCGTAATGGGCCAAATGGGGCCAAAAACCTGCCCTTTTCTAAATTATAATTGGGTTTTAATATAATTTCTAACCCCTCGTGCTGAGTACGTCTGGTGACTCCTGCTCATTTCAATGTGTTAAACGTGTGTAAAGCCTCTCAACCAAAACGGGAATAACATTTTTCGGTATTTTGGTTTTCACAGAAGCATATGTCACCAAAGCAGACAATTTAAGTTCATTGGCAGTCACAATTTTGAATTTAAAATCTTTTATTAAACTAAACGTACAACCTTTTATTGCTCGTCCTTAAAAAAAGCTGGTCAATTATGGCCTTGACAGTCCCGTCAGTATGTAGTCGTGTGTGAAGCAGGTTCATAAAGCACCAGCATCGATTGT
Organism: Chaenogobius annularis; assembly: GCA_015082035.1. NCBI lineage: Eukaryota > Metazoa > Chordata > Actinopteri > Gobiiformes > Gobiidae > Chaenogobius > Chaenogobius annularis. Next base: position 896,128 of record BJKM01000027.1, read on the forward strand.
GAGGCTAAGAAAATTAAGTCAAGAAGTATTTAAATAACAGACAGTGCTGAATGTCAGCCTGTATGTTTACATCCACACACCGAGACACACAAATACACGCTGGAGACACACGCAGTAATGTGAGCAGACGCAGCCATTTAACACGTCACATCCATCGATCGCTCCATTGATTTGTGTGTTCCCTGCATCACACAGCAGGCAGAGAACCCTATTACTCTCCTGCCCCGGGACGTTTCATCACATCAGCCGCTTCTGTTCAGCGCGAAAGTTTTAAATTTGAGAAGATTCACAGTCTGACAGTGGTTATCACTTGGGCATTAAACTTGACCTTCAAATGACCTCTTCACAAGTCATGTTCAATGACAGAAGCCGTTGCTGGCATTTTGGAGCTTTGTCCTTGATGCAGATATTCTGGAGGCGAGCGATATGAAATTGTCAAAGAATTGCTAAATTACTACAAATCCGACCACAAATCAGTGGTTCTCAAACTTCTCAGCTCTGGGGCACCACTAAACGTACGTTTGCTAAGCCAAGGCACCCCTATGTTTTACTTTAAAGTTCCCTTTTGAGGTTCACCTGAATGAAATACATGTTATATAAAGCAGACATGAATGTTATTTTGAGTTCTGGTTTTAAAGTTTTTATTTTAGGCCTTCTGCATGATGATTAAACTTACCCAGTTCGTTTTAAATAAATATATTTCTTGTGTAAGTTATAAATCACATATACAGAATGTTATTGAGGCAATTGCTGTTTTTAACTCCTTTTAAAAAATTGCCAACCAAGCTATTTTAATTTGGCAATGATTTGAAAACTTTTTGGCAATATGAAACCAAATTGAAGCCTTAATAAAGATTATCCGTATTGCTAAATGCTGATAAAACTGTAAAGCAGAAAGACTGGTCTGAGCTGCTCTTTGCAGGACTCTGTCTGCCCTTCTCTCTTCTCCTCTTTCAGGATACTTATTGGAAGCAGGTTATGTGCTTTTTCTGTTCATATTTCAAGGCAAATATCATTGACGAACATTTAAAAATGCGCGTGTTGCCGCTTATTGATCGCGATTATCCAAGGCTTGCTCTTGGAATACGAATACAGCGGGTCATATTTCTGTGGTTCCTGGGTGGTTTTACATGAAATGGGAAGTGTCAAAAACGTTTCTATCTCCTTTGAGCTTTTGCTCCACGTTTCCCCTCGCTCATGGCTCATCACAAGCCTCCGAGAGAAAGGCACAGCTTCCCACAGCTGTTCTGTGTAACTCCACGGCTGCTCAGATATTTTTGAAACTAATTGTTGCATGAATTGCAATTGTTTTCTATCAAAAACAACTTAAATAAAGTTCTATTGAATGGTTTACAACGATTATTTCATGAATCCATAATTGCATTTGTTCATTTGTCTTTATCAAAATCTACAATTTTCTGTGCACTCATGCCATGCCACTTTCCCTTTGAGAAAGCCTGCCCTAAACAACGGTGATGGTGAAATGGCACGATACTGTACCAAGTACACCTCCAGCTTGACATTTCTTTACCAGTAACTCCTGGATGGATACTATTACCACAATATGTTGAGTCTTCATGTCTCTGGGCCCTCTACTGATGCTAATTAAAAGAGAGGCAGTCTTTTCAACTCTCAGGCTACATTAAAGGTGCTGTATCCTAAATTTTACTGTCTTAAAAAATGTTAAGAGAAGAAGGTCTAAATGTCTTTCTCACTTTCCTAACTGATTCCTAGCAACCCATTTATTTACTGTGATGAGCTCCATAACTTTTGGCAGCGAGAGCGTAACGATAAAGCACGCTAACAGTGCACCAGCGTCCAATTATAGAAGCTTTATAATTACATGCAAATAGCACACCATAATATAATTGTACAAGACACATGTTTAAATGTAGGAATAAAGAAGCTGTACATTTATAATTTGACATTTCTGAGTAGTACTATGCATAATTGGCAATAGGTTTTAGGGGTGCACAATCTTTCCAACAATGAAGATTATGATTTAAAAATCCCATTAATGACAAGCAGATGGCAATGCATCTAAAATTGGTTTGTGTCCAAGTATTGTCCAAAAACTGCATGGATTATAAACGGACCGTATAATTGCAGAAATCTTACTTGATCCTGTTGATTGGAACTTCTTTTTTCATTGCCTGAATTATTCCTTTGTGCTTAAGTCAATTCAGTCAAGTGTGCGCGCTCGCAATACCCTGCAAAAGCACTTTGTTAAATTGTCCGTCTGGCTCACAGGACCTTGGCTGATACGCGTTTGAGAGACCAGAACTAGACAAGGCGAATGGTTATGGTTTTCACTACTCTCCAAATGTCTGTTTGAACACGCTCAAATAAAGATAAACTTGTCCAAAGCAGAGACGCCCTGCAGACTTGGAACAAGCCTTCAACCCAATGTCTCGATTTACTATTCTGTTTTTGCACTTAGGCATCACTCATTTGACAGCGCGCACATGTCGAGGCCAATCGCAAAGCGCTGAATCAAACGAGACGTGACTTCTAAAGCCAAAGGAGATCACATTTGGCAACGGCGCCTCGCAACCGTACGATACGAGAGGAATCCCGGCATCACCATTGCGCTCAGGCAAAAGAGATAGGGATGAAAGGATGTGCCAAGCTAGCAAAAAACGACACACGAGCTAAGAAAAGCGCGTGTTCAGCAAGACAAGGAAAGACACTTTAAGGCAGCACTAAGCCACGACTCTTCCAAATCCAAGCTCTTTTCATCCCATTAAAACAAATACTGGTGTGAAGTGTGAAGATTGTACCATCTCAGTGACTTCTCTATTTACTGATGTTGTCAAAGCTGTTTGTTCATGCTCACAATCAAAGATCTGATTCAAATAAAAAAACATCTGTTGAGGGAGCTTGTGAAGACGGCTATAAACAAGGTGGGGAAAAAAACACAATTGCGATTATTTGGTATGTTTTGGTGCAATGGTAAAAACGTATTATGGGAAGTTAGTGGTGGTTAATGATGTTCAAAGGGGCATCAGGTAACTTTTAAGCGGACATATGCAAAATCCACTTGAATGAGCTTTTAATCTTAAAACAACTTTGACTAAACTAATGAGGAAACACCATTGTAAGAAGGTTGATTCTTGCATGTTTGAATAAGCCGGTTTTGTCCTTCACCTGAGCACTCCTTCAGCACTGAAAATTCCTTTAAATGTTTCACTTGCCCCCTATCCCCGCGCAGATCCCTGTACTTCCTGTTCTAATCCTTTGAGAAATTAAGACCCCGAGTGACATGTGTTGTGTTCTAAAATGTCGTGTAGCCACTTCTGCAGTTTTGAACAGTCAATGAACTTGTTTCTATTTTCAAGCCTTTATAGACCAGTACTGTGATTAACAACAAACAAAATAAAATGATCCTCTACTTATGTTTGAGTTTGATCAATAAGTACATGAAAAAGCATAATATGTCTCCTTTAAATTCTGATTAATTATAAAACCCATCTTCAGCCATGCATGTTTTTTTCTCCCCACACAAATAGAGCAATAGCCCCAGGGACTTTACAATCCAGTGTTACCAGTGGCAGCTTAATCTTAGAAAAACCCAAATATATTGGTGGTGTTCGCTCTTAGGTTCTGAGGTGCGAGAGCTGAAGGCATAAAGCGTGAGATCCACACAAGCGTCCTCCAGGAACTAATTACCACTCACATCTGGAGGTGAATTTGCAGTGGTCAGCAACACGCCTAAGTACGCAGGGAAAACGCTGTCAAAATAAATCGGGCACCAAGCAATCACTGTCCAAAAGCAACTACATTTAAGAGGAGAATATTGAACACAAACATGTTAACTATAGGTTAATAACGGTGCCTTATACAAGTTACACCTTTTAATTATAAGAACAGTGCAATGTTTGGTTAAAGGTTATTATTTGCTATTTAGGACTAGATGTGGAAATCAATCGCACAAACACGTTTCAATATTTAATGATGCAACATTTTATGACAAAATATTTCCTTCCTAAGCTTTGGCCAAAAATCAGTTGACTTTTACAAAACCATAAAATAGCATTTCAAATTCCACTGGCGTACACATTTATTTTGACTATAAACACACAGGACACAACAATCAGTTAGTTTCAGGGTTTACCTAATAAAGTGTGTGTGTCCCCAAGTTCCTTCATTTTCACTTGGGATTACCTCTTCCCTGTATGAACTGCTGTTTTGACACTTATTTTCCTTCTGAGAGCAGACTACACACAGTTTCACTGAAGCTAAAGGAGATACCAGACTTCACAGAGCAAAAAAACAAACAAATTCTCGCCTGAATCTGCCCCGCTCCATCGTCCTGATAGATTATTTTTTGCCAAACTTTGTCGGCTGTTGAATGCTTTTTAGGGAGAGTATTTCAGGAACTGCGAGAAACTGGGACAATACAAAGAATTAGACTCAAATATACTTACTGATTTAGAGCGTTGTTTATGTAATCAACAATACACCAATCTGATGTTAAATGTGATGAAACCAACTAGTTTAAATAGTTTATAATAATGTAGAAAGAGATCCAAATTTATGATAAATTTACTTGAATACATGAATTTATCTCCATTTGAGTATGTTTTGACTAGTCTAGAAATATTGATTTGCCATTGAAACAAGTCAAATTCCACTGAAAATAAAGTATGTTTTCACTTGAACTGAGAGAAAAATAATTGCTGTAAGAAAGAAAACAAAACGGTTCTATTATCAGGTGACTCGTCAAACTCCAAACTGGTACGTGGTGTTCCACCATTTGTTGCATATGGAGGTACAAATGAAGCGAGCTGTCATAACACTACCGATAATGGGCTGTGGGCTTAATGTGATCGCTGTGTCGTCCTCAAAAAAACCTTCTGTATCGATTCAGTCTGGTAAAACATTGAGACAAATTTTGAACCGGCAGAGCTCTGGTCTGTGGAGAGAAATTAGTCCCATTTAAGGCATCTGGAGCTCCCCACTGCCTCAACCCACTGAGACTCATTAAAAAGATTCCACATACCTCAATGCACACACAACGCAACTTCAAAAACACACACACGTGGTCTGTATATTTTACACCAAACATCAACCAGCATCCTTGTATGTAAGAAATATATTGACATAAAATACTGTGATACTGTAAAGAGACAAAATACTATAAAACTGTAATCTGGCAAGTGACACTTAAAACTTTAAACACACTTTAAACAGGCAATAAAAACGCCTGTTTAAAGTCATACTGTGGAACGTTCCGGGCATTTCAAACATATTTTCATGAGACAAAAAAGTTACAGACCATCCACCAGAAAATATGCAAATACAAGTGAACAGCAGAATTACTCTGTTTAACTAAGCTGTAATGCAGTTGGTCTTCATCACAATTCAACACGATTTTTTCCCCACCCCTTGATGACGTAGCAAACCATGACTTGTTTCTGTAGAAATTGAGCTTGTAGGAAATGAAACGTTATGATTAACATTAATACTATGACCCTGAATAAAGTCACCCTCTCCTTGGTAATCACAGCAGGCTTATATACTTGAGCACAATGCTTGAATGCACACATAATTCATATACTGCTGCATAGTTTTACGTATGCACTAGGCCTCAAGCGCACGCCGCCAAACAGTAAATTGCTAATTTTCAGCCCGAGTCAACTTGCTCTCAACCTTCTCCGAATATGACCAAATCCATCACTGCCCATATGTTGCGTGGGTGTAGTGACAAATGTGCTGCTCCGGGTGAAGGACACGTTCATCTAAAGAATGGTATAATAGACATTGGTGAGAACAAGTACACGCTGGTTACAAAGTGGAAAAATAGAGGAAATGTATTGTTAAATCAAAGTTAGAATATTTAGAGATGCAGGTGTGACTGAAAACGGAAGAAACAGCTTGAAGCCACAACATGAATTTAGTTTGTGGACCCAATTCCCTACCAATAAATGAATAAATACAAGGTTCTAATTATGTGACAACATTTGAACTATGCCCTTTATTGTTGGCTTTGTAAAGTAAGAAAGAAGCATGTGTCTCTTTTGCATATTGCCTGTTGTCTCGCCCGCTGTGTCACTGAAGTGTCGACCATTTTGACTGGACAGTGTTTTATGGGCTCTGATAGACTGAGCCTTGGGCTGCACCAGCAGAAGGAAAGGTCCCGGTGTCGCCCCTAAACCCTCTCGTCCTTTTAAACACGCTTGTCTACGGAGCCACTTAGCCCCCCACTACTCGCCAAACTGTGCTTAAACGATCCCGTTACTGATTAATGATGAGTACGAGGAGGCCTTTGAGTCCAATTTGACATAGACAGATGGATGCTAGTCCACAGAGAAGTCCATAGGGACGGCTAATGCTAATTTTGTCCAGTCTTCTAGCATACAAAATTTGGAACTGTGAACTTGAATTGACGCTCATTTGTCTAATATTTTAATCTGTTTTTGAAAAATCAATATCCTGATGCTAAAACTAATATTAAAACTAGATACTCTTTTTAAGTATTGATACTGAAAACAATTATCAGTAGACGCCTGCAGAAGTGATGCGTTAACAAGCTGCATAAGCAAATTGATACTAATGTAAACACTCTATCCCATACATGTTAATGAGGCAGCAAAATAAAAAGTTATTTGTGGACAGCGCAGATAAATGATTGTTGGTTATATGTTCATTACATTTGCCAGTGAGTAATGGCTATCAATCTCAAATGGGCCCGTAGGCTTTATTCGACAGGATAGTATTGCGTTTTATTTATTTTTATATGATCAAGTTCAAATTAAGCCGTTTAAATTTCTTTAAATTAAGGTTTTGGGATTTCTTGTCTTTGTGATTTTAATGCATTTTTTCCTGTTGTGTGAAGCACTTTGAATTGCCTTTGTATACAAATTGTGCTCTACAAATAAACTTGCCTTGCCTACACTTGATTGCTTTTAACTATAATATATTTTTTCATTTTTCTCATCAAAGGCCTGTATCTGAAACCAAAATCTTGTGTTTTTTAGTCCTTTTTCTGTGGCTTGCTAAATTGAGTGAGTAGATGCACTTATTCTTTGCCAATGTCTCTTAATTTTGTTTTGCTTTTTCCTCTTCCAGTATTTTGTTCACTTGTAGATGGAGTTTTTAAGTTGGCAGACGAGGCTTGATTAAAACAATCAGTGATGATCTGAGAAACTAAAAGTAAGCCGTATGATTGGGTAAATTGGTGGAACGTTTTTGGGCGCCAATCAGAAATCATTGCCATAATCAACAGTGGAATTTGTTTAACCATTAAGCATTAACGTCACGTGCAGTCCATTTTGACACACCTCAGAGAAAATAAGGCCGTTATAATCGAATCAAATCATATTTGGGAGTTTGACTCTTTCAGTTCTGTTGTTCCCCTGTGCATATATTGCTTTACTATACAGTAGGTGTATACATGAAACGAGGTGATTTAAGCAAAACAAAAACACAGCCGGTGCATTCGATTACACTGTTGGGTTTTACGTTAGGAGATCAGAAGGATAAAGACGTATTTGAGATGTAGAAACCAAAGATCATGCCAGAGAAATAACAGAAATACTGGGCTTTTTAGTGTGTTTTGAAAACGGTTAATTGCCAACTACATAAAAACAGACTTTTGTCAGATGAAAATAATGATCAAGTTCTGGGCCAAAGAGTTGAGAACTGAGAGAAATCGCATCTCTGCATCTTTTTTGTTAAATCTTTCACAAATAGTCTAATAGGAGGCTGAAAATGTTGGCTGCATTTTATGTTTTGAAAAAGATAACCTGTTAAGTAGTAGTTGTGTAATAGGAACTTGATTCCACAGTAACTGGCAGGTTGAGGGTTCAAATGCCAGGCTAGACACAGTCTCACTTTTATTCTGTATTTTCTCTTCTCAATGTAATTTTTCGTGCACTGCCACTAGTCATACATGTGTTAAATGAAAGAGCATTTTATATATTTTATGTTGCGTAAGGTTGGCCACAGTTGCTCAGTTGGTGTTTGTCCACCAAGCTTTGTGGTTCAAATCCCACTTCTGGAATAAATGTTGTTGGTTGATCAGTGATCTACTGACGGACAAGTTGTCGGTTCAATCCCAGGTCCCATTGGTGCCCCTAGTGCCTGAGTGATTTTTTGATGTAAAGTGCTATATGTAGTAAATGGGACCATTTATTTACAATATATAAGCTTACATTTCCACTATCTATCTCTGCCTAAAGTGACTTATTTACCTTTTGCAACAAACAGGAATAATTAACTATATTGTACACAATGGAACATGTTCAAAGGACACTTATTATGCAAAATTTACTTTTTTGAGCTTTTAACCACGTTCTAACATTGTTCCCTCAATAAAAACATGGAATTGTATTTAACTTCTTCACGCTAGTTTGATCAACCCTGGTTTGAAAGTCCTCTCCTCTCTGAACCTCAGAAAACACTCCATCCTGAATTTCTCAGATCTGTGATGCCTGTTGAGCTCAGAGTTTCAGTCCATAAATCATCAGACTTGCTCTGACAATTCCTGCATTGGCATGTCGGAGGAAAGCTAGCATTTGTTTCTCACCTATATAATTCCCACTGTTGCCAGTAGATGGAACCTGAAGTCTATTCTTTACTTTAAAATATGAAATGAGTAAAGGTACTCAAGTGGTTTCAAAGGCCAATAACAATACAAATAATGCATAATATTTGTCCTTTTAAACGGTTCAGCTTCATTCGGGTTTTTTTGTTTTTTTTTAAAGGATTTTTTGGCCCGAAAGGTTTTATCAGAAGGGACAGTTCAGCATGAAATGGGGATGAGAGAAGGGAGAACATGCAGCAAACTGCTGGTATTCGAATTTGCGACGCTGCGGCCGGCTGCACATGGAGCCTGCCGTACCACCTGGCAGCACGGTGCAGCGGCATTAGCCGTTGTATATTATATTCTCCTTTTCTTTATCTTTTTCATTTCACCATTGCTACAAAAGGTCAACCTATATTAAATATTGATATGAGTGTAATATAGCTGCATTAAGATGTGTAGTAATTGTACAGTATCTGTGAAGGATTGCAGTTGTCATGGCGATGGTTAGGCAGAACGATACTGATGAGCCATCTTTGATTAATGATCTCATTATTGTATTACAAGAAACGGACAAAAAAAAGTCCCTTTAAATCCTCAAGGCTATTCTTCTGTGTAATTATATCTGCATTAAGGCCTGACATGATTGCTCTGATAGAAGATAGGATGTGTAAGAAAGTCAATATACCCTGTGTTCAGATATATTGGCAAGCAAGCAAAATGTATATGTATGGCCCAATTTCTACACAATGCAAAGTACTTTAAATTAAAATACATTAAAATCACATTACAAATGCATGACAATCAAAAAGAAAACTCATAAATACCAGACATAATCTGTTTAAAATTAGTTTAAAAAGAGACAAATGTTGCTAAAAAGTTTTGACTTGATGTTTTAACCATAAACCAGGTCAAAAGCATCTGCAATATGAAAGTAAAACATTTGAGCCGTTTCCAAAAATACGTTCTATATCTTTTCTGAATGGTGGCAAGTCCTCAGAATGGCCCTGCTCTGTAACACGTGACATCACTCAAACACAGCCCATGCTCTTATACTGTACTATTGCTGTGTTTGCAGGTGGGCTATGAGAATGCAGGCACCGTGGAGTTTTTGGTGGACAAGCACGACAACCACTACTTTATCGAGGTGAACTCCAGGCTGCAGGTGGAACACACGGTCACTGAAGAAATCACGGAGTAAGTGTTTTGGTAAATGTGTTTTTTTGGGGGGGGTGGGGGGGGGGGGGGGGGGCGCTACTCTCTGATCACTGGTGGTAGAATCAAACTGGAAAAGCTGTGACCTTTGCCTTGTTCAGAGTTTTACAAGCAGAACAGTTATCGTGGTCGCCTCTATTTCGCAAGGTTTTTCGGTGGCGTTTACATGTTCCTTTTGAGCTTCCAGACACACTTGCACAATAGCACTTTGGTATCTCACTGCTCCCGACATGTGTCCTCAGCGGATTTGACAAAACGTGTTCTTTTACAAATTAAATTGATTGGGTTTTCAAAGCGCAAAGAAGATTTGACTTATTCCTACTAATGTCTACTGCGTCTATCTACTATTCTTGCGCCATCTTCTGAGATTCTAACTATGATTGAGATTTGATTGTGTTTTAGTACCACTTATTACATCTTGATGACACCTTTGAATCTGTTTTAAAATCGTTGCTGCTTAGATGGTGGTGGATAAAAAGTCTGTCTGCATTTGAATAGCTGGGGACACTAACAGAATTGAAACTGTCACACACACGCGGAGCGATGAGGTCGAGTGGTAAAACTGCAGACAGTGGCACAGACAGGAGCGGGTGGGATCACTGAAGAGAGGAGCTGAATGATGAGGTCATGAGTGCTGGGGAATGAAGGAGGAAGTCTGAAGCCAAGGACAAACAAAAGAGAAATATAGCATTGAGAGCGTCTGACCGCCTGCTGCAGCAAATTTACATAAAGTACACTAAAAAATAAGACCCACTACCAGCTAATGCAGTTAAGTTTTTTAATAGTAAGTGAAGTGATTAATCGCCAACAAATTATTGAAATAATCGTCTTACTAACCAAGTAATGAAGGAATTGTTAAAACATGCCATGTTTTTTATAAGATGTATTAAATTTGGTCTTTTTTGATGAAAAAACTATTTAATTTGGACCAGGATGTCCTCAGTTAATCGATTAGTTTAGATCACAAAAGGTTGTTACCAAGCCACTAACTAAAACGAATCGATTAATCTAGTGATTCTTTTGATTAGTTGTTTGAATCGCATAAGGCCCTTGATTATTATTAGTTGCTCACCTAAATGATCACAGATTAAGTCTGCAGGATGGCAGTATATATTTTTCCTAAATGGAGGTGTATTGTGAAACAAAAAGTGTCAGTCCCACAATGGAACAGTAGTGAACCGTGGGTGTGGGGTTTAATGCTTTCGGATAGAGAGTGATTGCATCATAGGCTTATGGTTGTAAATGCTGCCAACATGTATTGAATGAGACAAAGAAAACCTTTCATGAATTGCCACTTGAAAATATTTGTCTCAATTTCATTTAACTTTAAACGGTTGTGAGGTGGTTTTGAGGATCCTGCCCTGAACTTTGGGAACCCATTGTCTATACATCATTAATATCGAGACAGGAGAGAGTTTGATATTGGACACCGGTACTATACAAGTGCTTATAATCTTGTGCCTGTTTAGTGCTGGTTTGTTTCACTCCCTAATTCACTCTGTGTTGTCAAAAGCTACAAATTGATGGACGTATCCAAAACATAATTAACGCGATTACTGTGTTTACTGACAAACGGATGAGCAGCGCCAAAACACGGGCATTTTGTGGCATGCATAGACTATAGGGAAATAATTGTACCTGTTCCTATGGCAACCAGACTACAGGCCCAGAACACTGATTGACAAGTGTATTAGCTGTATACTCGGGGCTTTCCAGATTTGTGTCTTTCATCCCTGCTGTGTCTGTGTGACTGTTGCACAAAGTTGCGCTTTGATCAGCCGGCCGCATTTGCATTGAGCCCACTCCAGAGAATGCACTGAATCAAGTCTAAATAAGAAGCTTGTCCCACTTTGTTATTGATGCTTGTCAAGGCAAACTGTCTTTAAGTGTCACTTGATGTCTTCACTGAGGATTAAAGCATGTACATCATTGTAGTGTTACTTGTAGGCTTGAATGTAAATGTATGTACTGTCATGTGACTTGGAGTATTTGCTGTTGCCCATCTCTGCTGTTAGTCATGGAAAATGGTGCATAAAATTGAAAATGAAAAGGGTTGATACTTCAAGAAGTTGTTCTGGGCTTTGATCCTTGTCTACAGCGGCGAGTCGCTGACACTTAAAAGCAGAGACAACTTGTCAACTTTTGTGGACATATACATCTAAGATTAACATCCTCGTGCATAGTCCTCTGCACCGGACAAGCCCTCCAAAGCTTTCAAGAGCACGGACTTTGTGTGTGGGTGACTGTCTGATCTTAAAATATAACACCCGGGCAGTTGGGAATTCGACTAGTTTAAACTGTCTGCAAGTAGGCTAACATTTATTAATATTGCTATGTAACGATATGGAAACTAGCATTAGCCAGCTGCTAACGACCTGAAACGGCTCCGCCTCAGTCTGGAGTGATTTCTGTACGTCCACTGGTCCCTCCTGACCACAGTAATACATATACAATTGTCTTGTAGCAGCACTAACCGCTTTATTCTCACTTTTGACTGAATATTTAGAGGTGATGAGTCTGGGATTATCACCTGAGAGTGTGAAATACACACTTGCATATCCAAGGTGGAATTAGGGCTCTATTATATCAGTCACCAATTAGAGGGTATTCATAATGCTCTTAAAGTTAAATTATAACATTTTAGGATGTCAAACCAAAATGGGTTTTTCACCATGACATTAAGAGCAAATGACAGATGTAATGAATATGGATATGAGTACTTTTTTTAGGCATTGTGTGAATAGACCATAAAATTAACCGCAAACAGAACATTTCTGCCTTTCTGTCCTTTTTTAAATATAAAAAACACTTTAGTTGGTCTAATTGTCTCGCTTTGCAGCATTTTAACCGTTCTATGGTGGTCACACTTTATTTTGTGCTTGTATAACACAGCATAGCTGGTAATTACGTGGTAGTTTGGGTTAATATTAGGCTTAATATTAACAAAGTATTTATCATAGTCTATAGTCTAAAACAACCCCCCAAAAACCGAATTCAATATACATTTTTATATCTTTAGGGGAATTAACTTAGTTTTCCAATCCAACAGACAGAATCCAGTTACTCGTCAGAAGAATGATTTTTGAATATACAGTGATTGCATACGGACTTACACATTATAGTTGTTCAATACATAAAGCTTTCAGGATCAGTGTATAGTAAAAAAAACACACAAAGCATTTGTAGAAGTACAACCTGTGTTTGACCTTTTTAGTTGAGTTTGCGTTGTAGCTCGCAGGTGCCTGGGAATTGTGAACAAGTGCGGGGAAGATGTGAGCCCTGCGCCTGGGAAATTATGGGGCGTATAATTGCTGACGCTGCAACAACTCGTCCACGTCCAACATTGTGCGAGAGAATCAAAGGCAGAGCTGCAAAGTAGGACCGCTCGCTCTTATATGCAGTGTGAAACAAGAGCGCTATAAGAAAAGATAATTAGTAGTACAAGACAAAAGGATGGTTTTCACACGGTGACGGGAGGATTACAATGCAACCGTTTTGTCTGTAAAATCCACTGGACGTATCTGTGCTGTGCAGGCGTCAAAGTTTACTCTCTGACTGCAAGGTGGGCAATATTGTTTTGAAGGTATGGGAAATAAGAATATAGAGAAACCTGTCAACACGTTTCAAAAAGAGGTGGATGGAACAAACTTGTGATATTTGCAGTCTATGCAAATTTGGTAGTTTTCTTGAACAAAGACATTTACAACCACGTTTTAAACTATTTCTCAAGGATTAGATTTAGGAGACATCCGTAATTATTTCTATTTTCTAAACTAGACTTTTCAGTGCAGGCAGCAAAATGTACTGTTTCTTCGCCTCGTGTCCCATGCCCTGCACACTCAACTCATTTGTCAAACTCGCCGTCAATTAACGCCAGCCATTGTCTTCTGCCTTTGTGGCTCTTTCTGGGCCTGATGAAGATGGAGAGCGGTCATTTAAGACTAATTAGCTGTGGCCTAAATAGAAAAACAGCCAGGTGGAATGGACACGCTGCGCGGTGCAAATCAATGCAAATGCACGTGCTAACCTGGAGACATGGGAAGACATTTTCAGTTACTGACTTGTGCAATATATTTTTGTTGTATACAGTGGTTTTAAAGTATGGGTCATGTAATTGTGCTTCATGAGGTCTGCAGTTAATGTAGTTTTAAATGTGCACTATGTAACGTTTTTGGAACAGTCCAGGCAAAGCAACAATATACAAGCGGATGGCAAAAACCAGAGTATGGCTTTCCTTTCTATTCTTTCATTTTATTTTTTTTTAGATTAAAATAAAATCTGTAATATGCATTTAAAAATGTAACTGATGGTTAAGTTTAATACCATACCATACTTGAACAAAAAATTTCTGATGTAGTCATCAGGACAATGTTTTAGAAATCAAGATGTTTCAGTCTTTTTAGTCTGAGGAGCTGGTCTGAGAAACTCTTCTTTATACTGCCTTGAGCTGAGTTTTCAAACCAGCTCCTTCAGTTTGAAAATGACTTTCGGATGGAAGTCGAATAGTCTTGATTTTCCAAATGACTACCTTTTCTACATTGGATCACTCCTGAACGAATGAGGGATTACACAGATTTAAAACCATGCTGTGGAACATCCCAGGCAAAGCAATAACATTTGCAGGGAGACGAGCAGGTGACAAGCCTTCCTCTAGAAATTACACATGCTCATCTCAATAATAGCTGATGTAATACTTCAAAGAGCTACTAAAAGCCTCATAATAGCTCTTTTAGGGATCACATCAGTTATTAGTATATGGTGCCAATAATCTTAAATGCATATTATTGAATACATTCGTTGCCATTGTTATTTTCTAAATAATTTGCTGTATTAGACAAGTTAATTGTTATAATAGATTTTCCACTCACAGGAATACGTTTTTGCGAATTGAAACAAAGAAATACGGTCAACGTTTCCTTTCTTTTTGCCACGACTTTTTGCCACGACACCATCCTCATCGGGCTGATCTCGGACCGGGATGAGTCTGTCTACAGGAGGGAGGTGGACCGGCTGGTGTCCTGGTGCAACGGTAACAACCTGGAGTTCAACGCCCAGAAGACAGTGGAAATGGTCGTGGAAAGTCACAGCCCCCCAGCCCCCCCTCATCATGACAGACTCCATCACCACCGTGGACTCCTTCCCGCTTCCTGGGCACCATCATCACCCAGGACCTCAAGTGGGAGCCCACCATCAGCTCCCTCATCAAGAAGGTCCAGCAGAGGATGTACTTCCTGCGGCAGCTGAGGAAAGTCAAGCTGCCAGTGCAGATGATGGTGCAGTTCTACACGGCCATCATTGAGTCCATCCTCACCTCCTCCATCACCGTGTGGTACGCTGGAGCCACATCCAGGGACAAACAGAGACTACAGCGCATTGTGCGTTCTGCTGAGAAGGTGATCGGCTGCAGACTTCCATCTCTGCAGGACCTGTACGTCTCCAGGGCTCTGGGACGAGCAGGTCGGATCACAGCTGACCCTGAGATAAGTTCCTATGTTTGTGAATTTTGTTTATTGACAATGGCAATAAACCCTTTTTGATTCTGATGTCCACTCGCAAATTTCGTGACTCTAAAATTTGACATTGTGACATCCCTAATATGCACACAGTTGATGCTGAACACATTGTATGCAAAATAAGAAATAAATTAAGAACATAAGAGAAGTATGTCGGTGTAATCCCTCATTCGTCCAGGAGTGTTCCATTGTAGAAAAAGATTCAGTTGTAGTCATCTGGACTCAGAGTCCAGATGACTACAACTGAATCTTTTTCTACATAAGAGAAGTAGTCATTTGCACTTCTGATAACCTCTGCCTTTTTGCACGGCCTGTTTTGGAACAGCTGTGTTTCTCACCTGACAGTGGCCATATTGATGCTGGAGAACTTTAAGTCCACGAGACAGAAGGTCAATGACAATCATCCTAAGTCGCTCAGTCGGAGCAGCCATAATAAACAAAGCTTTGATAGAGCAATGGAGAGCTGCCATGCCATTCCCCGCTGCCATTAGCTTACTCCAAAGTAAATAATGAATACTTGAGCCACAGTGATTTATATTCTGCAGTTTGTTTAATACCGGCGCCATTTTGTTGATCGATATTACACTGCAATCCATACTTGTCATCTGCACCAGGCACTTATAAATAAGTCTAACTTGACATTTAATTGCAATATTTCTGCTTGACCACGTTTATTATTCACGCACACTAGAGGGAGCTAGTTAATTCATTTAATTAACCAGGTTACATTTGCTCTAAATGTTGTGTTGTGCTCAATTTAGTAGGGACTGTCAGGATTATGTTTTCAATATAGCATTGATTTTCCGTAGAGACGTATCATCGTTTTCCAAAGTGGGGCATTATTCTTGTGCTTGTGGGTTAAAAGCAGTATTAGATTTCTTTTGTTGTCTGCCAAGAAAAACACTTTTGGCAACAGAAAGCTGGAATGAGAATGCTTCAAATTGTGGCTTTCATCCAAAATTTCATCTCGTCCTCAGAAAACCAGTTCATTCAGTTGCGTTAAGGCTATATAGACAGCTGTGTGTTTGAACCAGACACTAACGTCAATATGTTAACATGAGACAAATGGTTTGTGGCACGGTGCAGGGCAGTATAACAGCTGGTCTGATGTGGCTCTCATGTCATTGATGGAAAGATATTAAGTGAAATTGGCCAACACTGCGAGAGGAGTGACAGAAGCTCAGTTGGCAGAATGCTTTTCCTTTTGATCCGAAGGTTGCCGGTTTGCATCCCGCCCCCGACACAAAAACATTGGTAGATACACTGGCCCACTGGCGGACAGATCCCAGCTGTGACCATTTTATACAGCGCCTTCTTTGCCTGATATCCTGAATACACGCGTCAATTCTTTACGAAGAATCTGGTCACGTTTTTCTCACCTCATTTGTGCTTCACGCATTCAGAACATCTAAACCTACACAGAGCTCTATTGTACTTTCTCTGCATTGCATTATTTATTTACTCCCTGCGCACTCCGCTGTAAGCTGCCCTTGGTCAGTCACTCACGCACCACATGCATGCCACAAGTCTTTTGCCCAAGAACACAATCACTGTATGCTCGGGTCGTGGCTGGAATTGAACTGGCAACCTTCCTATAAGATGCCTGCTCTACCACCATCTGAACTGCTATCGCTCCATAGGTTGGATAATTTAGAACTACTTAGTTCCTGTTTCGCCCTTTTTTGACTGTGCGAGACCCAGGCTCAATCCTGGCTAATCCTGTCTATTGTTAATGTCATTTTGGGTTTAATGCTGCATACCTGTAACTGTGAAGCCTCTTATTTCCCAGTTAAACATTACAAGTTCTGACGCTCCGAAGTCTGACTCTTCTGTAAACAACATGACTAATGCTAAAGCAAAAGCTAGAGCTAAAGAGAATTTGGTTAGATTTAACCTGTAACAGATGTTTGCATCATTTACATGCTGGTGAATCACTTTTTGTGGTAATGGTCATTGATGCAACATGCTACAATTCACTCCGGCAAAGTCATTTCCGGCCCCATTTGTCGCCCAGCTGTTGCGTTGCGTTTAGCTACACGGTCTCAACCAGGCTCCAAAAACCTTCCGAAAATGTGTATCAACGATGTCCATAGAATTGTGGACTCACTACTTTCCTGCAGCTTGATTTCTTCTGACTTCTCTGGAGCTAGTGCGCTGGTAACAAGTAACCAGAACATGACTTTGCCAGTAGGAGGAGCAGCCTTTGAGTGAAGTGGGATTCCCTCAACCACGTCCCAGCTCACAACCAGTTCCAAGCTGTGTTCAAAGGCATTTTTTCCATATCGAAGGTGCAAAAAATCCAGTTACCAGTTGCTTGCAATGAAGTTTTTAGATCTGCTTTTCCTGCTGTTTAGTTAGTAGCGCTGCTTAAATTAGTTGAAGATCAGACTCACTCAGAATACCAAATATTTCAAATGTGGTGGTTGTGAAAAGTTAAAAAATAAGACTATTCAAAGGCCCGGTTTTATTTATTCCCTCCCTCAGCACCACTTTTGCTGCAGCATTTTCTCCCTACCCACTCACACACACTCACACACACTCACACACTCACACACACACACACACACACACTCTGACACAAAGGCTATAATTATATCACTTTACAATCGAAAGGAGCGCTGTCCACCAATCTCCCCTAACGCAGCGTGTCCCTTGACAGACATGCACTTTTCAAACACACACAAGCCGAGCTGCACTCTGCCACCCCGGAGCTACCCCACCCCGCGCGGGCAGGAAAGATCGTTTACAGCTAAATTATGGACAAATTGAACCTTGAGAGGGGAAGTTCAAAGGCAGAGCTGGAGTTGAATGCAGAGGCAGGCGCAGACTTATGCCCGGGTAGACAGAATTACACCTCCCAGACAAAATATATCTTGCACGGCTCCGTCTGCATCTCGTGTTGTGAACAAACCCCTGTCGGCGCGTCAGACACAAGTGCCTCCATTGTGCCGGGTTGTGTAAAGTAGGAAGACAGATGAACGTGGATCTGAATAATGCGTCGGTGCAAGGTTTGCTCCCCGCGTTTAAGTGCCTTTTGGAAATCGTTTCTCAAACTCAAGGTGGATGCATAATAATGTCAAGGCAAAGGACAAGTTTATAAAAAAGAAATACTGACACAAAAAACAAACAATTCAACATAATGTACCCAATTGTTATTGCAAACTTACAATTTTTTAGAGACTAAAGTTTGTGTTTACCTGCATTTCATGTGCACTTTTCCTAATAAAGTAAATACAATGCAATAATATTCACTACTTCTTCATTCCTTGTGCCACTTCTAAACCTGGATAAATCGAGCTGTTGAACTCCATTGAGTCGTTAGTTTGGCCCCATATCTGGCATTAAGATGGTTTTAACTGTGACCTTGTGACATTCTAGTGTTGGCATTTTACCTGATTACAGATGTAAGCAGCCTTTCTGTGACGCCACATGCCTCTGTTATTACTGTTATTACTATTATTACTATTATTACAAGAGTGTCAGACAGGCAGGGGAGCTGGTGAGAGGCTTCTTTTCCCAGGTTTGTTAGGTGCCATTTTGTCAAAGCAGAAAGTCAAGACGTGTCTAAATGATCAAAGCAGCGAGAAGGGGAAGAGGTGACGTGAAACTGAGGTGCACTGACAGAATAGCAAACAGGGAACGCCAGATGGAATGTGTAATGTGTGCTGTAGAACTCACTTTTGTTTATTAATTATCACATCACACAAAAGTTTCTGCCAAGTTACTGTTTGGCTGGACAATCATGTGGTACGAACTTCTGATCTCCATTGCACTATTGGACCCCTTGATTTTTGATGAGTTTGGGAACTTCATTTGAGAGGAGTATATACATGGGAATAGTGCCGACTTTGACTTCCTTTCCCTCCCAATTATTTGCTTGTTTATCTACCAAGCACTTTAATAAAAAAAGCTTGAACACCACTTGAATTCAATGCCATTGTAAACATTTTTATGGATCACCAAAGGAGTACTCTTCAAATTTAAAACCCCATCAAAGTTTATAGTTGCTAATTTGGTTGGTAGCACTCAGTAGCTATTTTGGGATTGACTGTTTCTTCTGTCCGCGGCAATGTTCCATTTAAGTTTAAAAAGTAGTGACAAGATTAAATTTTTTTGGACATTAGTAATTTTTGGAAGGAAAACTACACACATCCCTCGTATTTCAAATTACCAAGTTGTAATAACCAAGACCAAGAATGACTGGCTATATTTTCACAGATTCAGTTGCAATTGTATATGCAGTTTGCCTCTTTTTGTTGTCAAATTAAGTTCTTGTAAACCAGTCACACGCGTGGGCGCGCACACACACACACACAAAAAGCTCTATGTATGTGGCTATATAAAATGACATTGAATATTATCTTTAACTTTTGTCTTTTCTGAGAACATGAGACATGTTACAGTTAATTATGACGGCGTTAAAGCTAATCAGGTTGCCTTTGAAAATGTGACGCAGCTTCTTCACACGTTATCTGCGGCGAAGAGCAGGTATTGATGGAACTAGAGCGATTTTATAAAGAGTGCAGACCGGGAGGAACAAGGGTGGACATGTTCATTAAGACAGAGAAAGATGAAGGGAAAAGGCAGAGGGAAGGTTGAGGACACACAAGCGGAGGCGGAATAGAAAAGAAAGGGAGAAAGACAGAGGGAAGAAGACTAATGCGACGCGAAAGTGCAGATGACAAAGAAACGACAGATGACAAAGACTGAAGAGAAGAGAAGGAGACTTCATCCACACACTTGCACTTTTAATACACTGTCCCTTGTTCTGCACATTACTAACACAAAAATTATTTTTTTTTTGTCAATTTCTCCATGTTCAGAAGTGATGCCAGCGCATTCACATTTAAATTCTGCAACTAAATGGTTCCAAAAAAACCCCTGTATTCCACTTTTAAGAACATTTTATTCATTCAATGTTGGTTTCCCTGATGCAGCCTTCTTTTTATCCAACAATGGGACGAGTCCAAAGACTCTACTGGCTCGTGATCTCTTATAATCATATTGGAAATGATTCAGTACGTCTCTGTTTCTATAAAAAGAAAGCTGTGAAGCCTTCAAACTCAACTGGTTACATTATGACAAGACAATCCATGTTCTATCCAGTGGAAGATTTAGAAAAGTTAGCATTGGATACATTTACGTTTTTCAGCACATTTATGCTGACATCTTGCCTAAAGGTTTTGACTTTAAGAAATGTACGATTTGTGTTGACTGAAAATTCTTCATCATGGTTATATATATCTAACTCAAAGTTTCAAAAGTGTTCGTGTGAAATACTCCTTTTTCAAGCAGGTCCTTCGAGTATTATGTGATACTTTTGCTCCTGCATCTGTACTTGAGTAACTAAATGAAGTACTTGATCCACCTCTGGTTCTCTCAAAGTGACAGGAATGTGTCTTCACTGATCTAAAACTGCATGTCCGTTGTTACAATGAGCTATGGTTTAAATCGGGCAAAGACAATGATTGGATTCTCTCCAGCTGCATGTTTACGTTGTGAAGATGCGAGGTGCAGGAATTGGACAGAGGTGGAGAAAAAGATGCACCGAGTCGGCTAAGGACGGTAGAAAGAAGAGCATGGCCTCAGGGAAGAGCGAAGGATGAGAGGGAGACGAGGGAGCTCTGATAGTGGACTGCTTGTGTGTCAGAGGATGTGCAATAAGCCTGAGGTAGCATCCCATCAGGGTTGGCTGGTTCAAACTACACTTCAAAGTGGGAGAAATATGCTGTGGTGTCCCTGTGATTAGAGCGGGGAAAAAGAGTTAAGACCTTCACTCCTAACCTTAATATTGGATACACGGTGAGATTTTGTGCATTGAAAAGCTGATGAAAAAACAGATTAACCTGTGGCAAATATGACTTATTTTTGTTGTTGTAAAAGCCATTGCAGATTAAACAAGATTAGACTGATTGGAGCATTCTTTGTCAGGGTCGTATTAATTGCACAGCCCTATAGAAGTCTCTTTGAGGTCCAAACTCTAATGACTCTTCTGTAAAAAATGGGATCCACTTTTGGCACAGATACAGAAGCCCGAGAATGACAGAGCGGCACTGCACTGAAGATAAAGAGGTTCATCTAAAGCGAGTGGAAAAAGTAGTGGAGTGAAAAGAGCGGAGTAATGACAGAATGAGCAGTGAGTTCAGAGCAGTTTCACAAGAAAAGGTGAGGAGTAAAGTCTTAGAAGCCGTCTCAGAGTAAAATGAGACCGCAATCGTTTTTAGTGTACCGTTTCAAAAGCTGTCAATGTGCACAATATAGGTTCTATATGTTAAAACAACATACAGGCATTGTAGTTAAAAGCTGTATTTACTCGCACAACAAACATTTTAAACGGCGCTTATAATACATTATAAACGCCCTTGGTAATATTGGTGATAACAATGATTTTACCACATATATTGCAACTCAATTAGGTGCTCCAAACATTTCTACCAAATCTTTTATTTAATCCTCATATTCTCGCGCTGCGGCCTGAAAATGAAATCCGAGCAAATGAATAGTGTTGCTTTTGACAGCTGGATCTTCATCATTGGCCCATTTTATGCACAATGTGGGCCAGAAACAAGTAATTACTCTACCTCCTGCCAATTCCAAACACCCCAATTCCCTCAAATGCCGTATATCCTCCATGTCACGAGCTGCTCCTTCAAACGAAGGCAAAGTCTGTTTTCGGCGATGCAGTCTACATTCAAAATGTGAGGGTGTCGATGTTTTTCCATCAAAGGACTCTTCATATCAACTTGGCACGCAGCGCTTTTGGAAGAGTGTCTTGAGTGTGCGTGGGGAGCAGGTACGGTCTGTTTCAGTCCGTTATCAGAAGCACAAAAGAGGGAATTCAAAATGTATTTAAAAAAAGAAGAGTATAAAGGGCCGCTGTTGATACGAGAGGAACACAACTAATCTGATGTGCAAAGTAAATTTACTAGAGTACAATTTAACTAAGATTGTCAACTATATTTTAAATGTATGTTGTAAGCTTATATTTCAAACTGGATTTAATAGCATTTGTAATATTTATGGTTTTGATAGGAAGAGTTTTACAGTGAGAAAAAATAATGTAAAAGTAAACTCAAAAGCCATGGAATAACCCGATAAGCTGCTGGTAAATACATTTATCACACTTTGTCATAATACTTTCGAATAACCGCTAAAAATGTCCATTGGTTTGACATGTGTGACTGATTCTACGAGGTGTGAGAACGCAATCCCAATCGCTGCTGTTTGACCTTGTTAGCACTGTAGTAATCCATGGGTTTCAAGTGAGGGCCGTTGCCATAGCAATTGCAAAATACATTATATGATCTATACAGTTGGCACAATGCTGAACATTATGAAGTGTAACATACAAAGTGGTTAGTAACTGACTAATAATAGAGGGTTGGGACGATACAATCAAGATGCATAGGGCCCAATACAAGAGGCATTTTAATTGCAATATATTGCAAAGCACAATATATTGCAATTCAGTATTATATTGCAATACTTTACCCATAATAAAGGAAGAAAACAAGTTGATTTTATTGCAATTTAGAACATCAAGTATTATGGTTCAGTATTATAAGAAACTGGCTGAATTTAAATAGAATACACAGGTCAGGTGTCCAAACGTTGGAAACTAACTAAATCAGTGTGGTATTTGTAAAGGTTCTAATGCTCGTTAATGGCTGGGGATGTAGTCCAGTCCTTTTTCTCTTTTAATCAGGCAACACCAGAGCTGTTCTGAGCATTACTGACACACAGGCTTTGTGATATTTGTACAGGCAAAAATATGAATACAAATGGTACTGGTATTGAAGTAACGGTTGAAATAGAAGTAGCGTTGGTAGAAGCAAATGCTGTAGTAGTCGTATTAGTAACATTGGAACAAGTTATAGTAGCAATAGTAGCTGTAATTGCTACTTTCTATCCACTTCCTTTACGCCTAATGCAGCAGCACCATGAGTAATTCAACTTCATTTAGTTTTTTTGAAAAATTGTCTTTTAATATTCATGATTAATGCCGTCTGCTATTTTTCATATCTATATAAAACATACTCTTACTTCGTTTCTCTCCCCAGTGTCCATTTCTACCTTCCCCACTTTCCCTTCATTAATTTTGAGCGATATCACACACGACACATCATTCAATAGCAGTAATAACACAGGCTTTGCTCTGGCTTTACCGGTGAGCTCTGGTGTAAAGCGCAGTTAAAGCTCTACCAAATGTGATATATACAAAAGATAAATGCCCCATCTTCCCACATTTTCTCCTCTGAAGCATTATAGTATGACAACTCCCTTTAGCTGCTGATCTGATAAGTACAAAAACCGGTGCAAAGTGAAGGTAGTTTCAACTTGAGAAATATAAAATGGACTGTTACACTTATTATACCAAATGTCCTTTTCTGTCAAAAGACACAAAAGCATTAATTGTTGTGTCAAAGTGTTAAATTGTGTTTGATTTGTAACAAAAACTGGCTTTTAGCGATTTAACCTGAAATGTCATTTCACTAAAGTCGGACTGAAAAATAGAAAATGGACTGTTGCGTAACTTTACGCTACAAATTGTCCTTCAAATAACACAAAAGCATTCATTTTGTTGTCTAAAAGTGTTTCTGTCTTTGATTGGTTAAAAAAAATATCACTTTTAATCATTTAACCTTAAATGTCATTTGACTGAAGTCGGACTGTAAGCCCCAAAGGAACAAACTGCTCATTTCAATTACACAGCTTGATTAGAGGCTCAGCGGAGTCAAATTAGGAATTTCAAAGGTCACCAAAATCCATAACGTCTCATGTTAACACACTTACTGATTAAATGTGAGCAGCTTAATATTGACCCAAAGGTTTTTAATGTTATTTCAAGGGTGTTCCAGGTAACACATGACCCCTATTGTTCTGTAATTGCAAGTTTATGTGAACTAATACATTTTTTTAGCCTGCAATTTATGTTTGAAAGAAATATTACAGTGGGGTGATGACCAAATCGATGGGTCACATGCAAATAATATATATGCGCTCATGTCTCATCACTTTTGCTGGTTCATTTTCTGATAGTGACCATCCCAGTCCAGGAACACAAAGACGATCCGCTCTTTAGAAATCACTTCAATTTTGCCTTTGTCGCGTATTCAATATCCAATAGTTTTCCTCTTAACATCAGCAGCAAACTGTCAGCTTGTTTCCTATTGTATTTAACTAACCATTGCCATTATACCATTTTCATCTGTATTATTTAACAACTCCTTTTCACCCACCTTTCATCATTCCATTATCGGCTCCCATATAGATGCAAGGTGCTTTCATAAAATTGACAAGAACCAGTGACAAGAAAAAAAGTGCTGAGTTGCGCCGATAAGCCTTGCCAGCCCATAATAGCCTGCATAATGCCCGTGTGTGTTTGAGCAAAATGATATAATGGCGGTGACCTGAAGCGGATAACTGTTACAATACTCCATTCTGCTTTCATGTGGAGTTAAAAATGTACCTAAATGCAGAAACAGCCTTTGTGAGCGCAGTGTCTTTGAGGACCACCGCACGCCTGAGTGCACGTGCGCATGTTGTGAGCGCGCACCAGCCCAGGCCTGTGTTTGCCTTGGCGCGCACATCATCAAATAATTTTAAGGTGATTATAATTGCGCAGCCGAGCGTGCGCCGAGTGATTGAGAAGTGCCAACGTGAATAGGAATTAGAAGAGAGGGAGAAAGGAGAGAGAAAAAGCCGAGCGAGGCAGGGGTGCCGGTCTGTAATGAGGGAAAGGCGTATTGTAGTTTTAATCACAGCTGTCATATTAGTTCTCGTCTGCTTTTGAACAGTTTTATGACCAACAAATGATTAATTGCTACGAATTATAACAATATTTCGACAGGTTTTTTCATAACTTACACAGCCCAAAATGACTATTCATTACTGTATTCATCACTTTACTGCACGGCAATCGCATGGCATTAGGATTGGAAATGAAATGAAAATGAGGGATAAATGCATTTTGCTGCCTACATATTAAGAAAATGCCAGTATTTCCTGGTCATTTACAGTCTTCATGGGTTCGGGTTCAGGTTAATCATATTATTAAGAAATGAGAAATGGTCTCATTCTACTATTGTATACTAGGGCAGCAAGATTATTCGCAATCAAATTGAAATTCCAATTTGAATGGAGGCAATTGGCAAATCTCAAAACTGCAATTTTCGATGGACCATAGTTTCCTCCACAAACACAAATATCTGTCTTTGTGTTAATAATGTCTTATTCTGCATTAAAACTGCTTTTTAGATATGAAATACATGATTTGTCAGTTCAGTCTTTTTGTAAGTTCTCCAGCTCACTTTTAAATCTATTTTGTTTAAATGTAAAACTTTTGACATAATCTGATTATTAAAACACAAATGGCAAATGTAATTTCAACACCTTTTCTTGTAGGAATCGTCTCCATTTTATACCTTTTTAGTTACCATGCAGTTTCCATTCTATTAAAGTGCTATAACTTTAAGTTCTTTTGTTTGTAGTATAATAGTACATAGTTATAGAACAATAAAAGATTGCATAACAAATCGCATGTGACAGTGTGACTGTGAGTAGACTTGTGTTCATGACCTTGTGTTTCATTGCTTTTTCTCCTCACTGTGATTACTATTGAAATTTCTCCAACCCATTCAAATTAAAAAAGTGCTAATTGGAGGAAAAGGGATCTAGATAGCAAAAGCGTCCTCTTTTGTTCTTTTTTAAATTAAAAAAGTTTTATGGTAATTTTTTTTTTAATATAAAAATGAACCCAAAAACCCTGTGCTTTTATTTGCAGATTAATAATCAAATAATCTCTTGCAGGGGCAGTTTGGGGCTATCACCAATAGAATTCTGCAAAGTTGTATCAAGTCAACCTACTGAATATAACTATTGGATTTACCCAATGATATTCTGTCTGGAGAGAAGTATTGATGTACATTGAGTTTGACATCTTGATTCACCTACAGTAATGACAGATGTCTTCTGGACTTCACCTAATGCATGGGCTCTCGTATCGACGGCTGTAAAGATGTTGCGTCGTTTCTGTGGAGACAACCTTTACATAATAAATAACTGCACGGCTCTTGGGTCTATACAGTTACAGTAACCCACACGACTGTACTTTATTACCCTAGCTCCTCCATATAAATTAATATATAAAACCATGGTAGGAATTAATGAAGACCCAATTTGCATGAATTAGCATGACCCAAATGGTAAATTAAACAGTAATTTCCATAAATTCCGTCCAGTAATCCCGTTAGGATTACTCTTAAGCCTCTTCTACTGGCGAAGGACTTTTCCACTGAGTTGAATCAAAGACTTTGTGAGAACCAGAGGATTGTGCTTCAAAAGGAGGTGAAATCGCGAGTAAAACCCAGGGACTGGCATGCGTCACGGGAACGGCAGCGACCGGGGAGAGCCTCAGACTTCCACAGTGATCCAGTCCAAGTGTCTTCTGCCATTTGAGCAGCATCACATGTCAGCTGAGACAGGAAGCTGCTTAGAGATGTCTGACAACTGTGGGCTAAAATCACTCACTTTGACTTCGTCTTCTGTTGTTGTCATGAAGCAACGGAGATTTGTCAAGTACAGATAGACTTATCCTGGTCCACGAGACAGGCTACATCAGTGACATCAGTTTAGAGAGAGGAGAGAACACACAGGCTACAATAGTTTTAACTAAAAAATACTACTGCTACTTAAGAAGACAAGCCGGACAAATAATTACTCAAGTGCTGCATCATTGTTTCAAATGATCCTCTGCTTTCTGTTTAAAAAGGCGATTGATGTCCTTCTGAATCAACTACAACTAAGGCTACAAAAGCAAAAATAAATTCTGTACACAAAATAAAAACTTCTAAATAATAGCTGCAGTCGGTACTCTTCTGGATATTTAAAGGGATGAGCGCCTATGGTCATATTCAAACTAAAACAACGTAGCAGTTTATAGCAGCAAGATAGGGTGAGAATGTGTCTACAGTGGTGTGAAAAAGTGTGTGCCTCCTTCCTGAGTTCTTATTTTGTTTTTGTTTGTCACACTTTCCGATCATTAACAAATTTAAATATTAGTCAGTCATATAAGACAACACAAGGGAACACAAACTGCAGTTTTTAAATTAAGGTTATTATTGAGGGAAAACAAAATTTGAAACCTAAACAGCTGTGTGTGAAAGTGTTTGGCCCCCCCTGTTAAATTTAACCAGGTTTAATCAGACCTAAATTCAATTAATCTAGCCACACCCAGGCCTGATTACTGCCACACTTGTTCTCAATTAAGAAATCACTCAAAGAGGACCTGCCCGACAAAGTGAACATCATGCTGAGATCTAAATAAATTCAGGAACAAATGAGAAAGTAATTAAGAGCTATCAGTCTGGAAAAGGTTATAAAGCCATTGAGACTCCAGCAAGCCACAAGGAGAGCCATTATCCACAAATGGCAAAAACATGGAACAGCGGTGAACCTTCCCAGGAGTGGCCGGCCGGCCGACCAAAATTATCCCAAGAGCACAGCGACGACTCATCTAAGAGGTCACAAAAGACCCCACAACAACATCCAAAGAACTGCAGGCCTCACTTGCCTCAGTTAAGGTCAGTGTTCATGACTCCGCCATAAAAAAGACACTGGGCAAAAATGGCCTGCATGGCAGATTTCCTAGACGAACACCACTGCTGACCAAATAACATTAAGGTTCGTCTCAATTTTGCCAGAAAACATCTTGATTATCCTTAAAACCTTTGGGAGCTGTTTTGGAAGATGCCTGTCCCATTATATATATCTGTAAAGGAACATCATACCAAAAGTAAAATATGGTGATTGTGGTAATGTGATGGTCTGGGGCTGTTTTGCTGCTTCAGGTTCTGGAAGGCTTGGTGTTATAAATGGAACCATGAATTCTGCTGTCTGCCAAAATATCCTGAAGGAGAATGTCTGGCGATCTGTTTGGGACCTCAAGCTGAAGCGAACTTGGGTTCTGCAGCAGGACAATTAGCCAAAACACCAGCAAGTCCACTTCTGAATGACTGAAGAAAGACTTTAGAGTGGCCTTGTCAAAGTCCTGACCTGAATCCTTACCTTAAAAGGCGGTTCATGCTCAAAAACCCTCCAATATGGCTGAATTAAAACAACTCTGCAAAGATGAGTGGGCCACAATTCCTCCACAGCGCTGTAATTGACTCCCAAACGCTTGATTGCAGTTGTTGCTGCTAAGGGTGGCCAAACCAGTTATTAGGCTTAGGGTGCAATTACTTTTTCACACAGGGCCGTGTAGGTTTGGAGTTTGTTTTCCCTTAATCATAAAAAACTTCATTCAAAAACTTGTGTTTCCTTGTGTCGTCTGAGTAATATGCAAAAAATAAGAAATCAGGAAGGGGGCAAACACTTTTTCACACCACTGTATATACATATATCAAAGATCTGTAAGTAAATGTAACTGATTAGTTTCTGTTTGAATCCACCAATCAGAAGCAGTATTTGTCGATTGTGTTGCTTTGTCACTGCTCCTCGCACACAGCGGTTGCCAGCCTCCGCAGTGTGCCTTCAGATCATCCAAGTTAGTCGGAGAGCTGTGAGTGGAATATAATGGGCCAAAATGACAGATGAAATCCCTCCCAGCCAGTCGTAAAGGGTGCTTTGTTGCTCTGCCTGGCTGTCTCTCACGCAGCAGGCTCACCTATTGGGCGACTCACGCTGCGAGCCCTGTCGACGAGAACATTTTATCTAATCAGACTTACACACAAATGGTCTGGGGGTTGCTGGCAGTTATACGGAGACCCCCCGCACATGCAAACACTCTATCCATACATCAAAGCGTGACGTCTTGTGCTTGGGGTTTAATTAGGATGCCCTCCCGCTGAGCCCGTGGACATGCAGAGTTGGACCTCCCCACACATGCCTGCGACTCGCTCCATTTGTCTTCCACCTGCAAGTGGCTGTTCCAGCAATGCATACATGACGTGCTTGCTCCTCTCCTGTTTGTCTATGGCTGTAGCTTGTATGGTTTCCACATAGTCCTGGAGCACATCAGAAGATATAAGTATGACTGTTTTTTTTCCTGGGAATTTTGTATTACACAATATGTGGATTGTTATTTTACATTTTGTTCATTGGATTATCAAGCCATGTAGATTACCCTTGCAGTTTACAACAGCAGAACTGTTCATAGTGACATTTCACCATAACAAGCAGCCAAGTTTTATTTGTGTTTTTCTTGTTAAAAATGTATGACATTTTTTAACCCAATGACCCACAGTGTCATTTTCTTTCTTCTAATAATAAGTAAATACCGAGCCATGGGCAAAGGTGAGGGGTAGGTGGACTCAGAATCAGAAATGGTTTCATTGCCGTTGTCAATGAACTAAATTCAGACACTAGGAACTTTGTCTAATAAGGCATGCATAGAATTAAAACAATTACTAATAAAATAAAAAATTACTGAAAATATATATATATACACATACATACATACGCAATGCCTATTTTTATTGCAATGCCTATTTTTATTTTATACTATAGTAATTTTTAAATTGTCCCTTAAATGCATGCCCTTTTGTTTGACTGAATATATGTTGTTTTATTATTGCTCTGTGTTTTGTGTTGCACCTTCATGCCGAGACAATGTCTGAAGTTTGTTCATTGACAATGGCAATAAACCCCATTCTGATACATACATACGCGCACACACACGCACACGCGCGCGCGCACACACACACACACACACTCAAAATGTAGAGTTTACAGAGTTTACATGGTGCAGAAAGTGAAGTGTTCATGAGTCCAACGGCAGAAGAAGAGAGACTGTTCTTGTTGAGGGAGGTCTGTCAGGGCGAGGGGGGGGGCTGGGAGCCGGGGCGTTGAGCTCCAGGTTGTTACCACTGCACCAGGACACCAGCCGTTAAAACTGGTCAAGTTTGGGGACGACACCATCCTCAGTTTTACAGAGTCGTGGCTGGAGGTGCAGCCGTGTGTGTACAGGTGGAGTCGGGCACGTCGAGCAGGGAGAGCTTGTCCTGGAGCAGAGCAGGAGGATGGTGTTGGATGCAGAGCATAGGTTCCCAGGGAGTCCAGATGCTGCAAGATGAAGTGGAGTGCCAGGTTGATGGCATTGTCTACAGACCTGTTGGGTCTGTACACGAACTGCAGGGGGTCCAGCAGGGAGGAGGTGAAGGACTTGTGGTGGGGCAAGACCAAAGGACTTCATGACTACAGACTTCAGCGCCACAGGCCTGTAGTCATTAAATCATATGATCAGGGACAATGGTGGACAACTTGAAGCAGGCTGGGACACGGCATGATTCAAGGGAGGTGTTAAAAATATCTGGGAAGACGGGAGTCAGCGCATCTGCACAGTGCCTCAAGGTGCAGGGGGAGACACAGTCTGGTCCAGCAGGTTTTTGGGGGTTGGATTTCCGAAACAACCTATTCACTTCCTGTCTCTGAACTGAAAACAGAACTTGCCTTGAATTCAGGACAATACAGGATAACTCAAACATGCAAGAACCTATTAAAATTCAACTCAAATTAAGCTAATGAGGAGGAAAAAACATGATTTATGAACCTTTTTATTCAACTGTGTGAAAATGAGATCAACATCTCCTTATCAAAAGTGACCTTGGCCAAAGTGACCTGCTGCACGCCTCAAAAAGCATTAACCGATTTGTACTAAAATGAAAACATTGTTTATAGAATCATTTCAACAATGTTGACAGAATTCTCGTTCTTTGTTTTTTAAACTGAGCAGTAACCCCCGAATTGGATAGGTGTATTTTTTATTTCATCTTTTTTAGGGAAACGGGTGTGGACAAAAGTTCAATAGCTTTTATAAAAGACAATAAAAAGAAAATACTAAGAATACTGCAAATGCGTTACAATAGTATGTACTGTATATATACATATAAAATAACAAAAATAACTACTGTATAGGCGTACAAAACTCATTGATGATCCCTGTTGCAAACCATTATCTTTGCCCATTATTTTGAAAAAGTCCTTTCAAATACAAATAATTTTGGTTAACATACAAATAACGACTTTACAACTTGGACTTCACCAGAGATATGCATTACATCTCCTTGTCCCCAGTCACCACACCATTTGTCATGTCCCGTGTTGTCTTTTTAGCCATGGATGACACTGTGAAAAGTGTCTTCTACATGGGCCCGCTGTGTGACAAAAATCCACATTGCACTGTAGAATTGACTTATCTCTCTGCCTATTTGCCATTTGTCAGTTACTGCTCCCTCGCTGTCTTCCTCGCCACCAACTTGTATACTGGCTCAATAATTCTTTTTTTTTTTTTTTTTGTGATTCCCTCATTCCTCTTCCTCGTGTCATATTTATCGAGCCACATTTTTGCCCCCTCCATTTTGTCTCGGCATGGCCCATACATTACAGTTATCATATCATTATCTAGATCTTTCTCTGACTCGTCTCTTTCCCATTTGTTTGAGGCTACTTTTAATGGCGGCTACAAATGGGATGCCTTGCTTTATGCATTTTCTCCCTGCCTGCTATGGACCAAACAATTCCAAAATTGCACGTTCGCAATCGCAAAAAAAAAAATCACTTACAAATAGTCCTGAATGTGTAGTCTGACATAATTGTCCCATCTGTCAAAGGTTTGTCATATTTGTCCATAAATTCCGAATGCAATTTTGTCAATTTCTCGAACGTCAGTTATAATTTTGGTTCAGTCTGTGTTGTCCGTTTTTGTGATGGCCGTCCTAATTGTTTTCTCTGCCTTTTTTTTCATTATTTCACTCCATGAATGATTGACCATCAGTAACCACAACATATCTGTATCCATATATAAGATAATGTTAGAATATATTCTTTAATGAAAGGATGTTTCTAATTAAAAATATCACTGTTGAATTGCCCTTTGCTGACCTCTGTTGACCTTTTGAGCTGTTTTTGAAAAACGATGAAAAAAGCTTCGCCTTCGGCTCAGGATTTGTCTCCTTCTGCTCGGTTTGTTGCTTTTATGTGAAATTTTCCAACTGACAGACCGAGGGTTGTCATCTATCAGGGCTTTTTGTTTTTGCTTAAATTCAGTGAGTTGAGAAACCCCATTCAAATTATCATAGATGAGTCTCTTGTTTTTGAGCAATATTATTTTAATTTGTTTTTTTGTTTTTTTTTTCTCTCGCCGTTTTAGACCTGAAGCCTGAAGCGTGAATTTTTGATGAGAAAATAGTTTGGCATTTACAGCTTTCAAATTTAACATTTTGAACACATTATTTTAAATGCCGACTTAATTATGTGCTTTTTATCATTCCCAGTTGTAGAGTAAGGAACTGAACATGACAACTCATTCATAGTTTTCATGTTGGTTGTGTATACCGTATATAATGGAGTCAAGACTTTGCTGGTTCAAATGGTCTGGCAGTTGAAAACAGTTTAAATTAGGCTAAAATAGTAACGGTTAATTAGCTACGCGGTGAAGGCAATTTTAGTCACTTGAGGGTATATTCATTCCACACTCATGTGATCTCAAAAAAACTGATTTCGACACAGAATTTCAGCTTGTCCAGCACTTCTGCACAAGTTTTTGAGTTTGCGTCACATTGACCAGAGTAATTTTGGGATTGGAGGACAGCATAGTGACAAACTGAGAGGGATTTTGCTTAATATGACACACTTTTGGTTCTACTTCCCAAATAAAACACCTTTAAGCCACAATTCAGTAAATTCATAATTAGTTAAAGGGAAAAAAATTTAAGGAATACAATTTTGCAAAAACGTCTTAAATAATTTATCAACAAATTGCGAACAAAAACACAACACATCCCCTCACATAATTCTCCTTTTTCCATACGGTAGCTTTCCAATAAATCAACAAAGCCAATCAAGGTAAAGTTATGCAAATGTATGTGATTGTCACTGTTGCCTGCATGTTTCGTTATGCATGAATACAGCGTCACGTTCTGATATATCGCCTGACTGTTTTTGAGATCTCCAGAAGGACACAGTGTAAATATGCAAAATGTCTCATGCGTTAATGAAACAAGACACAACTCGAGATATATTTTTGACGAAGAAGCCAGGCAACACTGATTTTAAAAAGGGAGAAAGCCTGAACCTTTTTGGAGAAATGTGTCATTGAATTTTAGGACAAAAAGTGGCATTTACTTTTACTTGACTTGACTTAAATCCCAGTGCAATGATGCAGTCTGTTTTGGCTGTTATAATGTGCAGTACCTGAAGCTCTCGGTCTAAACGCACGCAGGAGTGCAGTGTAGGCGTACGAGTGGTTTTCCAGGGCTCGCTCGCTGCTCGCGGAATTTGTACAGTTTTCACAGCTGAATGTTTAGCCTTGTTGCCATGTTTTGGGGGCATAAAGCAGAACCTTTTTGATTTGGCCGAGTCCTCTTCTGATACACCACTATAAGTCAGGTGGGTTCTTAGCTGCATTCTGCGTGACCCCAGACAAGAGGCGATCAAAAACCATGTGCTGAAGTTTGAAGGTATAGACTGACGGCTCAGTCTATACTCGCTTATTGTCTTTGTATATAACAGTACAGTGGGACAACCAGGAAAAGGATTTTTGGCCATTTGAATGTAATGACGATTTTATTGTAAAACATAAATAGTACAAATGTACTTCCATTTACTTAGGAGTTCAAGTTTACATGAAGATTCACAGCTCCAAGAAATGTATTGCACTTAATTAAAACTAGGATTAAACCAGGGTTAGACCAGGATTAGACCACCTAAATTCTCTAAACCTCAATTTAACAAGAAATGGACTCACTTATACTCAACTAATACTAATTATTTGACTTGACATTTTATTCCAGACGAGGAATAAACACAAATGGCATTTCAGAATTGAATAACAGATTTGCATTTTATTATGTTATTATCTATACACTCTTCAATTTAGATTACAATAGAACTGTTGTGAATTAGAATTTTAGATGGCTATCCCTTTTCTTTGTCAAAACGTCCGCCATGTTGTACCATGTTCCCTTGTCAGGTAATCTGCCAAAACGCGCCATCATCTCAGTGTTTACTGTCAGAGAGAGATTACTCAGAATAACCCGTGTAAAAATGCAGCGTTGGAAAAGAGGAGACTGAGATTGCCAAAGCTCTTAGCAATTCTTACGTTTGTTTATGGTAATTGCGCAACACAGCTGATGTGACAAAGACTTAGTGATATGAAAATGATGTGGATCATATACTGCTGAGTCTTTCCAACCTATAGTTTTCAAAATCTTTTACTTGAAACCTTTCTCATCTGCAGTCTGCCTTTGAAATACTTACCATCTGTTTTCAACACACAAAGCAGGGTTTAATTGATAGGCTGATGGTGAGGTAGTAGAAAATGGAGGAGATGTGATCAGAAAGCCAACTCTGTATTATGTGCAGTTATCTGCCCGGGTCTCCTATACCACCCGCTGCCCCACTCATGTATGTCCTCCAACTGTTCGCACTCAGCTAATAAACACCACCTTCTCTTTTTGTCCATTTCATAACACTGTGTTAAAATATAATCGATTTCCCTCGTATTTTTAAGGCTGAAAAAAAAGCTTAAGGCATGTTTGATGTAGTGAAGAATTTGAATGTATCATTTTGTTTGTATTTTTTGCAATAAAAACTGTTTTATTTGGTACATTGGTTGAATGGTTTAAAAATGTATTAGGAGTGGGCAATATGTTGAAATTTGGATCATATCAGACCGTACCAATAAGGTGATATTTCTGCACACTTGTGATTCATTTGATAGATATTCGTTATTAGCATACTCCCAAAAATACTGATAATTAATAAGTAATGAATAGTTAATATAATGGTCAATACTCTCCAGCTCTCTGTCCCCTCTTTCCGTCTTATTTCAATGGGGGGCAGAGCCTTCAGCCGCTCTGCTCCTCAGCTCTGGAACTCTCTCCCTCCTGACCCCACTTTTCAAATCCAGACTCAAAACTCACCTGTTCAGACAATCCTACACCACATAACTCAGTCACTCCAACACCATCATCCAGTTCTGTACTGTTGTACTGTGGGTTTTATTCTGTTGTTTTATTCTGTTGTTTTATTCTCTTGTACAGTGTCCTTGGGTGTTCTGAAAGGCGCTTTTAAATAAAATGTATTATTATTATTATTATTATTAATATTGCCCACCCTAGTGGTTACACGTGACAAAGTGGGATTCCTTGCAAAGTTTTTATTTTTTAAAAGGGGCGGTACCTGATTTATGGTTTCATGTAACGAAATGGCTTTCTACAGATATTCTCTAAAAGCAATGGGACTGCTGTGCAGTCTGCGTGGCGTGTTTTATTCTCCAAAGCAGGAAGTGTGCTTTTAGCATGGTAATTTACTGCGCTCAAACTCAAAAACCTGACATTTTTGGGGGTTTTGGCACACAGGCTTTATTGAACAAGACATATCTTTAACTGTGAAATAAGGGTAAATAATAGGACCATGCATCCCATATTTTTTCTCAAGTTCACAACCAAAAATAGCCCATTCATTCAAGTATTTTCATTCATTTTTGTTAGCGATAATGAAACTCTCATGCTTGTGTTTTGCATCTGTTGGATATGATGT
Source organism: Chaenogobius annularis (assembly GCA_015082035.1). Taxonomy (NCBI): domain Eukaryota; kingdom Metazoa; phylum Chordata; class Actinopteri; order Gobiiformes; family Gobiidae; genus Chaenogobius; species Chaenogobius annularis. Next base: position 931,921 of record BJKM01000027.1, read on the forward strand.
GATTAATATTCTCATGTCTCCGCTCCTGCCCCAGTCCTGTTTGCATTTGCGTTTCCTTCCCGCAGTAGCAGTTTTAAATTGATGTCAAAATGCCATCCCCGTGCCACAATGACTCACGTTCGTTATTTCCTCATTCGGTCCGTCCGTTCACACCTCCCCTTTCTGGCCCGCTCTTCTGTTTGCTGTCTAAAAGCGTCTAATGAAATTCATACAAAACAAGATGGCAGCTGAAGATTCAGGCTTCATTTTTGCAGCTTTGATATTTTTGCTCCATTTAGCAGATCTGTATTGTCCTTTCTGTCCGTCCTCCTTCCTTCCATCGCTACCATTCTTTCAGCTCTATTCTTGTTGTGGTTTACTAATTCCAACACTTGGCAGACAGTGTACATTACTGAAATGAGAAAATATGTTTCGTCTTTGCCTTTTTATTTTTTTTCCATCAAATTGCCCTGCAGCCATCTTGAAAAATGTATTTACCGTAGATGGGGTTTGCCAACACACGCACACATTCACAGGGCATGGTTGCATTCAGAGCTTTAATGAAGTTATGAAAATGAGTCGCTTTGCGTTTCGAGGCCGCGTGTAGGAGGTGGGAGCGCTATGGAAACAATGGCGGATGAAAGAGGACCGAGGAAGAAGGCAGCAAGTCACCAAGTCGAGTTCTTATGTGGGTGTTGTGTCTCTAAACAGGCTTTCTCTGGGAGGCTTTCGCAAACTGCATTGATATTTACAAAAAACACAGTGGAACCGAATTTGTGGACCCCATTTGAAGTCCCTAAGCCTGCAATGCCCCACTTCACCTGCTCTTGTTTATTGAAGCCGGTTGTAAAAGGACTGCGTGCTGTTTTACATATTTATATAATGTTCCTGTTATATTGTTAGAATTGATTGGTGTAAAAGGTCAAAGTAAAAGTCAGGTCTCTGAGACGAGGCCGTGGTCACTGATCCTTAGATGACCTTAGATGAGCCTCAACGCATCACGCTATGAAAAGATCATTTCTGTCCTGACCCGTACCCACGGGTCAGGACAGCGCTCGTCACTACCGTGCATCAGATCACAGCGCAGCTGGAGACAGCTTTTATGCCTAAATCAGTTGGAATGTCTGTAAAAGAAGCGAAGCGCTGACTGATGAGTTTGCTTTGCAATACTTAACTATTCCGCTCATTAGAGCAGACACATGCCGCTGTATGTGTGCACAGCAGCAGGCAGCTAGTTGCACCTAACGCCAATCAGCCAATCACATCGCTGCGTTCAGTGAAGTGAGTCCAGTGTTCAGAATCCTGCTCCAAAGCAGCCAAATATTCCAATATAGACTAACCAAATAACTCAAATGAACTTAAACAACATCATTAAGCTATTTGATATAAAATATGATCAATTTGTATATTGTGAAAAATAACGAGGCCTATTATAATACGGCGTATAAGCGACGACGTGAAGTTCCGGACCTCGGCTCAAACTGGGCCTAGGTAAAGTTGTTTTAGTGACCCCTACTCTACAGGTTTTACTTCTGTGTGTTGACATTCCTTAGCGATAAAGCAATGATAAACAGGGCTTTTATAGACCCGAAACTGCTTTTAACTTGCTCAAAGAAAAAAGTGTGTTTCCCTGAAAAATAAGACCTTTCAGTCGGAGCCAAGTGCATTTTAGAATCACCTATTCAGCATTTTGCATTCTTTTTTTTTTACTCCATCTGGTTACACAAAATGCTTCTCCAACCACAAATACATTAATACTTAATACACTATGCATTGTTTGATGCTCCAAACAAAAGGTTGTTTTCTTTGAAAATGACAATAAAATCTTGGAATTGAATTGGTGCTACTCAGTGGTCGAGTGGTTAAGGTGGCAGCACACGTGCCAGGCCGCAGTGTTGAGAGTTCGAATCCTTTCTTTTCTCTTCTCTATCGTCCCCATTTAACGCTGAGCTGTCCTGTCTTATAAAACTTATTAAAAATCCTTTAAAAAAATAAAATGAATTGAATTGACACAACGGGAATTGAACACGCCAACATTCTGGTTACAAGACTAAACGACCTGACCCGTTCTGCTCATGGTAAATGTTCCTCAGCATGAAAAAAGTGGTTTCAGTTTCCCTGCGTTATTGATTGAAACAAAATAGACTTAAATGGTAATCCTTCTGTCTCTTTACCATTCCTACATGTCATGGCTGTTCCTCTCACCCATTGGCTCCATTTTGCACAGACTTCCTGGCTCCTCGTCCTACTCTGCCGTTATCCGCCTGCCTCCTCCACACCTCTGCTCCGTGTTCTGCCCTGGTCGCCGCTGCCAATTGTCTGTGTCGCTGTGCCTTTTGAGTGCGGCCAAATCCCAATACCTCCTCACGACTTCCATTTTTCCGCCCTGAGCAGTTTTTTTTATCTTGTTTGACTCCTACTGCCTACCCTTACTCCCTCAAATGTTGTAATTTAGTGTCATAGTGTATTTTTAACGATTGTCCTATAAAAAATAAAAATAAATAAATATATATTGACTGAGCAAACATGAATGACACTGCAGTATTTATTCACTAATATTAATCATACATGGTTTATGTAGCTTGGATTTCATGTTGAAGAAAAATAATTTGAATTTAAAACCGAATGGATTATTATTCAGCTTTCCAATGATGGAAAACTAACCAATCTTTTAACAGCTCAAGGTAAGCATCTAAAGTTTGGATTTTTACACTGTTACTCTTTTATTTATGAGTGCTTTATTCATAATCACCCTAAACTGTTTATAGATGCTCTGCGTATACTTGTTCTGCAATTACCATTTTATTCTTTTTTCCACACCTCTGATTTTCAGACATGTCCAAGCTCTCGCACAATAACCTCCTTTGTCCTCTCCCTGCAAAGCCCTGGGCACACAGCCACCTCCAGCTCCCCAGCGAACACGTTCTGAAAAAGCATATGCACTTGGCTGGTATAGTTGACGTGCATAGATTCCCACAAGTTAGACTGAGAGGCAGTACGTCCGCTCTGATAAAACTATACTGTGTGTCCGTGGGCCGCTAACCCGCTAATGCGTTTTCTATGTACTGCAATCACTGTTGGAATGCAACATGTCCACTGAGATGAAGCATGGATGGGTTAGGCTGGAAAGATTTACTCACACAATTTAAGCCTAACCAATTCCTGCCTACTGATGCTTATTTATGCTTATTGGGGAAAAGGTCAAATCTAATTCAAATCAAATGCATTTATAAAGCACATTCATAAACGGCTTTTGATGAATACTGGTAAATTGGTTAGTGAGTTTCGCAGTTGCGTTATTTTAATAGTAAACTAGCCAGTGATTATTTTGATATTGCTTTTGAGATTTTTACTAGATTAAGGTGAAATATGTTGATTTAAGCCTTCTTGATGGAAAATATTTGCATGTATGTTTTGTTTAATTGAAATGGAACAAAATGTATATATTCTGCACTTGCCTGCTTGGTGATAAACCCTTTTACTACTACTTTTTGTATGGCATTAACACCCTATACAGTCCCCTTTGGCATCAGTCATTACATTACACCTCTACGCTTTGTTCTTCTGCCTATTTCAGCCCGACATGATTATCCATCTTAATATAATTACTTTTAATGAAAAGCTCATTGCTCTCTTGACTTCAAATATGACCTGCTGTGTTACTTTAATAATTCCACTTTTTACTTTGAAATTTATCGTCTCTTCATTTCTCCAAAGGGGCATTTTTCTTGCTCTGACCAACCTAATGTTTAATTAAGTGAAATAGTGACTCTACCTTGTATTTTAAACGTTACCGGTATCAGAGTGATCACCACTTTAGCGCTTTTGGTATGATCCACTGGGCTTTTAGGGTTTTAGTAATCTACTTTTCGTTCAGTTCATTTTGAAGAACCCCGTTGTGGGTATGAGACGGGACACAGTTTGCACAGCACTGCTTCTGAAAAAATGTTCCAATATTGGCAATAAAGTTTGTGTAAAACTACGTGTACCTCCGTTTTAATATTGAGTAATGCTAGCCCAATGACGACTTGTTTCCTATCCTCAAATATCTTCATTGCCATAACATTTCTGCTCCGCTAAAGGACAAGTATAGTTTTGTTGACTTGCCATTATTTTTTAGTTCCCAGCTGTTATGTAAATGTCTGCTACAGCATCGAGGGAGGAGAACATCCTGGTTTTAAAATGCTCGAGTTTACGCATAATCAGAGCTGATTTGCACCCTTATTATTCACCAGCCTAGAAAGTTTGCTCACAGCAGAATGTAAAAAAAAAAAAGAAAAAAAAAAAAGGCAAATGTTTGACATTGACGTGTGACGGAAATGTAAGATTCGAGGTTGGTTGCATGTCTACTTAACATTTGTCAAGCTATACACTACTTAAAGGCCCTATTTATGATTCACACTTTTTAAAAATGTGAAAAACAGAACTGTTAACTGTTAACAGTCCGAACGTATTCATCACTTTAACGCATTCCTAGCATCCTAATTACCGGTATTCAAAGTGATCAGTTTATTATCTCTTCTCACAACGCTCAGAGGACAGTGCCGAGTTACTTCCTAGTTTGTGAATGATTAAAAAATACCTAATTAAATGCAGCATGCAGCTGTCTCATTTTGACCCCAAGAGCTGCTTTTACAATATATATGTACTATAAAAGACCAGCTACAGCCATAAAATGTTTATTCTAGAAATACCGAAACTTGATTTTATATAATGCGCCAGTGCAATAAAGTGTCCATTTGTATGCGTCTGATGATCCGACAGTTATGACTAATCATTATTTGTTTTTTGCTCTCCTGTAGGTTTTAAAATGTCCAGAGTTATAGTATTAAAATGTATTTTGTCTTTTTTTTACTGTACTGGCTTATACTGCCTTTGTAAATGGATGACTAAAGAATCAAAGCCTATTCCAAACAGCTAGTTTTTTGGGATCAAAAGAGATCCAAGGAGGAAACCGTAGACTGACAATGAGGCAGGTGGTCGTAATATTATGGCCAGTACATTTACATCACTTTTTACATTTTCTGTTTTGTATGTCGACAATTTCCCATAGACTCGTGCTTTTAGACTCGGCTGCAGATGAAAGAGTTTCCCATCTTTGAAGATGCAAAGACAACCCGAAAGTTCAGTCTGAGTTTAGCATCTGTCAGAAGATCCATAAGACCCACTAGACTTTTTAATGTTTGGCTCTAGCTGTACCTCATGGTAAATGTAGACGTTTTCTCCGCGTGGCTGCTTCTCAAACCACCTGGATTTCTTGACTTTTTAGGCTCCCACATTTTGAGTTTAGTGCAGACATAACCATTTTAAGCCTCCATCTGGCTTTTTATTTTAACTTTTGCAGAATATTGTAATAATGAATCCAATGGAGCCCTAACCCAACCTTTAAGATTACTCGGCATGAATATTCATTTCTACATTGTTTTAATTCCTCCTTTTGTGGTCTTTTAATTCACTTTTTGTTCAAATTGTTCATTCTTTCATTTACTATTTCATTTGTTTTATTCCGTGTTGCTCAGTGGTTGAGTGGTTGGACCGGTGGCGTGAGTGGTTGGACCGGTGGCGTATGTGCCGGACTCAAAGTTGTCGTGAGCTCGGGTCCTGACTCGAGGTGGTTTGCTGCGGCGTTCTTCCTTCTCTCTCATCCCTCCCAAAAAGAATATATGAAAAAAATTAAGAATGTTATTTTTTATTTCGAGTCGCACATTCATTAGTTCTTTAATAATATGAAAGCCAATTTTCTGGTCGCAATTTCTTTTGTATGCGCCTCTTTATTTTAACTCCCAAACTCCACTTGAATGACTCAGCCTTGTCCGTTCCTAATATACTTTCTCCTCGCCTTGCTGTCATGTTATAGCTCTCATGCATGGGTGTACTCCCTGACTTCATAAGAAAATTTAATTATGTTTTGTCTGGAGCCTGAGGGTCTGAGCTGCACCCCTCCACAGGATTGCTACCTGGCCTTAGGAATTAAAAACCTGATTAGACACTGGTTTATTATAAGATATGCAGCTTGTAAACATGTTAAGAAGGAAAATAATCACAGGCGTAAACATTGTGTCTCGGTACACGTCAATATTGGGCCAGTAATGAACCTGGACATGCCCTTAAGCTTTTTTGAATTAATATTTAGAATTATTGGCACTTAAGATGAGAACTAGACATCATAGACAAATAAGAAAACAAATTATGTTAATATAACTAGCAAGGAAAAATATATAACTGCTTGCAAGCTCCAGAACTACCGGTAGGGATTTTCATGTAAACACTGAATTACTTACAACTGTATTAAACTCATTATTAGATTTGAGAAAAGGTTGTTAGATGAAAAGAAATAATTACATTTTGGCATCTCACAGATGGCAGCCATTGAAAGAGTGTGGATGCATTCAAGCAATAGCAGTCATTCATTTTAGGCATTTTCAGTTTGTATTGTTTAATGTATTTAAACACAAGTCAATTAACTTTCCACAGGTACAATTTTGACTAAACCTTAGTATAGTGTGATTTAATATTTTTTTTATTTTTTTTAATTAAGCTTAAATCAGTATTTTCAATTTATAGATGCGAGTAGGGCTGCAGCTATCGATTATTTTATTAATAGAGTAATCTATCGATTCTTCGATTATCGCGTAATCGGTAATTAAGGACTAATTAACTTATCAGACTGTAAACAGTTACAGTAGCTATGAATTGGCGTTTGTCACGTAACTTAAAATAAGAACCTTGTTAAACTTTGTTGAGTGAGACCAGTGATCCTGGTGTTTTGAACTTTAACTCTGCATTTTATCATTTTGGAGCATTAGCTGCAGCAGAGGAGAGAGTGGCGTGTTTTAAGCGAGTGTGAGTGAGAAGCAGAGTTTTGTTGTGTGAAAGAGCACAGAGGGCCGCGAGTATGAAACGGTGCGAAGACACTGAGGCTAAAGTGAACAGCACACGGAGCTAGGTACAGCTCAGAACACCATGCTCTTTCACCCAACAAAACTCTTCCCAGTCACACGCGTGCGTTTGGAACGCTCCGCGCTCTCTGTTGTGCTTTGATTAGCGCCACAAGTCGTTCCGTGCAATCCACGCGCCACAGATTCACGTGTTTTTAATTAAATATACAAATTAAACAAATCTTTTTTGTAATTGAATTACTCAATTTACTTTCGTAATCGTTGCAGCCCTAGATGTGAGTATTCTAGTTTTCTGTTCATCGATTGAAATATTGTTTTTTCTGCAGGTTAAAGTCGTAACCTTCATCTATCATGACTTTTGTGCATTTTGTTGATCCTTACCTACATTTCACCCACAAGAATGCATTACCTGCCCTGATCTTTCTCGAATATTACTGGTAGGAGTCATGTTTGCATAACCGTTGTTAAATTTGTATTCTTTTTTTCTCTTCCAAAATGACAAATCCTTTAGTGTTTGAGCCGAACATTTCTTCTGTTCTCACTGCTTCTTAACTTTCTCTTTTACAAACTTTGGCTTTTTCACAGACCTGCCAAGTTCATATCTGATCACTGACAATCCAGGAATTCCCACAAATGTCATTTGTTTCCTCGTGTCTGATTCCTCCTTGCATTTTCACCACAGCAGTTAAAAATACCAGCTCTGAATTTGATGATTGTTTGAACTCTTTGAGCATCACCTTCCAATGTCACATCAAAAATGGTTTCAAAATGCCTTTTGCATGAGAAGGTGAATATAATTTTTCTTGTGTAACAGATTTTAATATTTGCCAAATGAATATGCAAATCTGTGTAATCCCTCATTTAAACCATCTCTTCTCCTGCTTAGAATCTTCACCTCACTGTCTTCAAATGAGTTGGTGGCTTTAAGATGAAGATGCATGGCGCTGTGTAATCCTGGATTTGCAACTTTCCTCATAGCATTGGATTAAATACACTACATTGCTTTGTTTTTGTGTGGGCATCTTGTCCTTAGGATGTACCAGTTTCTGCCTTAGTGTTGCCTGGTTTAAAGTACAACGGAATGTCGTGCTGTCTAAAAAAAAAAAAAAGTTTTTCAGACAGTCCAGACACATAAGGAATATAAACCACATTACTTCTTGTTCTATATCCCTTTGTCCTATTTTTTGTCTCTTTTAACTTTGTTGAGAGCCCAACGGGGGTAATTACAGAGAGCACTGTATATTCTTTTCCTCATTCTTCTTCTTGCCCTCTGAGCTGGTGGGCACTTCTTGGGCTCTGTTTTGTAACGTCCTGAGCACCCCCAGCTTGTGCTGTAGTGGATGGTTAAAGTCATAGAAGTATATAGGAAACCAACACACGGATCAATACCTGCTCTATCTTCTATCCTCTGATTGTGGAACAATCAAGAAAGGCCAAGCGGTTTTCCTTAGCAAAGACTTGGAGGAGGTCAATGCCTTCTTCTCAAACTGCTCCAAGTATAAGTTGGCCACGATGGGGGGAAAGCCCATGGCGGGAAAGCCCATTGCACAGCCATGAATCTATCTGTAGAAGTGTCCCTGGAATTGGAAGTACGTGGTGTTCAGACAGGTATCCAATAGTCTGCAGATGTGTTCAGGTGTAAACTTGGTTCTTTTCTGTATGGTGTTTGTGCAAATGTTTTGTGCAAACCCATGCTTCTGTTTCCTATTGAACCCACTATATCTCAGTGGGCTTGTGTCCTTCTCATTATATGTGCTAACGACACCACAGACTTGTACTGTGCGAGCGGTGGCTGCTCTGGGTGACATGATGTTGCTCCAGGCTCTTTAATTTGTCTGAGTCAAATTAGTATACAATGAATTTCACCAGCCCTCAGGGGGGCCTGCGTTCAATCAGTGCTGCCTTATGTTTTCCAAGTAGAGCTATGCAAAAGAAAGAATAACTAGGACAGCTATGATTTCTATAGAACAATATATGCAAAATATTAAAATTTTTATCACTCTCCTCCTAAATGTATTATTCACTCCGAGGCACATCAGTATAGCGCTTTCACATTCAGAGGCTTGTGTTTCAAGTGGCAATTATTTTTTACGTCCTGCAGATACACTTATTACAACAACACTAACATTAGAGTCTATTGATTTTCAAGCTACGTAAATAAACATGGATTTGAGCTGTTGAACTGGCGTACACGGATCAAGCAAAACATGTTATTTTTAAAAAACCTCACCTTTTCCAGTCCATTTGTGCAATGCTTGAACCTCAGTCATGACATTTCCACGCACATTTTAGCACATTTCCTTTTTTTGTTTCTTCAACATATGCCCACCTGTACTTATAAATACTTATTATCCTGTGCCTTGGCGTGAATTCTAATGGTAATTGAATTGGCCATAGTTAAATTCTATCTGCTCACTTATCAAAGTTTGACCTCTGGCAATGTTGTGCAGCAGCAGTTGGCAAATGGTTTTTATATGGAGTTTAGAGTCAACAAACCAGCTCTCTAATGAAACAATACAATTCTCTCCAATTCAATCTTTATTGTTGTTATTCCAGGACACAAGTGGCAATCTCCAAACGGTCAAAGATATTAGCATATTTATGAAGCATTCTCGCATTGCCATAGCATTTTTTTTGTATTTGCATTCTTTTCCATTGATTCTGGTGGTTAATATTACCCAGATTCGAGTGCTGGACCAATTTGCCAAAGTATTGAAGTGCATTGAAATCAACTTATTTCCATGTTCCTCCTTTTCACACGTGTCCAGCATCTTTGGTCACCGTTTTCTGTTCTCCAGCCATTTTTACACTAAATGGGTTCATGAGTAGCACGTCTTGTTTGAGTCGGAGTGAGTCTTTTTCTCGGCCGGCCTGTGCGTAATTGTCCCTGTATTTTGGCTGGCGAGTGGAGAGCTCTAATTGAGACATTAAGAAAGAGGAAGCAGCGTCCAGAGCCCTGCTTGTTTGTTAATGTCCTTCTGTCTCTGGTTCCCTCATCAGGCTTAACACTGGGGCTGCTGAGGATTGTTTGGCTTTGGGAGGTAAAAGACACAATCACTTAACATGTGGATGGGAGCTCATACACTCCACTTATGAATCCAAAGGGACTGAACTCTCATTGAAAACCCAATTCTAGTGACAAGTAAGGATGTCACTATGTCAAATGTTTAAGATTATTGTGAGAAGGAAGTTGACGATTCAACGATCACTCCCGATTATTGACGCCATGACCACTCAACAGTGAAATTCTTGATTTACGTTACCATTCCTCCAGTATGGAACCAGCTTCATTGAAATCATACTTTTTGATTGCTATAAACAGTCAGTGTAAAGGCGCTTTACATTTAGGTTTGGTTTCTCAGAATATAATTGAATTGACTTAATTTTGTTTCTGAAATGGCCACAATTGACTTTTTCTGCTTTACAATTATATAGTGACTTAAATATTTGTGGTAATTGATTAACACGTATAACAAAAGCCACATCTTCATATTCCTTGTGACAAGGGTTTATAAGCAGCATGAAAAGTCTCTCAAGTAACCCTATTTAAAATTTCATGGTGGCAACTCATCTCAAACTAGTAGAAGTTGGTTAATAGTTTTAAAACATGAGTTACTGCCCGTCAGTTTAAGCATGTTTGGGGGAAAAAAAGCCCTGCTAACGCTGTACTTTTTAGACAAATATATTCTGAAATGCATGCAATTCTTGTCTTAGTTTAAGCAGTTCCTATTTCATTCTTCTGCCCAATGTTTATGCCCCTGGATCGATTCAAAATGCACACTAATGCGTCAATACCTTGTCCAAACCTTTTTGTAATTGGCACATACATACCATGATAAGTTAATCCATCTCTCATTCCTTGACTCCATCTTTTTAAAACAAATCCTTAACAGTACAGACTTTGAAACTTTGCCTCAGAGGTTGCACGGTGCAATGTGGAAGGTCATGCCGCAGGCCCTAGTGAGTCTCATTTGGGCTTTACTATTTTAATGAATGCATACAGATGAGGCAACGCGTGTGAGGGGTGAGGGCTCATATAAGGGAACGGGAAGGAATGAACTAACATTCGCCTGTGTCCATTTCAAAAATCTGGTGATGGAGATTCTAATTATTGTATAACATTTACATAATGTAGCGCTATTAGCATGGGGGAGTGGTGCATGGGCCTATGACTGAGTGGTATTCATTAAATGCTGTTAAAATGTAATCACTGGTGTGTCAGAGGCCTGAATGTATGAAGTGTCCCTTTTTCTCTGCGCAGATTTTCACTTGAACGTGGCTCCCGTGTTCCGTGGAGTCGCGCTTCAGCACAAGTTAATAGTGCGACCACTCGCTGGACATGGCTTTTCTCATATTCTTTCACTTTTAATGTTGAAAGAACTTGTAGCTACACATTTTCTGACCAGAAACGGAATGCGCAAGGCTAACTTCAACACTTGAGGCTAAGCGTTTCAACGGCGGTGCTATTTTAAAAAGTCAGACATAGAATGACATAACAGAGTCGAGTCACAACTTGGTGCAACTCATCATGTTTTGAATATGTTGCACAAATACAGGTTAACATGTCTTGGAATTGGGGGAAAAAAAAGTCTTCTTCTTATTGAGTGATGTTTGTCTTTGCTTTTTAGTTGGTACAGATTTGCTTAAGTCACTTCTGGGATCCACCACAAAATAAACCATTTTGTCCTTGGCCCATTTCTACTAGTACCATTTGCTTAGCACAGTTTATCACTACTGGAACAAATGACTGGAACTCTATTTATAAAGCGTTTCAAGCTGCTCAAATCTTTCTCTGAATAAATCTAATATTTCACTTTCCCTCAGGAGTTTTACCTCTCGTTAATGTTTTGTTCCTCTCCGTTTCAGTGTGGACCTGGTTCACGCTCAGCTCCACGTGTGTGAGGGCCGCAGTTTGCCGGAGCTGGGGCTGAAGCAGGAGAAGATTCGAGTCAACGGCTGTGCCATCCAGTGCCGTGTGACCACCGAAGACCCTGCCCGAGGGTTCCAGCCTGACACCGGGAGGATTGAGGTAGGGTTACTTGCTCTGTCCTGTCCTAAATTAGCTTTTGAACATGCACAACCCTTGGGGGGATTGGATAGTTTGGTTAGCAGGGTTGGAATGCCAGCCAAAGCTCACAATATTGTATTAACCTCCTGGTGTTGTGATATTGTTAGGAGCAGTATTGTGGAAGTGCAGATTCCCTGACGAGATTTGAGTGTAGGCTTGTCACTAATTATTATATCAACTTCTCATTCAATGAATGATTGACAAAACAATATATTTTGGGGCTCAATTTTTATCATGTACATTTTCTTTTACACTGTTGGGGAAGTTTGAGTATGACCCATGTAGATACCACAGAACAAATATGTTATTTAATAATATTGAACTTTTTAATTAAGTAAATCTGAAGTTGAGATGGTAAGGAAGTGAACTGAAAGGGTGTGGCACTAGCTAATGGGTCACTCCACACTAAAGTGTACAATTGCCATTGTCTTTAACTAGGACGTCATTAAAACAAATTCCAAAAGCAAAAATGACAAGGTTTTTAAACCTTGTATATTATACAAATACATAAGATAAAATGAGAACAGTAGATTAAACAAACTCCCCCCCCCTCACCCCGTATAGAACTTGAATTTTGGTCTAGTTTTGTTACATGATGGTACTCTCAACTTCAACGACTTGTAAAAGAAAAATTGAATCCAAACGAAGAATCTACTAGCGATGAAAAGGGGAAATACTTCTAGATTCATGCCCCAAATTCTTGAAATTGCCCTCAGAAGTAGTGTGGGCGTAACCAGGAAGTGTCCGGTATTAGTTGCGTCCAATCAGTACCAGTTTACGTTTGATTAAGTCATTCTACGCGCCGTGCTTCGTCATCAAAACTGTACAGATATTACTGTACTCGACTCTGTGGAACTGTTTTGGCTGTGTCTCCTCACAGGAGCCTGGAGCGTTCCATCTATCATTTCGATCTCTTTTCTAAGTCCTTTTAAGAGTTGTTACGACAAAACAACATTGTTTACCGCATGGGGAAAACCAAATCTTACATCAGCGTTTTGTGCCAACTGGCTGACGCAAATCGGCCACTCGCACATGGCGGAGCGCTCAGCAGTCTGACACCTCAGCAGGGAGGAATCTGTTTTGAAAGTTTTGTGTCCGACAGAGTTTACCTATGTTTCGTCCAGGGTAAGTTTGCTGTGTGTCAATGGTAAAAATTCCTAATTTATCCATTTATCTACTTTATGGTATTTTTATGATGCCTAGAGGTGGTACTTTCTGATGTGAGTTGGAATAAAAAAAAATCCTTATTTTAAATTTGGACCATTATGTAACACTTTTGTACACTTCAGTGTGGAGTGACCCTAATACAGCAAGGTGAAGTTGGAGAGAAGTTAAACATTTCGTATCACACTTTTTATTGTTCATTGTTCGTACTATTTCAGTTAGGGCCTCATGGTATACAGTTTGAGTGACTCGTACAAGTAAATGATCAAGTAGGTTTTATGCACATGATGATGCTGTAGCTGTATCTTGCAAGTTGAAACAAATGGCACATGTTCGAAATGAAAGTTTAATTGCTTGAAAGTGCGTCTCGTCGGAGCTGAGATGTAGCTTCACTTCATACGTTTTGTCCAGAGCATAAATTGGTGTGAAAAATGTTATGCAAAGCCAGTACTTATTCATGTGAGAATACCAAAATGCTAATTCTGATTTCAAAAGCTTGTTCCATAACATAAGCTTGTACACATAAATAGCTAAACTTGCCCTGTGAATATCATGAATGAAACGCGTGCATCAGAAACACAGAGAAGTGGGAATATAGATTGGTGCGGATTTCGTTTGAATGTTAATCTGTCGATATTTCTGTGTTTTTATAGACGCTCGTGAACTTGCTGCTGGGCATACAGTTATAAATATTTTGTATCTCTGACATACATTTGCGTAGAGGCTCTCAGTTCGTGTGCGTGTGCGAAGCGAACCAGTGATTTCTTCTGACAGCAACGCAAAGGTCAACATAGGAGTCGACATACGGCGTAGTGCGTCTCAAGCTCAGACTAGACACGCCACTGCTCATCATGTCCGCTCCACCCCACTCCCCAGACGCTTCGCTGTCACATCAACTTGCCCCTCACCCCCATATTTCATAAGTCTGCTCTTCTATCTCTCCTTTAATGTGTTTTCGCTGCCTCTCTATTAGCTTTTATAGGCTTCTAACAGTCCCACAAATTGCTTTTCAAGTAATGAAATATGGATGAAAGCCTTTTTGCATGAATTAAAAACACCGATTTGAATATGAGAATGGTCACTGATTTAAATAAAAACAAAATTGTGCTTGGATTGGCTTTGGCAGATAATGACCACTTTGACCTCTAAGTAAAACCAAGCATTTGGATTAGGGCTGCAACCAATGATTATTTTGAATGTGTCAATTATTCTTTCAATTCAACGATTGTTTAGTTCACGAAAAGATGGTGTTTTTTTTCTAAATTTGACAGGGATTGAGTTTAGAGATGTCATTGGAGAACATCCCGATTGTAGTATATTTGCAGAGAAAATGGGTTTTTCATCAGAAACACATTATTTTTTGCTGTTACGGTTGGATGCAATTACTGCTCTTCCTGATCCTCTTTCATCATGTAACGACGTTCGAAGTCTATGTATAGACCAGAAAACGATTTTGAGGTTCAACTTTTTGAATTCTTAACTGGAGATGTAGAGTCAGTAAAACCTACTGTAAACAGCAATAATTGCCCCTCAACTGTCAAAACCTGGAGCTGAGGCTGTAGTAGAAGGCTGACTGGTTCTGTTGAGTTGCATTCAAAGTCAAGTTGAGCACCACTTGAACACCCATCTTTTTACTTTCAACTTAAAATTTGGGAAACTTTTGCAAATTTTCTAACCAGAAGTTCAATTCCGACCAGTGCATATTGTCATTGTGTCTTTGGGCAATACTTTCACCACGCCCTTGTATGATTGTGGTTTGTGAATTAGGGCTTGGTGACGGTCCGGAGTGATTTTAATCCATTATATTATCTCTGAGTGGTATGCAACATCACATAATAGTACAGTACAATCCTGCAAATGCTTGCTTCATTGTTATAATCTGGCCTATAGCTCTCACACTATTGATGGAGCTCATCCCAAAGCATCCCTGTGTTTTTCTGTCATGGTACAAGCAGCCAGCTGAGCAGTTCACCTCAGCCAACCAGGGGGAGACTAATCAATGATGTAGTATTATTTGTGCATGGCGCGTTTGCTGCAGTTGGAAACTATAAATTCTGGAGGCCCGGCTCCTTGCTTGTCAGGGATGCGGTGAATAAAATATGCGGCACGGGGGTCTTGGTCCTGGTGTTTCGGACTCTTTGGACAAGATTAGATTGGACTTGCACCGGCGGCTTTCCAATCAGACAAATCTTGCGCTCCTGAGAAATGGGCTGAAATGAATGGAAAGTGTTGTGCTGATTTATTTCAATTGAGTTTCTGTCAATTAATTTACCTCCGGGCGCTGCTGACGGAGTTCCGACAAGCTTCATCTGCCTCAAGGATTCGCCTCGTCCCGTTATCACAGGGAAACTCGAATCAAGGACGTCTAATCCCTCGACATTCTGCCCTCCAAATCTATTTAAACATCTAGTCTTTTCTGCCTCCGTACACACAAGTCCAGCTAATTAAATTGTTTCCATCTTTTTTACTCTTAAACTGTCCAAACGCAGTGGCCACAGAGTCTCTAATGACCTTTCCACTTCAAGGACACTCTGTATTTTTTCAGCCTGCAGCTCTTTTCGCATTCATCTCGACTTCTCCGCATTCGATTTTTGCTTGGCCGCCTCTCCCGCTTGAAGTCAAATAATGTGTATTTTTCTATCCCAAGCTTTTTTATTCTTGTCATTTTCACCTTTTCTGCTTTTTGAAGAGATGCGCCTGTCCCCCACCTTGGCCTATTACCATATAGTTTCATTCTCGTCTCTCTCATCTCCTGATGTTTCTCCCCATCGGCAGCAGTCCTAAATACACTGGGGTTGTTGTACATTTACAGAGATGGGTAGTATTATTCGGTTAAATTTACTAGTTCTCAGTAGTTTAAAATCCTTCACAATACCACTTCTTCTTCAGATTAGATTAGATTACATTTAAATCACAAATCAGATGTTTCCTCTAGACCGAGGGTGTCCAAATGTTGGCCTGAGTGCCAAATGCAGCCCTCAGACCAATTTTTGTTGGCCCTCAAGCTTCTTGGTGTCCCATATTATCCTGAGTGGTACTTTTTAGTGCATGTTAAATCGTGTGCCATTATAACCTCATTTCAGTCTCACACCAACATTGTTAGTGTGGCGGCACATTAAAACCTCGGATAAAAGCTACACTTTTGAATCATTCACTATTGACCTT
This sequence comes from Chaenogobius annularis, assembly GCA_015082035.1. Lineage (NCBI taxonomy): Eukaryota > Metazoa > Chordata > Actinopteri > Gobiiformes > Gobiidae > Chaenogobius > Chaenogobius annularis. The sequence continues at coordinate 948,196 of BJKM01000027.1, forward strand.
TGGCCTACTCTGTCTGCGTTACATATATGACCCTCAGTTTGGACACCCCTGGTCTAGACTGTTACTCTTTTACAGTTTCCTCTAATACTTTTTTAACTATACCTATTTTTTGCATCTACTTTTACTCTTTATTTTTTTGGAGTACGTCATAAAAATAGTCAATATTATGTCAGTCCAACGTAAATTTGTTCAAACTAGTTGAGATTTAATTATGAGCCAAATAGGAAGTGTCTGTAAAGTGGGTCTGTAAAAAGTGCAGAAATCTCCCCCTACACCCTTATTTGAACAACCCACCTCTAAAGGGTGCTGTTATTTGAGTTCAAATATTTGCCTACTCTACCCTTCTCTGCACATGTAAAGTTGGTGCCAGCTTCGCCATTACCATACAATATAAATGAAACCAACACAATCCCACATGATCAAGTGGAGCTGTGGCATATTCCGAGCTGAATTAATAAATCATATGCACACGCTACGACGAGGTTAGCCTGCGCCCGAGTGTTGCCGCAAAAAGACAAGCAGCAAAGAGAAGTATAGTCGCACCAGGCTGTTTTAAAGTGCCAGTAGAGGTATTTGTGTAATGACTTATTTTACATATAATTCAGACATGATATCGGCGTTTGAGAGAGAGAACACTGCTATTTTCATGATTACGCAAAAGGAGAGTGGAGTGGTGCCAGTCTATCATTTGTCATTTGATGCATTGGAGAGACGGGAGCGACCATGGAAAACAAAACACTTCAACCACTTGTCAAGTTGTCAACAGGAATTTGAATAGCTTGAACCTTTTGTTAAAACATCTATCAACAGATTAGAATAAAAAATCCTTCTCGATTGTATAAGTATTTGACATTAGGTTTTGTGTGCAAGACCTTTTATTTGCATCATTTAAAGTACTTTTGTAGCTGAAAAACATAAACTGCTGTATAATTGAATGACTTTATTGTAAGAGATGCCAATTTCAAACACATGGAATCATAAGTCAAACTCGCAACAGCAGAATTTAGAAGTGTAAACAAAACTATAATGTGTGTAAACTAGGGATGTCTAGATGATTTGGCTAACTGATGATGTTGATTATTTATGCTTTTAATAGAAGCCAAATTAATGCTCCCAAAAAAGTTAAACAAAATGTATAGTGCTTTTTACGTGGATGTTTATATCACAATAACTTGACATTCAGAAAGTCTGATTTCATAAAGCACATACTATTGCAACAGTAATGTATTTGAATGAAAGATAATGAAGGATTTCACTTTTGTTATGTGTCACACCTTTTTGCGTATATTTTACCAGAATATGGACTACTTTTGTTTAAAATTTTCAGCATTTATTAGATTTGAAAATTTGGTTTTGCTGCTCAGTTGCTTATCTATAATAAACGCATTCCCCGGCTGGACGGTTGACATTTTGAGTTTTGAACAGTTGTATTGGCAGCTTGTTCACTTTTGAGGTAAAGCCGCAGACCATGGCCTGGCCTTCTTCTCTTGTTTTGCGGTCTCTGTTGGCTGCTCTTCTGGGGAATAGGTGAAGAGATAAACTCTGAGCAGACAGGAGAAAATGACAGGAGCCAGCCAGAGAGGTCATACCAGCTTGTCAGTGCCTGATCTCGTCAGATTTCGGAAACTAAGCGGCGATGGGGGTCTGGTCAGTACTTGGATGGGACACACACAGGGGGCGGTAGTGCATACTGTCGTCATGTCCTTGCCTCCAGTGTCGTAGTGTGTTGGTGTATGAAAGAATGTGTTTGTGAGAGTGAATGCTTTCACAAACACATTCACAGTGGATGGAAATTGGCCCATTGCTACAATCGGGTGTGTTTGCTGCATATGTTTCATCTGTCCAGACCAAATAAACAAAATAATAAGAGAGAGAATCAGCACAGCATTAAATATAGCCTTCCCTCAACCTTCGAACAGTTTCTGACCTGCAGCCGCACAGTCCTGCTGTGTGCTGCTCTGGGGCTGCGATAAGCACTTTTATTGCTTTGGGTAAGTGCATGCCTCCAAAAAGTAGCTTGTTTCATTTTACTGTTGTAGAAGCAAAAACATGCTATTATAAACATGTTCAGTATTATTATATACATACAATTATAACACCGTTTGAGTGAAATTAAATGTAGACAGTTCAAAATAAGACTGTATAATCCCATACAAAAACATTTAATATAGCCAAATGTAAAAGAGCCAGGGTTTCTCAGGAGAGCTGTCTTCGGGTCAATGTCAGCAATGCTGCAAGGCTAGTTTTCTGCCCAGAGGCAGGGGGGGCGACGAACACTTCAAACACCCCAACAATACATATTTAACCATCACAGGGACTCTCAAAGACATTAAATAAGGTACAAATTTTATTTTTGTTGGTCTTTTTAAGTATTACAAGGCGGCAAAGGATGAACCAGAGGACAGACCAGAGCCTAATACCAGGCCTAAACCAGACAGATGATACAGAAGATGCTAGGCAAAAGGAAAACATCTGAGACACTACATGTTGTCACGTTACTTTTAAAAATGGTATTTATTTATTGAGACCGTGACTGTGCACTGTATATATTGGACCTGAACAGGAGAGATGCATTGTATCAGATGTAGCTCAATCTCTAATTTCCACTTGTAGTGGGCAGGCTGATGTTATTAAGTCCCGATTGTACATGTTTTTAGTGGTTGGGGAAACCGGAGTACCTGGAGGAAACCTACGCAGACATGGGGAGAACATGCAAACTCAACACAGAAAGGCTACTACTATTCACACCCCGTAGAAGAATCATAATTTCCCACATATTAACCTTTATTTGTGGGAAAAAGCTGCCAACTGTCTGTCCCTTTAAAAAAAAACACCTTCTCAGACCCTACAGATTTTTTCTATAATACTTTGTCAAGTGGCTATGACAGCCGAATACGTCTCTTTTTTGACTCTTGCTGAGCTTTAATGTCAGCTTTTTGAATGCACAGACCAGTCTTTGTTGTTTACGTGGCCATCTCAAAGCCGAACTGCAAATGTAACAGGCTATTTCCCTTTTTGTTGAGGCTTATTTTGTAGGTGCAAGTTAAAGAAATAGCTTTGGATTTTTCAAATGTCATCCAGCAAGACTGCATTCCAACAACACAGTATCTACTCAATACACTTGCATAGTTTAGTACAGAAGGTCACTAGTGTATTCATAAATTTCCACCACCTTTCAGAAATTGACAGTTCGACCAATAATAAAATGGTTGTAGTTTTTATGCAAACTAGTTACTCAAATTATTCTGACCATATAGCATGTTCACTGTCTTTACTAAATGCACACGAAGATCACAATTTAAGTTTCTCCATGGTTCTATTTCTTTCATCGCTGCTGGTTCCTTGAATCATTTTAAGAAATATTCTTCTGACCTTTGCAGACAGCCCACAAGAATGGAACTTTTATCACCTTGTCCCCAAATAAATTATTTTTACTTCCTTTTACGTGCATATTTCCCCTTGATTTTTTTGTTTTGGCAACTGTACATTGGCAATGCATAGTGAGGATGGTCCCATAAGGGGCGTCAGTGTCAAGTGTCAGTCAATGCCCTGAAGTCGTTTTAACTGCTGGGGTTAATTTTAGACCTCAGAAAGTAACCTGCATCTGGTCTAAGACGATCCTTTCACTCAATTCATCAATTTTGAAACCATTCTACTTCATTGTCACTCTGAGGGTCCTTAACTGACCTTTTGGGGCTCCTGTGGGGTGCTGCCTGTCCTCAAATTGCCCTCCTAAACTCATTCACAGCCTGTATTACAGGATTATACACTGTTTGGTGAATATAATTATTGTAATACTTTCTATGAATTTGTGGGATTTTATATACTTGAGAAGTGCCATGAAAAATTAATACATCCAATTTGATATAACTTGCAAATATTCTTCAAGCTTCCAAGGATGAATAATATTATTTTATAGGCCTGTGCAATGACAAATACCAACCAGGGTGGAATTGTCTTCATTCAATACGGCCTTTTACCAACATTTTTCAATACATGTGTGGTTTTAATATCAACTTTTACTATAATACTCTTGATATTATTGTTCACATTATTGTAGTATGTAAATTCAGTACTAGTTGAGCCGAGTCAAGATCGATTGTTTTAATCTAGAGGTGTAATAATTCAGGAATCTCACAATCTGGTTCGTAAATCTGGTTTATAAAATTTTTGTCTTAATTATTGTAAAAGATAATGGGTAAATGGCACAACTGTATCCTAATTGTGGTCATGGCATTTGTTTTTAGAGGGCTTAACATAGGCTCTGTTGAGTTAAGTTTAGGCGCCATCTTCATATTAGATGAACTGCTTGATGCATTCAGCCTGTGCGTATCATATTCCACCTTCTGAACTTGTGTTTAGGTTTCTTTGCAGCAGTTTGGCGAAATGTCCCAGGGCAGTTTTCCACATGTGTTCACGTGTGTGCGCCGCCTCCACTTGGCGCTCACCGCTCTCACAAGCACAGAGGAGGAAGTTTGAAACACGGAGAATAGTTTCTGACTGCGCGTCGTCAAAGCAGTGTCGAGCATGTTTGAGAGGAGATGGTCATTTGATGCTTTTTGCCCGTGTGACATTGCGGATATCTCTCAGATACAAGGCGTGTATGATGCGTATCGTAACATTTGCAATTCAAATCGTAATTATTCAGGTCACAATATAAGAACTAAAACATTTAAATTGAGAGGATAGTATTTTCTGTTCAGAAAAAGTAAAACTACATGTAAAGTAGTATCAGGCTGTAGATGTGTCAATCTAATATGTTTTTCATTCCGAAATTGATTTGCTAAGGCTTGTGTGGAATGCTAATCCACTAGACTTGCAAAAGAAAGTGAATTAAGCATATAAATTGTTGCTTGGTCAAAGTGCCAACATTTGTGACTACTCTTAAAATCATGGTAACGATTAAATTCGACATTGTGACATCTCTATTTGCAGCACCAATTAGTATCTGAGGGGACTTTTTGACAACCCCCATATCACTAGTGTATTCTAAATGTCTTTTCTTATGTAAAATGCAGTAAGTCTCCATCATGCCTATGCAAAGCCTGTCCTCTCTACAGCCTTGTTTTATGTGTCTGTTTGATGGAAGCTGTGAGTTATGAAGACATGGAGCTGTGCCCTGCAGCTCACAGTGCACTATAGAGAGGCACCTGCATTAATGCACGCACGCACGCACACGCTCACGTGCACGCGCACACTCGCTCACTCTGCAGAGGAATGTGCAGCAAAGGGCGCGCACACAGGTAACGAAAAGACTACAGAGGGAATGTGGCAAAGTGTCCCCTTGACATTTCCTATTTTAATCTATTTTTCTAGCTCAGGTGTTCTTCACATCTGGAATATTCTCTACGCAGGCTTTTGCGGTATCACAGAAGCTTATGTCAAATTCAAATGGGAAAGATCCGCCGCTGTGGTTCTTAAGAGTCTTGTATAGTTTAAGTTCTTATTTAGACTTGACTTTTGTTGTAGTCCTGGTTTAGATCTGGTTTAGTTGTTGTATTGAGGTGTGATTTAAGTCTTGGTTTGGTCTCTGTTTCACCCTGTTGTGGTCCTGGGTAAGTCCTGCTTCATTTGTTCTTGGATTAGTTGTGGTTCTGGTCTTTATTTATTCCTCTTTAGTCTTGTCTACTCTGGCAGTATTCAAATCCAGGCTAAAATGCATGTGCAGCCTGTGTGTTTTTCTGTTTTTTTTAAAAACATTGTATATTCTGTGGTTTTATGCATTTATTTTATGAATTTAATTACTGTAAAGCTCTTTGTTGTATACGAATTGAACTACAGTATACAATTACACTTTGCTTAGTTTGGTCTCAGTTCAGCCTAGGTTTGGTCCAGGTTTAGTGTTGGTCTAGGTTTAGTGTTGGTCTAGGTTTAGTGTTGGTTTGGGTCAGGTTTAGTGTTAAGGTTTAGTGTTGGTTTGGTCCAGGTTTAGTGTTGGTTTTTAGGTCCAGGTTTAGTGTTGGTTTGGTCCAGGTTTAGTAGTGTTTGGTCCAGGTTTAGTTTGGTTTTGGTTTGGTCCAGGTTTAGTATTGGTTTGGTCCAGGTTTTAGTGTTGGGTCCAGGTTTAGTGTTGGTCCAGGTTTAGTGTTGGTCCAGGTTTAGTGTTGGTCAGGTTTAGTGTTGGTCTAGGTTTAGTGTTGGTTAGGTCTAGGTTTCCAGGTTTAGTTTTGTTTGTGTTGGTCTAGGCCAGGTTTAGTGTTGGTTTGTCCAGGTTTAGTGTTTGGTTTGGTCCAGGTTTAGTGTTGGTTTGGTCTAGTTTTAGTTTGGTTTGGGTCTAGGTTTAGTGTTGGTCCAGGTTTAGTATTGGTTTGGTCCAGGTTTAGTGTTGGTCCAGGTTTAGTGTTGGTCCAGGTTTAGTGTTGGTTTGGTCCAGGTTTAATATTGGTCTAGGTCAGGGGTCACCAATTATATTTTCCAGGGGGCCAGATTTTTAGAAGGGCTCAGGTCCGGGGGCCGGACTACAAAATCCCACCACAATTTTATGTTTTTTTATCTATAAGATCCACTAACAACTCAGTGGCACAATTCAACAACAGGAATCAACACAGGACTTTACTTTCAGAGAAGTAAAAATATCATAACATAACAAATAAAACAGGGCAATAAAAACAGGACAAAAGCACTAAAACCAGAAACCTGACTCGACTAGTGCAAAGCAGACCTGGGATAAGAGCAGGTTTAAACCAAAACGAAACCAACCATATCAGGGATAAACTATAAAACGGGTCTCGAGCGGGTCTCGAGCAGTCTCGAGCAGGAAGAAAGCAGGACTATTATATATAGTAAATGTCATTAGAACATTTGGTTCAAATGATATTAAAAGCATAGTACCGTACAGTAGCTGCCCAAAAAAATCTCACATTTAGTTTTAGTACAAACGCAGCTGTCACTAGGCCACATGCACAGTATGTGCATGTTTTTGGAGCGCTCTGCCCTGCAGCAGTCTATTAAAAATAACTCAGACTGAGCATTGAAATATATGCAACGTAATGAAATGGACAACGGGGAAAAGTTCCTGAAAGCACTAAACTGGTGACAACGGCTCTGCACCTGAGAAATCATGCTTTTCTATCTTCCCTTCGCCTCCATAGTCATGTTAAGCTGTAAAATGATGTGTGTTTTATTACAATCCGACACATATTCTCTGAGAAATTAGCTTATGAATTTAGACGCGCCTAAAGCAAAAGTGCAGGTCCGGGATGAGACCACCTTCTATAACCGACCTGTGAAGCAATCCACACATCAAGCACAGCGGTCAGTCTTACCGTGCACTCACGTAGACCTTTCAATCCAACGACAAAGCTGTCCTCCGGTGCCACGTGTAAAGTTCCTCATTAACGGGCAGACTTCCAAACACACAGAGCACACGGTCCTTACCCATGTTACATTTACACCAAATCATCATCAGTGATGTTATTTACTGTGTCTGCAGCATCACACGTTTGTGCTTTGACAGAGCAGTGTTTCAGAGGAACCGGGGCTCTCTGGCCCGCCGAGACCAGCGGTGGAGCAGCAGCAAAGGAGCGCACAGTCCTGAGGATGCACCGCAGTAAAAAAATAAGGTTTAGTGTTGGTCCAGGTTTATTGTTGGTTCGGTCCAGGTTTATTGTTGCTTTGACCCAGGCTTAGTGTGCGTTTAGTGTTGGTTCAGAGTTGCTATTCTCTTTATTTTTGATGATAGCCTTGAGGATAGAATCTTGATTTGATCCTGGTTTAGTGTTAAATCCTGTTTTAAATCTGGTTTGGCCTTTTAGTTTTGGCAAAGGAAAAGTATCATAGTGCCCCTCTTAACATTTAGCAGTATTTTGGCTGTTCACATTCACCAGACTCTCATTTACATCGGCTTTGTGAACCACATTTAGGAGCACTTACTGGAAAGAACTCCTCACAGCGATAAGTGGATTTTGAAAACAACTCGTAAACTCCTTTCCAAGAAATGTTTGGCTGTAAATGTACATGCCAGAATTAACTTAGCGATTCCACAAATTGTTAGACTCGAAGATGCATTAAAATACATATATTTTTTAACCATGCTATTCTTTTATATTAAACATTTTGTCACAGCTTTTCTGCAAATTTGAGAGATTTAAGAGGGCCAATGTACTCTACTGTACTTTGGTTACTCCCACTTTTCCTACGCACCCATCCTTAGAAATCCTAAGTATATTTTCCAGTGAAACTTTATTTTTTTAAACATGGTCAGAACATGCACTGTCAGCACTTGTGAAGTTCCTGGCATAGTGCTGATTCCTCGGTTCCATGAGGAGTGAATGGTTTGGTGTCTGGATCTGATAGCGTCGACAGGAGCCGACATCAGTGGCTTTCTCTCCATCTCCTGCTCTATCGCTCCATCACCGCTGCTTATCACCGCTTCTCCGACAGTTCCCTTATCTCCAGCGTTCTCATTACAATATGTCGGCCCTTCAGTTTACATTGCCTTAAATAATCTGCTATAGTTCCTTTTATCTGGAGTTCTGTGAAGAGTTTTGTTTGTGCAACTCTAAAACCTTTTTACAGTTCTAGCAATTCAGTGTAGAAATGTAAACACTATTATCACATGTAAGGATGTCACAATCTTAAATTATTGTGGGAAGAAACATCACGATTTTTACGCAATAAATGTTTTCTTTCACAAATCAAAGTAATGATATTATCACAAACAGCCTGATAAAGTACTTTGCTGGAGTATAGATTGAACTGAAATTACTTACAGCCTACATTTCTCACAAATATAATTTTTTTAAGCTCTTATGATTATATTTAATAATAATACTAATAATAATTAAAAAAATAATATGTAAAATGTTTTCCAATCATTTTGAACTTGGGAAAGGCTTCAGGGAAATCACTACCTGTGTAAATGAAAAAAAATTGGAAATTTGTCCTTGTGAGGCTTCCATAAGCAGATGGCTGAAAGGAATACATGAAATATTCAAACAAACACTTTCTCTTTCAACTAAGATTGTGAAATCAGACTGTATATGCGGCCCATATGTTACAAATGGATACTATGACACAACGTTTCAACTCTGAAAAATAAAAGGTTGGGTTGGGTTATTGGTGATTATCATTTACTGGGAAACACGCTTGTCAAGGCAGAAACCTCAAAGATATCAACCAATTTTTGAGGTTTTTGTAATCTTCTCTGTTCCAAGCATGAACCCGTGCACGTGATAAACGCCTATGTCAAATTCATATTCAAATCATGGGACACGACAGGTTGTTTACTGCGGCAAGATCTGGTAATTCACGAAACACCTTTCTAGAATATCAAGTCTAGCCTACATATAAAACCTTTCATATTTCTCGTCTGTCTGTCTTTCCACAAAAATCCCATAATAAGCCCTGATCCTGCTGTTCCTGTCTCCTTTTCGTGTTCTTATTACACACTTTCTGCTGGTCCGTACCTCTCTTTATTCACTGTCTCTCCCCCCTGCGTGCGCCTGTTCTATTCACTGGACACCCCCGGACCCCGGCTAACCCATGTCGCGCGGCGGGAGAGCGGAAGCCTGCCTCTGATAGGAAAGGCCACCCTCGAGGGGGGCTCCTGTCTTAATTTAAATATCAGAAAAGAGGGGATTTGCTTACAATACACGATTCCAGTGGTTTTCAAACTGAGAGCAGTAACATAAGATGCATAAGGATTACTTGTATTATCACGGCGGGGGTCATGTTTTATGGGATTATTGTCTTCCATCTTGTTTTGGCTTGCTTCACTCCTGATTAAGACCTGCTTTAGTCCAGTTGTAGTTTAGCAATCGTTTTCAGATAATCCACTGCTGTGTTTGTCTTTGTTTTGGCCTATTCAAATCCTTTTTTTTTTTTTTTTTTTTTTTTTTTTTTAATCTTAACTTTCTTGTTACTTTTTGGAAGTGGATTGGTATCTAATGATCTGTGAAAGGAGCAGATTCATGAGATTTTTTATAAACGTATCATCTTCCTGTTCATTTTGTTCAGGCCAATAATGATAATGCCTATAATTAGCTGGGACTCTTATTTATGTTCATCATTTTGTTTGTTGTTTTCTTTTTCTGAAAATGGCGCTAACAAAATGAACGGCACAAACAATAAACAACAAATGATTCTCATTCTACTGCTGCTGCTGCTTTTCTCTGGCAACACTGTCATTTACCCTTTGTGGGGCAAAGAGCATTTCCCCCCCCCATATTGGTTAGATCAGTTGGTATACTGGACGCAGTTATGAGGAGGGTAGTCCTGGTTTAGTCCTTTTTAAAGCTTTTAGTATTAGTTTACATTAAGTACAAGTTTAGTCCTAGATTACACAATGTGTTGCCCTCATTCCTTAGACCTGCATCATCTTGTTTAGTCCTGGTTTAGCCCCCTTGTCTAATTTATGACATGCCATGTATCTGTCATCTCCGCATTTCTCTGCCTATATATTTTGTCTGAGCACACTGAATATAATAGAAGGATTTACTCTGTGTGTGTATGTGTGTTTTCTGCAGAATAATGGTGTGAGACTGAGAGAACATGCGGCCCAATTAGAAGCACTGGGTCTGACTTCTGACCACATATCCCTGTAAACACTAGCATTTGTTGCACCACTCCCCTTTTGGCGCCATGCATTTCCCCACCGTCATAAAGTGGTGTCACGTAAACAAGACCACTGCATATTTATAATGGCATCACAGCTGAGATCACATACACATTACAATCAATCACTTTTACCCATTACAGGTTGTTTTTATCTGAAGAAATGGCAAAAGTTTCTTCAAATTCTCTTTGTGAAATACATTTTTCCATCTTTAGCTTGGATGCCCTTTCTGACCCCAAGAGCTCTGTTTACTGTTCCACTCATACTTATACATTTTGACCTGATGTCCACTTGCTGCAGCGTTTCCCGAATACTACAGACAAGTTTTTGCAGTAAATAAAAAAAGTATGTTCAAATATTCTGTTTGTGGTCATAAGGCTAATGGCCAGAATGTGCCCTTTGAGGTTAGAATATTAAAGCCTGGAACACACTACAGGATTTTTGACTCTAAACGTGAGGCGAAAAACTCAGACCACAGACATGAGGAGAGCACAAAGACCGCTGAGCCAGAAGTGGTGAATTGACAAAGCTGACGCACCTTTCAGATGACTGCGTGTTCAAAATGATTATCGTGCTTCCAGTTTAGATGAAAGTCAAACCTCTGCTATTATTAGTTCGTAAAACATGGATCAGAATAATATTTTTGGCGCTGAAAGATGGTGATAGACGACACAGGAAATGGTGGAGTGTTTATTTTAGCACGTGAGGAACTAATACTGCCTTTTTTATCAGTTTTTTTAAACAACGCTTCAAACTAGATTAATAGCAATCTGTTGTGGACATGTGCAGAGTAAAATACCATTAGAGAAAAGGACACGAATGAGAATGTGGCAGTTTATAGCTTTATAGCTTTATGAGAAGCGAGTAATCATTGTCCTTTTTGTTATTTCATGCTCGGCTTTAATGGCTGTTGCTGTGACATTTTATGGGCACAATATCAGATATCTCACGTTCACCGCACACACGAGGCGCACAGCGGCTTCAGAATCGCTTACGAGGATTCAAAGTAGTACATTAAGAGAGAATGTCATTTTGTGTTCCATATTTTCTACACAAATGTCACCATCTTGTGTCAGTCCAAGGCCTTGTTACCTGTGTGTGTGTGTGTGTGTTAACGCTGAAGATGACCCCTGCCCAGGTGATGGACCGCTCCATCTCGTGTGCAAGAGATAGACAGCCCCCACTCCCCGTGGCTCCACTCGCAGCTCTGCTCTCAGACCAGCTGGGGTGGTACAACATGTAATTTACAAAGAACCACCTCTGGCCTTGAGAAGGTCGAGCACGGACACCTCCAACGTGAGCGGACTTCCATACGTTAGCCAGCCTAAGTGTACGAGCCAGCACTGGTGAATTTACCTCAGGCTTCCACTCAGTCCGGCTGGAACACATTGCAGTACTACGGGAGGCATTTAGTTGATTGATCAATTGATAATGTCTTAGCCGACCACATTTTCAGTAGTCGACTATGACTTTTTGGGTTCATAAGGGTTTATATGGACCACAGCGGTCGATGAATCTTTGTACAGGGCATGTCTTTGGTCAACCAAGAATGTTAGTGGCCTACAGCCCTAATTTGCATGCTGCATTGGCCTGTCCAGTAAAGCCTAGATGGCCAAACAATTCTTGAAAAGGTAAAGAAAAGCATGTATTCTTACTGAGAAGAGGGTCGCCTGCATTTTATATATTTAATCTGACCTATAAATTGACCTGGTGGTGTGCCCTGCTTGTCTTCATGGAGAAAAACAAGTTCATTGCCATCCTGTGCAACATTCCAGGCATCAATATTTCCATGGAGACGAGCACGCAAAGTTACCTAGTGCACTTTTATATTAAATTGTGATTATTTTTTTTGTCTTAGAACTGAAACAACATTCATGGAAATGTAATCAAACAGTGTTGCCATATGGAGTGTCTACTTCTCATCGCATCATAATGCCATCAGTCAATGAAGCTAGATAAAAATCTTTACAAATAAAATACAGTGCACTGAAATCTATACAAACAACATCAAGACGGATTGATGAATCTCACAGCGCAGTCAAAAGTGCTGAGGTGCTTCCCCCTTGAATGTAATTGTCTTTCCTCCCACACAGTGACTCTACTCTCTCACCATTACTGTTATCGGTTAAAAGCCTAATTTGCTCAACACTATCTATTACCAGCAAAAGCTTATTGAAAAGTGACGAGACAGGCTCCCCCGAAATGCCAGCCTTCTCATGTCCTGGCGCTTCAGTGTGTTTTCAGGGGAAAGCTGAACTATTACTTGTAATCGATGCAATGGATTCATTGAGGGTCTGTGCTGCCACCCAGGCTTTATGAACTCGTCTCCATGTAGAATCTCAATGATTATCAATTCTTGTCATATCAGGCCCTAACTTGGATCATTCCTGTGGTGAAATTGGTCATCGGCAGCAGGGAAATTAAGCATTAGTCAGCAGGATGTAGCAGAATAATACATTTAGACAAACAAGGAAGCGAGAGGCGGATGAATAAACATACTTTGCAGTAATATTCATAACCAACCAATCATTTTGACATGAAGTTGGGAATTAATTTGGAGCGCTATCTACTGGCTGCAAAGGGAATAACATTTGGGAGATAAATACATTTTTAGTTTTTGCCCAGAACGAGTCTGATGATGATTTTATGGCCTAAAAAACGGCTAAGAAGATCTCCCTATGACATCACAAAACTGGAGTGTTTTTGAGGCTCAATGGGGAGAGGATTTACTAAACAGGATTTATGAAACAAGTGTGAATGAAGGTAAATACAACTCCAAGTGCCTTTTTTTTTTATAGCCTGTAGGCTTTATTTGACAGAACAGTGCAGTGGGAAATGGGACTGAGACTGGGACTGGCAGTAAATTGTCGAGAGGCGGACTTAAACTCTCGACGTTGCGGCCTGTCCCACACGGGCATATGGGCTAGCCACTCGAACACGAGCACACCCCAGGTATCTTTGTGACGATTATAACATAGTCAAAAGCTCCAAAAAGTCAATTTGGATAGTATGTTATATTTTTGAGATACAAAAGTTAAAGTATGAAAGTATGCCAAGTATAATCCGTAAAATGCTCATTAAACGTGTCTCGTCTGCAGCTCTTTGTGGATGTAAAACCCTTGGCTATAGATCAATTTTTACATCAAATGTAGGCATTATTTAAAATGTTCTAACCTCATTTTATATATTGTGGTGGTATGCACTCTATAACCCCACATTTTACCGCAATGCCCTTGAAAGCAAATTATTCCTGTCTTCATTTGTTCAGGTACAGAAACGCCAATGTTTTGCCCATTACATGAAGACACTCAGACAGGTTTTCTGGCTCAGAGTTCAAACAACACATTGTAGAGAGTAGATAAGATCACCACCAGATAAATGTCATGCTTCTGGAAACAAAGCAAAAATGTACACCTTTTCTACACAGGGGCCAAACATGTCTGCTGAAGTGTCCTCCTCCACTTTGAGAAATGTTAAGTGGATCTGTCCTACGTGTGCACATTAGATCTGGGACTCACCATGTCTCTTTGCTACAATACACGGATGTCACAATATGGACATACAGAGCTAATCTATACGCTCGTTAAAGTTCTATTTCATCAGAATTGTAAAAAAAAATCCCAGAATAGAGTCGACTAATTAAATCTATGTAACAAAAATGAAGCAACTAATTTGAATATCCAGGGTAGAAATGTCTGTTCGTTTTTTCTTTACAAAGGATGGAAGAAATATTGTTGTTCTTCTACTGGGGCAGCAGTAGCTCAGTGGAAGAGTGCTCGTCTTCTGATCCTAACATCCTGGTAAAGCGGTTAGATCCACTGGCCCACATGTTGGCGGTGCGATCGCAGCTGCCTCATGTGAATACTGCCGTTTGTGTCCTTGGGCAAGACACTTAACCCGCCCCGCCCCGCCCCCAGTCTCTGTGTACATCTGGTGTGTGAATGGGTGACTGGTTCCTTGATGTAAAGTGCTTTGAGTGCCTTGAAGGTAGAAAAGCGCTATATAAATGTGACCATTCACCATGTACCAATGTTTTAAAACAAATAGGTTTATATTTCTTTGTTGAAACACTACCTGCTCAAGCTTGCATTAATCATCAAGGCAGTGATCTCTGAATACTACCACTGTATTACATTGCAAACCCACTTTGAGCTACATTTGTGAGGAGTTACAAGACGCTAATATATTCAGAGAGCTTTTCAAACCACATCCCCATCTACTATTATATGTATCTACACTTTCCATGGTGGCATAATTACACATACATTACAGTTCAGCTAATGGCTCTCGCTAAATCTGCCACACTGCAATTAAAGTAAGCTAGTCTAAATCTTCTCAATGATCTCTAATTAGAGGGTAATCCGACTTTATTCCGTTGGCCTGTAAGTGGTACGTATATATAATGCACAAAATAAAATAATGTTACCACCACTATGCTATTACTATTGCATGCTGAGAATAGGGATGGGCCGATACCAATATCCATTTGCTTGCCCCTGTGGCCAATAACTGTTATGTACAGATACAGATATTTAGCTTTTGAAATCCATAAAGACTACAATGCATTTATCTTGGATGTAAAATCATTTGTGGCACGATTGTGTAAGCATGTCCATATTTGTAGCTTAATTGCTCTCCTGTGTCCATTTAATAATGAGTCCATTAAAAAGACTAATCTGATGCACTGAGGACAAACTCCGACTGGCACATGGGCACTCAGTCTGGCGCACTACGGCGGCCACTACTGGAACCAATCCATCTCCCAGTCCTAACGGCTCAAGCTTCAAACGACACCACGACTACTTCTAGACCTCTTTAGACTGTAAACGCTGTTTCCTCTTTAAGATTTCCAGCAAATTGTTTTACTACTATTTGTTCTAATACTTTAAGTTATACATGTTATTAGTTCTACCATTCTCTCACTTTGCCTTACTACTTTTCCTGCTAATTTAGGCAATGCTCATCAAAAATTTAAGAGTTTCGACTTTTACAAATACTGCTAATGTTTCCCACAAATAACCTCTGCTACTCTATAAACCTCTATAAATAATATGGTCGTGTGATGCAAAGGGGAAAACATTAGGAAAGCATGGCACGACTCGAATAGACTCTCTGATGCTGAACTTTCAATTCAATTTATATTTGTAACGCCCAAAATCACAACAGCGGTTGCCTCAAGGGGCGACAGTGAAAAACAGAATGAAAACAGAATAAACAGTGTTCATAGGGACTTGGCAATGTCCCAGCATCCCGTGTCCTTGGACAAATGTCCCAAGCTCCCCTGTCCTTAGACCCTCCTTCTCGGCCAGGAAAAACTCCCAAACATCTTGACCTGAATCCTCACGATGGTGCCTGTGGATGGGCTCCACCTATGGAAAACACAAAACTTGAGAATAGAATATGCGCCTCATTCACACGTGAAAAGGCTAAGTTAGTCCACTTTAGCCTCCTAACGGTTCTCGGTGGTTTTATCAATTGCTGTGATATTTGGGGCCATTTGTGGCAATGTTTTTGCACAATTTTATGAGTAGAGTGAAGTTGCCCATTGTGGCCCGAATGGTAACTGGCATGGCTAAGAGAAATGCCCCAAAATGTCACGCCGGCCATGAGAAAAGTATCATCCATTAATTTACCTCTACTACTATTGCCCATTAATACCACTACCACTATACTACTACAACCACCTGCAAAATCCAAATCTGAAGGGGTCTATAGGATCCGTTGATCAACTAATGCATTACATTTTGCTCTCCATGACAAAAGACCCTGTTGTTTTTCTGCTGTACATCTTAGGAGGGCGTACAGTAATGGGTGTCGTCCTCTGTACGCCATATCTCTTTCCCCTCTTGAATTTTTTCCCCCCAACCATTATCTCTCCTCTGCCGCTTCCTCCTGTCACCATCAATTTCACCCCTTTGTGTTCCAGCCTGTATGTTTGTACAGATGAGAGCTTCATTTACCTGGGTGGTATATGGTCTTCTATATGTCCTAGTTTTTGCACCTGTTATAAACAGGAAGGAATTTATTCAATCAAAAACAACAACAAAAAAACCATTAGCGGCTCCTATCCATTTTTTGTGTATGTAACAATTTGGATACAGTCCAAAAATTAAATTTTGACTCTTTAAATATATAATGTCACCTTTTTGTGTTAAATGACAAAAACGATGATATTTGAAATTCCTTTTGAAATGTATAATTTGCTTTGAATTGACATAAAATTAAGTGGAAAGAGGTGACATAAAATATACAGGTTAATTAATTTTTTTATCTAAAATGTTGAGCTAAGCGACCTTAACAGTCTTGTATATGGGAGGTAGCACTAACTAAATCAGGGGTCGGCATCCCAGAAGGTTCAATGAGCCATTTCAGACCCAAAAAACTAATCTGTCTGGAGCCGCAAAAAATTAAAAGCCTTTTATAAGGCAGTAAGTGTTTTTTAGCCATTTTAGCCTACTATCAAAATGACAAAACGACAAATACATAATGAGCATTCCTGATTAAATGTGTATTTTCCCTGCAGCGCCCCCTGGAGAGAGTGATGCACCATTTGACTACTCTGCTATATGACACTTTAAGTTTAACTTTCATTACAATGTTAATGTATTATGTTTTTTTGTATTGATGAAAATATAGAAATACAATTAAGAAATCAGAATCCTTCATGTACTCACCATCTGTGAACGGTTTCCCACACTATTATCTCCCAGGTTGCAACAAAACTAGCAGCAGTAGTGGAGTTTGGAGATGCAATCCACTTCTTAAATCTATCTGCTCAAATCGCACAATCCTTGAATTCCTTGTTCCCCTCAGCGATCTTTCCTTCTGGTTTGTTTACAACAGTCACCTGCCCGGCACTGCGCCGCCATGTGCGCCCGTGTGCGCCACTCTGAACCGTGTGTCGCAGGCTCTGATGTAAATCTTCGTTGGCAGAAATGTTGACATTTAAAATGTAATATAACATTTTTTACAGCATTGGAAAATGTTTGCGTCATGTTCGTCCTCCTACAGAAATCATATTAAAACAACAAATATATCCCCCCATCTATTTCCATTTTCATACATTTTTGAAAAAGCTCCAGGGAGCCACTAGGAGGGCGCTAAGGAGCCGCGGGTTGCCGACCCCTGAACTAAATGAAGCCATAAATTAAATTTATTTGGCAAATATCTGATGTAATTTAAGAGCATGAATACACAATATTAGAAAGTGTTTTTATAGAAATTACCATATACAAATGGAAAATAAGGGTGGGAAGTAAATTTTTGTCTGTGAAATGTTAGTTTCCTTAACCATCACGATTGAAACTTTTCAGATTTGGGAGCCTATTCACAGTAAATTCAAATGCACACCCAATAATTATTCACTTTTACTGTTGAAAAGCGTGTCTATCCAAGCTGCATAACATATCTCCGCATGTACATGACTTGTGAAAGGCCCTATACGTCTTCTGCGATCATGTTTTCGAGCATGTGATGTCGTCCCAGTGCAGTTTTTATTCAGGTCATTTCTCTCTCCGTCACTGCAGCGCTGCTCTCATTTACAACTCCACAAATCTCACGTTTCCTTCCACGTACAGTAAAGTCGTCCTCCAACAAGTCTGTTTTTTATGTTTACTGCTTCTAATAATGTTTCTATTTCATTATTTTCTTTCTAACTACTACCTTTTTTGTTAATGATGTGTTGCACTTATTACTGCTACTAATATTTTTACCATATGTAGCTGGCATAAGTGCAATAAAAATGTGTCCTATTTTAATCTGTTCTCGTATTGCCACGTGGCTAATTTAACGTTTTTCTTAATAAAAAAAGTGTCACAGCATTTACACATTTACGCTTGTTCCTGTTTTTCCTCTTGCTTATTTATGACTTTCACCTGTGCGTTGATTTACGAACCTCCCTGCTCATAAAGTCATCCTTTTTATGAGTTTTCCCCCTCCCTTACACCACATAGCATCGCTCTGATCTTCCCATTTTTTACTTTCATGTGATTTCTTGCTCTTGTTCCTCCACCTCTTCTGCGTTTGATCCTCACGCTCACTATGTTTCTCTTTGCATTTTGTCTCTGTTCTCAGTGGAAATATTGTGTTATTTGTCTGGCGCTGGTCCCCCATCCCTCGTGTATCCCATCTCAAACTCGTTTACCTGGCGATCTCATTTGTCCGTCCAGCTTCGTGGTTGTCTTTATAGCCACCCGCTCCCTTGTCCCCGCAATAATATACTCTCCTCTCCCTGTGTAATATACCTGACCTTTTTGTTCCATTTGTTGCGCATTGGGTTTCCTAGCATTTTTTTGTCGTTTTACTTTTCACATTCAGTTTCATAGTGTGTCCGCGTGTGTATAAATATAATACAAGTGCAGAATAACAAAAATCAGGCCGTATTCGTCCCTGTGCCAAACGCCTACCTGCTTCTGTAGTCCTGCCCACTATGTCCTACCGTTTGCCCGGCCTGTCACTCTGGAACCTGTGGCCGGACTTGATTTGGTGGGCACTTAAACAGCAAATTCTCCTTGAGAATTCTTAACCGTCAGATTGCAGATTTGTCGACCTGCTTTATGGTTCATATCGCTGCAATTACCAGGCCTATCCACTCGAAACAAAAAACTGACACAAAGTTCAATGTCTTCTCTGTCAGCAGGAATTATGAATTTTTTCGCAATAACCTCAGCAAGTGGTGCCAAAGGAGTGAGTGTTGTCAGTTGAAAGGATTGTGTCTTGTGAGATTAAGATGAAGAGTTTGTTGTTTGGTTTAACATTTGAAGATTTCTATTCAGTTGTGATGCTTGAAAACTATGTAAAGAGCATGTCCATTAGGTTTTACTTGTGTATAAATAAGATAAATGCGTCTCCCGGACTCCCGCCTGTAGGAACACATTTGGACCGAGGTCATTCTTCCACACCTGCACCAGGCCCGTGCATGTCCCCCTTTATTTGAGGACAAACTGCTCTGATATCACTTCAAAAAGGCACGTAAACACTTTTTGGCTGAAGTCGCTGACTCTGAAGTGTAGTGTGGTTATTGTCATAGTTTTGCAGTTGTCAGCTCTTGATGTGAATGTTTTTCTGTCCTTTGCTGCGGAAAAAGAACCTGCAGAAAAACAGTTAACTTTAACAGGCCTGATGAATGTTTTATTCATCTTTTCCTGTATAAAAGAGGAAAAATAAATAATGAAAATGAAACATCGTTTTGGGTCTTAGACTTTTGTCTCAAAGTAGATGACAAGCGGATTAGAATATTCCACAGCATTAAAGATATCTCCATACAGACAAGCAGGTGGCGTTACCCAAGCGTCAGATCTGTGAAGAGGCGATCATTAACAATAAGCAATAATCATTTCTGTCATTGAATAAATGCAAAATAGATAGTTAAATGCCTTACTGTGGAACATTTCAAGCGTTCCATCACGCATAACCTATAATGTAAAACACATTTTGCATTACACAGTTCCATGTAGTTCTTCATGCAATCTTATATCTGTCCAATACCTAATTATTTAACTTATCAGTTTATGCCTATGCCACAGTTTTTTTAGCTTACGGTACACTACAACCACAAGAGAGAATAATGTCTTAATATGGTCAAAATGATTTAGCTTTCTTCTGCATTATAGTTCCCACTCTCACTCCTCTCAAATTTGTGAAGGAAAAAGCGCCAAGTTCCTGCAAATATCCATTTGTCATTCTCACAAACGTCTCCATTGGTTTAATGCAGCCCTAATTAATGAGCATCTTTTGTGGCAGAAGATCAGAAACGCCCTCCAAATGCTCCAAAATGCAAAGTTAATTCTGTCAAATTCAGAAAACGCTACTTGCTCTGCTAAAATCACCACAAATGTTACATTCTGAATTCAAACAGTTGAATTTGAGGACTTGGAAATCTGTATACAGCAACATTCTGTGTATTTATTTGTTTTGTTTTTTAGGGTTAAAAATTCTTAAACTAAACTATCATCCATACTCTATTAGATATTACAAGCAATAATTAACTCAAGTGAAAGTAAAAAGTATTTGATTAGGAATACGGAACAGATCACATGTTTTGGGACTGTCCTGTTGCTCAGAAATATTGGACTGAAATCAACAATGTTTTTGACATTTCCACTCCTCTCAAATTTAGAACTATGTATTTGGGCCTCAGAACTCCTGCCATGGACACAATAAATGGATACCTTTGGAATGTACTTCTGGCGGATGGGAAAAAAGGCCATAATACAGAAATGGAGACGCTAACATCACCAACGATCAAGGAGTGGACTGACAGGAAAAAAAATGACATTCAGACTTAATTTGAAAATTGACAAATTTGATAGATTTTCGACTTATGTGCCATAATTCTATTTGTTTTGTCATACTGTGCTGTTACTATTTTTATTATTATATTTATTTGGTCTTTCTCTCTGATTGTGTTCCTTACATAATGTATATGTCTTGGCATTCAGACAGTCAAAAGAGTTTGACCGCATTTCTGATAATGTAATATAATGTAATATAATAGAAGTGAGCAGAGTAAAACAAAATAATATTGTTACATCAAAATACTTTACCTTTTTTAAATTGGGTTAGAATGGCTCATGGCTGCTAAATCAGAATTTATATAAGAAAAGTGTGTTCCCTAGGAAAGTGTAGTCGAAGTCCAGGGACTCTCCGAAGGACTGTGGCTAAATTTAGTCCTGTGGTTTTGCATTGTGGGCGTAAAAAAGCTGCTGAGCCTGAATGGGGCACAGTTACTAATGTACAAGGAACCAGAGCAAACTGAGGCAGCAGTGGAGACGGTTGTGCTCTCCAAACACAGCACAACAGCCACACTGTGCTACAGTAATGTAGGGAAGTAAACAGCTTGATATAGGAATTGGAACTCTAAGAAAAGGAAACCAATGACATGAATGCAGTGATGAATTATGCTTATTTTATTATTATTATATAAAGGAAAAGGCTCGATACTCAATTTAAAAACGTTTAGGGCTGTAGACCTTCAGTCGTTGATTTAATTGGCCAGTGGCGTCTTGTTTGACCAGAATGTATATTAGTAGACTAATTATTTTGGGGAGATTTTTAAGGATTTCTATTAACAACAGTAGAAAGGCGAACGCATGGCGGGTGAGATGTTAACATTTTGGAGTGAATTGTGAGTTTAATCTGTCTTTTTAGAGTTAAGTACACTGTATACCAGGGTTATTCAACATAAGGCCCAGGGGCCAAATCAGGCCCTCCAAGCAGTTTAATCCGGCCCACGAGCCATTTTACAAGTATTGATCAAATTAAATAAATCTTGTTCACAGGTTTATTTCTGGGTTAGCACAAATTTAGTGGTTTTCCTGGTTTGGTCTTGGTTTAGTTCTTGTTTAATTCTGATTTAGACCTGGTTGGTTCTAGTCTAGTCCTGGTTCTGATTCAGTTCTGGTTGGGCATTGTTATTTCTCACAAAAATCTAATCTATCAGTAGTTGTTGTATTCTATAAACTACTTATTGAAACAGTTTTTAGGATATTTTGTACGACCCAAAAATGTTGTTACTGTAGTACATGTTGCGCACCTTCGGCCCAGAAGCTTTGGCCCGCCGAAAAATCTGTCCCTCTGGAAAATAAAGTTGAATAGCCCTGCTGTATACTTTGGTTTTCTGCTTAAATACTTGTTATGCTCCAGTTATCTGTCTTGACATTTTTCCAAACATTAGATTTTTGCCTAACGATGCACAAAGCATGTCTTTAGTCGACCAATAATATTTTTGGACAACTACAGCCTTAGTATTTTAGAATCCATTTCAAAATTCTTCTACTGGTCCACAAACGGTAGAGATCCAAAGTATTTTCTAGACCTGACACGTCATGAGCTGGTGCTGATCTCTTTGTAGTTCCTAGAGTTTGGACCAAACATGTTGAAGCCTTATATTCTTTCTGCCTCAACATTTTGAAATAAAGCCTATTTTTATTTTTATTATTTTGATCTAGATGAAAATACTCTTTTTAATATTGGCAATTACACAGAGGTAATATGGTTAAGTACTTTCATTGTCTTTAAAGTGTTTTTTTGTCATTGTTTATTATTTGTATTGATTGGAAATGTGTAAATATGCAAACTTGTATACTTTAATTATAGGTGCTTTACAAATAGACTTGACTACATTATAACATTGAGCATTTTTAACAAACTAATATTTTTATTTCTGTTGCTTAGTTTCAACAAAAAAGATACTCTTCGCTCAATTCCTTGAGAGATGTTACGAGGACCCATCTCAGGCTTTTGGGCTGCTGTTGGTCAGGACTTTAGCTGGACTCTAGCCTGGTGTGCATGATTTGCGTTGGTTTGTAGATCAGACTTTTGAATCCACGTTTGCCTTCATAAACTTGTCAGCGTCGTCAAAGGATGAAACGCAGATCAGTTCAGGACACAACCATATTTAAAAGTGACCATGATATCCGTGGTACACTTCTCTGCCACGAGAGCTGTCAAGGCTGGCACAGCAGTATTTTGTCCTAATAAACAAACCCGGGCCGCCTCCATCAAAGCGATTTCTCCCGAGAACCTTTTTTCTGTACATTCCATGACCCTCGGCTGCCAAGGCGGCGAGAAAACCAGCCCAATCACCACACCGCCCAACCCCGCTTTCTTAGGAAAAGTCTCAACTTTTAATTGGTATGAGTGACAGCAGTCGCACTTTCCCTGCGTGGTCCGCTCGCTCAGCAGGCGCTCAAATGGCTCTCTGCAAAGTACTGACCACGTCAGAAGATTTGAACTAGAAAGGTTTGAGCACTTCATAAAAGGTAAGGTATTAATCAAACGGCTGACAGATAACGGTAGAATGCAGAAATGTGTTAAAGGTGCACTATGTAACTGGTACAAAATTCAAAGTTTACTCAATCAGGAAAATATGAAATCTCGTTCATTAACAGCACATCTACTGTAAAATGGGTTGATTGAATTTGTTTTGGACATGAAAGAACACAATAGAGTAACAAAACACCGAAACAACAATTTCAAAAAATGCAGACTATAGAGTATAAGAGAAGAAAAAAGGCAAAACATATGTTCAAAAAGGAGATGGAAGAAGTTAACTTGGGCCGCAGTCACAATACACAATACAGTTTGAATCAGGATTTATTTGGCTGAATAGTCCGGTCCGTTTGGTTAGTTGTGAACGAGCAATTGAACTCCGATCTGGGCCAAAGAAGCAAACTCTGCTCCGGTTGGAAAAGTCTGCTTCGGTCCAGTTGAATCAAAAACTCTGGCTCAGTTTGTTTGTTTTGGTGACTGCAAAAGGACCAGAGAGCGGAACAAAACTAGTAATCGCCCCACGCTGAGACGCGCACGAGGCTCGGAAGCAAAACAGAATTCCTGTGTGAGATCGATAACGGGACAAATGACATGCAAAAAACGGGAAAGTAACAAGAGCAGAACAAAGACTTGATTTAATTATAAATACTGAAGTTTCCAGTGATTACTGACAGAAATAACATGTTTTAAGGCTAAATGAAACTAAACATGAAAGAAAAACAGATGCGAAACTATATTACGTAATAACATTCTTTTCCCTAGCGACCTTTGAGTTCCTCGTCCTTGTACCACGTAAAGACCATTTGCTTATTTGTTTTTAAAGTGACTTAAGTTTGGAAATTGTTTCAGATCTATTTAAACTAAAATACAGGAACTTGTCATCGTTTATGGCGGTATCGTGGAACCTCGAAATCAAATGTCTCTCACAAGTTGTCGCCAACCATTCGTTCTGGAAACATTGTCACTGGTGGTCTCCCCTCACTGGGGAATGCACACAAACGAATGTACCATGTTGACACAGTTTAGCCCCGTATTCGAAGAGACAGACTTTGTATATTCAAACGTGGTAAAGCTAGGCCAATGATTCCCTTGCAAACACCAGATATGACTAATATGTATTATTTAAATGAATTATGGAGATGGAGTATTAATAATGTATTGCTATAGAGGCTGTTATACTGTATGCTGGTAATGAGCCGGGTCGAGGGGTTTGGCCAGACACCAAAGAAGTGTTTCCTCGAGAAAAACTGGCCTCATTAACTTCTATAGATTTTCTTTTGCAGTATATACTTTTTCTTGATGTCCTGGTTTCCCACCGTCATCCCTTACATCCTTTTGCAACTTCATCACTCAAGTTTATGACACGTGCGCTCTTGTCCGCTGGGTGTCCCCCCCTCCCTGCTGACCACTGCTCTTCCTCCTTGCTCATCTTTATTCCTGCTCTCGGCGCGTTAATTTTACACATTTCACACACTTCTTTGCACGAGATCTGGTCGATGTCTTTAGGGTTTTAGCGTACGTGTCCTACATTACAGTCCCACGTAGAATAATTACAATATCTCAGTCCATTGTTCAGGATGTGTTGTTTTCTTGGGGAAGACTCTAGACAGCATATGGAAGAAAAGGGGGAGGCCGAAATCAATAAAAGTTCATCGGTTGACTTTGTGGCATTGTATTTTGATCGATTCATGCATGTTTAAGTCTTCCTGTATTGTCAGATTGGCTGTCCAGTTCATGAATGCATTTATATACTTATTATTCTCTTGAAAGTTCTGATTTATAAATATTTCAGTCAGAGGGCTTTGTTTTATTTCTTGACTATAATAACTCTTGTTTCTCCAAGTCAAAGGATTCCTTCAACATATCAAAACTTTCCATTTGATTCTCTTTTACAATCTGGTGAGAAACTCTTTTGTTATCCCGATCTTAAATCTCAGGTCAGTCCAATTTGGCACAAAGCTTTGATCATATGCCAACCAGTTCAAGATTTTAACAAGGGCTAAAGTTTCAATTTGTTAATGATGATGAATAAGATAGCGATCAAAAACAGCAGTGCGATTGTTTCATTCACAGTTTAGTGTGTGTAATATGACTAAATCTGACCTATATTCACTTTAATGATGGTTACTAGAATGAGAAGTGAACAGAGACAACAGCAGCTGAAGACGGGCTTTAGATTGTGATCAATGAGATGAATTATTGTTAATGAAAGTTAACATTCAGCTGTAACAGACTGAAGCATCGGCAGTTTTATTATTGATCATGAAAGGTTCTATGTTTAAAGGTGCACAGTGTAACGTTTCTGCTGGAGGTGCTTGCCTCCATAAAGCTAACCCTAGAATGTTCCCCACTATGGCTTATCTCCATGGAGACAGCCAAGTGGCCCCACCAGGCTCAGAGACAAGTCAGATCTGTGGCGAGGTGACCCTGCTCACAAAGTGCATGTTTTCCGAGGTGTGTATGTAGAAATAAAAACACCTAGATTAACTCTGTGCCATGCTTTCAAATAGTCTGTAGAAACCAGCTGGTTGTGGATCCCCAGCAGGTAGCGGACCCCCACCAGAATAAGTTAGTCTGCTCTGCTGTGTGATGTTTTATTTGAAATATTGGACTGTTTTCTAAAAAATCTTAACATGGATGAACAGAGGAGGCAATTTAGGTCCATCCAGCTGTAGGAAACCTGTAAAAAAATGCCCAAAGAAGCAGGAAATGTGACCCTAACTTTAGATCATAAGCATTGCATTTAGTTAAACTATTGTCTAGTTTTTCTTTCCTGGCCGACGAGGGTAGTGTTTTATTTAGTTTTTGCTTTTAATCATTAACCACACATTCAGGCTTCCTGCGTAATACTGTGTTCACTTTTAATAGAGCAGCAAACTTTACTCGACAAACTCAAATTTGACCTATGATATTCCAAAATTGTACTTTGTTTTCTAAACGATAGTAAACTCGTAAATTAATTAGAATATGGTCATACATTTATGAGAATAAAGTCGACATTTAAACGTTTAGGGTGTCAATGTTCCGATACAAAGTGACGTGGGCAATCCCCATGGCCAAAACGCAAAAGAATGGGCTTGGAAGAGTAAACAACTCAGAACTACATAAAAGCAAGACAGAGCTCTGCTGCAGTTTAGCAGCACCTTTCCTGTTACGCATCATTCACAAACTGTTGGATCAACCCTTTACTTTCTCCATGGCATAGCCGTAGTGGACCAGCCGTGCACCGTGCCACAGCCGCATCCCGTGGACAAACTTGGTAAAACACCAGCTCAAACTGAACAGCATAGTGGTGGTGGTTGGTGATCATTTTTGGGGCATGATGCACCAATTGTGTAGTGGAAGAAGATGGATGGCACCAATTGTGCTCATGCGATGTTTTAAGCACACGTCATCATCCATACAAGCCTCTTACACATAACTACAGCCTATGTAGCCCAGACTAACCACTACAATGAGAGGATACTATAGCTAATAAAGACATATAGTGCTCACATGGCCATGCATGAGCGCAGTTCCAACAACACACGTGCACCTAACACTGGAGTACTTCATTTTACACAACTGTGAGGTGGCTTAAATGTGCCAAAAAATTTATACAAAGCAAATTCCTTGATCCCCAGAGGGCTAAGAGCATCCTCTAACTGCACACTATTTGTCTCCCAAATGTTTATAAGTTAGTCCAATACACAGAGTTTATGGGTTTAGTCCCTGATCCCAAATTCTGAAGAACCCGTCCACAACGCCCCCAGGCCTGCAGTACAGGGTCTGGAGCACAGCTGCGCACTGCGCACGGCTCCACAAGCCCGTAATGTTGTGTTGTAAAACCTATGCACACAAAGTTTAGAAGGGTGAAGCTGCCAAAGTCGAGGGAGCAGATTATTGGCGAAAATGGTCCAAGACTCCCTCACCTGCGGCTGTGGCTCTGACTGCGCTCAGAGCCACAGCCGCATGCAGGCCATTACCCAGAAGGACATGAGGGCACTGCACGGAGGAAACGATTGTGATGTTTAAAAGGCCAGAATTATAAAGTTGGATATCTATTGTGGGCTTTTGTGTTAACCTTTAACTCATCCAAGCCATTTTGACTAAGAATTTATTCTTGTCAATTTACGAGTTTATTCTTGTCAATTTACGAGTTTATTCTTGTCAATTTACGAGTTTATTCTTGTCAATTTACGAGTTTATTCTTGTCAATTTACGAGTTTATTCTTGTTAATTTACGAGTTTTCTTGTTAATTTACGAGTTTATTCTGGGTTTAATTTACGAGTTTATTCGGGTTAATTTACGAGTTTATTCGGGTTAATTTTACGAGTTTATTCGGTTTAATTTACGAGTTTATTCGGGTTAATTTACGAGTTTATTCGGTTAATTTACGAGTTTTATTTTGGGTTAATTTACGAGTTTATTTGGGTTAATTTACGAGTTTATTCGGGTTAATTTACGAGTTCATTCGGTTAATTCACGAGTTTATTCTCGTAGTGCCCCGCAATTTAAAAAATTTGGGTTGGCCCTTATACTCCGTTGTAGGATATAGAGTATTTACTCCTTAACTAAAGATGTTTCCACTGCGTTTCTTCAGTGTTTTGTTATTGTTTTCTTCTAAATCCTGTTCTCCATTAATGTGGGACCATACCTCCGTTATCATGTCCACATACGTCCACGGTGTGTGTTCTGCTTTGGTCAGGCCTCACTATCTGGTATTGGCCTGTTGTTCTTGTATGCCAGTATCTGCCTGTGGTGATGTGCGGCTGTTTGAGAATGTTTTTATCTTTCTCCTGCACATGGCTTTGGCGTCTCATCCATCGTTCCACTGAAATGAAGAGCCCTCTGAACTGTGAGGGCACAATACACGGGTGGACACACAGAGACGGAGAGGCTGGAGATGGAGAGAGAAAATATCGGGAAGAACTGAAATGAAATGAAATGATGAAAATGACATCATTCACATGTTTTAATATGATTAAGACTAGTTATCAGGTTGTTCAGAGCCCCAGGGCACATGAGCCACCCTTGCAGTCATTGTGCTGTTAAGATGCAGATGTTTCAGGCAGCTGTATTAGGCCCACTGTCAAAGGAGAAATATTATGCTTTATTTGTATTGTTATTGGCTTGAGTACCATACTTTGGCATATCCTGTTTTAGAATTAAAAGCCAAAATGGTTTACACATAAAACAAAATGATTTCGGGCCCCATCTTATGAACAGTGCTAGTGGAAGCGCAGTGCAGAAGGAGGTTTAGAGTTTGATCTGTGAACACACCAGAGCTGCACCACTGACAGCTGGGTATTGATCAGATAAAGTCACGCCTGTTCACGGACACTCGGGATCTTTGTTGGACTATACTCTGACTATACTTATTGTCCTATTCTACAACAGAAAATGTTGTACCTTGTACCACTGCAGCTCGTGGTGAGCTCTATGCAGTTGCTGCCGCTGGGCTTTGAAACCGTAGCATAGCAAATTGTACCATATTATGTTGGTGCTACTAATGTGTACTGTCATTTTATTTAATCGACAATATGGCACTCTGGCATTTCCCTGAGTTTACATTTGGGGAATTGTATAGGTGAGAGCAGTAAATATACAATATAATCATAGGAACTTAAAAAAAAAAAAAAAAAACTTCTAAAATAGTCTTTTCAGTTCAATCTGTACACCTGTATGATTTGTGTTGTATATTGTGATGTTTCTTCTCACAATAATCATAACACTAGACTTTGATCTTAGTCACAAGCCAGTGTACTATTCGTGCCTGTCTACAAATGTTTGAGTCAGGCTAAAATATTGCAGAACTAGACAATAACACACAAAACTAAAGACAAACATATTTCTCTAATAACTATTTTGTGTTATCTTTTTCTGTTTAAAATGCCAGCACAAGAGGTTGCAAACAAGTTTACACTGTGTGCTCCCCTCAGGCTTTAAATTAATGGGAAATAATGTTTGGAGAATTGGGACATAAAATGCGAGGATGCACCGATAAATAGCTTTGGCACCTCTAAAAAGGAACGGTGGTAAAAGACAGGAAAATGGCAAGATTTTGGACAAAACAAAGATACATTTTTGGTCTTAACCTAATTTGACATTTCGGCATAGACAATATATGATCCAATGTTGTTTTGTGCCATCCTTTATCACAAGATTTGGACGCATTCTCTTACTTTTTTGCTCCAAACATATGAGATTTGTCATCCACCACCCCGGCGTGTTTCCCCACAGAGCCGTCTCACAGCTATAGGAGCAGAGGAGGCAGTTGGCTGGCATTAAAAAGAACTGCTCTGAATTGCTTTGGGATATGCTGTGTTTGCGACACAGCACCCACAAGAGAGAAAACAGAAAAGTGTTTTATGAAATCTATGGATAAAATAACTTTGGAGAGATACAGCGGTGTGCAGAAGTCCTTCTGGCTATATCCACAAAGAATGGTGTATCGGTGTTTTGAAGACACAAGTGAATCCATGTGTAAGTGTTTTTGAGGGTTTATTGATCTCATTCAAAGCTCAATTGAAATGGATATGCTAACAAAAAAATTACATTAGTTAACAGTTTGGCGGTAGAAGCCCAACATAGTAAATAATATACTAAAAATGCTAACCCATTTTAGCAAGCATATTTTTACATGCTCGGCTATTGTTAATTAAGACTAATAGTTATCTGTAACATTGATTGATGTTGCAATACATTGGAAATTATGTGTTGTGATGGCTGTTAAATGCTGATGTATCAATACTAAAGGACAAATATTATGCTCCTGAGTACCTTTTACTTTGGCATTTCATGTAAAAAAAAAGAAGTTTTTACAAAAAACAGTAGAACTTTGCCACAGACTTGGGAGACGCCAGAGAAACTGCACTTTGGATCCATTTGCTTCTGCAGAGGGAATTATACAAATGTAAAACACAACACAGCAGCTTGCTGACCTCCTGATTGTGATTTAACAGCAGAAATTCACATAACAAATGGAGTTGAAGATTTTCTGAGTTACGCAGCAGATTGAGAAAATGGCAGTTATCGTGGTGATTCGGGATAGTGTTTGAAACTCATAGGGGAGAGGACTTTCTAACCAGGATTCATCAGCTTAGCGTAAATGAAGCTAATTGCTACTCCAGGTATGTTTTTATTCGCATGAGGGAACCATGTAAGAACATGGTTAAAAGCTCAGTATTCAGTATTAAAAGGAGGCCCCGGGGAAGACCCAGGACACGCTGGAGGGACTATGTCTCTCGGCTGTCCTGGGAACGACTCGGGCAGGAGTTTTGAGGCCCAAATACATAGTTCTGAAATCGAGTCCCACTCGGCATCTGGAGTGCTTTGTTAGTCCTAGTCCAACATTTTCATTTCAGTTATTAAAAGGCAAGGCAAGGCAAGTTTATTTGTAGAGCACAATTCGTACACAAGGCAATTCAAAGTGCTTCACACAACAGGAAAAAATGCATTAAAATCACAAAGACATGGCAGAAATCACAATCTTAGTTCAAGACATAAAAGAGAAGAGTGCAAAGAAAAGCATTTCAGTCATATGCACAGCCAAACAAAACAGTTTTTAGTTTAGATTTGAACATTGCCAGAGTAGCGGCCTGTCTCACATCCTCAGGAAGACTGTTCCAGATTTTAGCTGCATAAAACTGAAACGCAGATTCTCCCATGTTTAGTCCTGACTCTGGGCACCAGCAGGAGGCCGGTCCCTGAGGTCCTCAGAGTCCGAGATGGTTCATATGGCACTAACATGTCCGAGATGTCTTTGGTGCTAGGCCATGGAGAGACTTGTATACAAGCAGAGCTGCTTTGAAGTCTATTCTCTGAGCCACAGGGAGCCAGTGCAGAGACCTGAGCACAGGACTAATGTGATCGTACTTCCTGGTTCTAGTCAGGACCCGAGCAGCGGCGTTCTGGATGTACTGCAGCTGTTTTACAGCTCGTTTGGAGAGGCCAGTGAGCAGGCCGTTACAGTAGTCTAATCTACTAGAGACAAACGCATGGATAAGTCTCTCCAGGTCTGGTTTAGACACTATACTTTTGATTTTGGCAATGTTTTTTAGATGGTAAAAAGCTGCTGATGTGATTGATCTGACGTGGCTGTTAAAATTTCAAATCTGAGTCCATTATTACCCCCAGATTTCTAACTTGATGTGTAGGTTTTTAGAGCGAGACTCTGGAGGTGACAGTTTAACAATTTCTCTTTGTTTCTGTGGGCCAAAGACGATGATTTCAGTCTTGTCTGAGTTCAGCTGGAGAAAGTTGTTTTTGCATCCACACACTGATCTGTTGGATGCAGTGACAGAGTGAATCCACTGGTCCATATTCACCTGCCGTCAGTGAAACATAGATCTGAGTGTCGTCTGCGTAATTGTGATAGGGACACATTCTCGCTGCGTATCAACTGACCTAACGGCAGCATGTAGAGGTTGAACAGAAGGGGTCCCAGGATTGACCCTTGGGGCACCCCCACAGGTCAGGGGCATCTGGTCTGAGACACAGTTACCAATTTCGATAAAGAATTCCTGTCTTCCAGATAGGACTTTAACCAGTTTAGAGCAGTGCCAGTGATGCCCACCCCAGTCCTCTAGTCTCTGTAAGAGGATCCCATGATCGACAGTGTTTCAAAAGCAGCACTCAGATCTACTAACAGAATTAAGACTGAGGCTTTGCCCTCGCGTCAGTGTTCAGGTGGTTGTCATTTTGTCACCTTGACAAGAGCAGTCTCAGTGCTGTGATGAGGTCTAAAACCTGACTGGAAAACATCAAATGAGTTGTTTATTAAGAGGAAATCAGTGAGCTGTTGGTAAACAACCTTTTCAAGGACTTTGCCCCAAAATGGCAGATTAGAGATGGGCCGGTAATTACTCAGTACTGCGGCATCAAGACTGCTCTTCTTTAGGAGAGGCTTTATGACCGCAGTTTTCAAAGACATTGGGAATGTTCCAGATTGAAGCGACATGTTAACTATTTGAGTGAGTGGTGCTAACAAACTGTTCAGCACAGACTTTAGAAATCTGGTGGGTAACACATCGAGGCAGCATGTAGATGAACTCAGGCTGGTGATGATCTCCTGGACAGTTTTGTCAGTTACAGGTTGCAAAGTGAGTCAGCTCTAAGTGTGTAGGTGGTTTGAGGGTTATTTTTTGCATTGTAGAATTGATAGCATTTTTAATGCCCTGAACTTTGTCATTAAAGAATAATGCAAACTCATTACACTTGGATGTGGAAATGAGTTCTAACGGCAGCTGAGCTGGAGGGTTTGTTAATCTGTTTACTGTGGCAAACAGGACACGCGAGTTGTTACTGCAGCTTCCAATTATTTCAGAAAAATATCCTTCCCTAGTTCTACATAAAATGAGGTTGTACATGTACAACTTCTCTCTCTGTAAATCTCTTTCTGAACCTGGAGCTTCGACTTGCGCCATTTTCGTTCGGCCCGACGGCACTCCCTTTTCTGTGCCCTGACCGAATCATCATTTCTCCATGGCGCCTTCTGCTTATTTTTAAACAATTTTAGCCTTCATAGGGGCAATGGTGTGTCGAGAACATTCAAAACACTAGATGTAACAGAGTTCAACAAATCATTTACATTAGAACATGAGACATTTTAAAAGTTTATCATTTCCATAAACAGTTTTCCCGTGCTGTCATTTATGTGTCTCCTCCGGACAATTGCAGGACCAGCTGGTGGTTTGGGAAAAACAGACAGGTCAAAGAAGACACAGAAATGATCAGACAGAGCAACATCGACCACATTGACGTTTGAAATATTAACCCCTTTTGTAATTAGAAGATCTAGAGTGTGCCCTCTGCTGTGGGTGGGGCCACTCACGCGCTGAGTAAGACCGAAAGTTTCAAGGACAGCATGAAGCTCTTTAGCGTTTCTGTCACAAATATTATCAACATGAACATTGAAATCACCTGTTATAACCAAACCATCAAAGTCTGTGCATATACGACTGAAAGCATCTCAGTAAAATCATCAATAAAACTTTTGCAGTGCTGAGGAGGCTTGTATAAAACAATGAAGAGAATGGATGGAGACTGTTTTAGCTCAATTTTAAAGGCTACATACTCAAATGTTGAAAACACCCCAAAGGACAACCTGTGGGTAACTATTTCATCTCTAACAAAAAGCACACACACCTCCTCCTTTTTTGTTTTCTCGTGTTTCAGATTCAAACATAAAGTTGGGTGGAGCAGACTCTATTAGAACTAAATTTCCTGTGTTTTTGTCAAGCCATGTTTCAGTTAAAAACATAAAATCAAGATTATAAGAAGAAATAAAAATTATTAATTAAGAATGATTTGTTACATAAGGATCTGACATTTAGCACAGCAAGTTTCAGACTAGTTTCAGTGAGACTGGGCGTTATCTTTTTACAGGGAATATGAATCAAATTTCTCAGATTGGGCAGTCTGACTCGCATTTTGTTTTCCCATCTGTGTGATGTTACTACAGAAATAGCACTAGGGGAGGCTGTTTTTACACAGGGCCCCGGGTTGGTTTGATTTTTAATATGACTATAAAGTCCCCGGCAACGCTGAGACCCAGTGCATCCTAGCTATGGGAGATACCAGGTGAAAGGCGAGGGGGGATAGGTGGGGGACTTTTGTTGGTGTAGTGGGAGCCGGTGAGCGTTTGGGACCAGGTGAAAGGCGGGTGGGTTTTGGTGGGGTGATTTTTGTCTCTGTAGCAACAGTCAGGGGAGAGTTCATCATCGTTGATATCAGAACTCTTGCTAAATTAGGCGTGAGTGGAGCCATCTTAATGCCTGATTGGATCAGATGTTTCAAGATGGCTGGGAAGACCCCTGGGTGAGAGTGGAGATGGAAAGGAGAGTGAGGAATCTGTAGTGGGAATAGATGTTGCAGGGGGGATCCAGGGCTGCTCTGAGGGCAGGGGCGATGGCAGGGATACTGCCAGGCCCGCCACAGATGTGTCCAAGGCCTTTGATGAGGACCGTGCAGGAAAGAACTGAAATGACTCCTGCGCTAGCCGTGGTGAAGATTGTTGTGGTGCTGCTGCAGATGAGTCCTTTGCTGGAGGTGGTGGAGGTGATCGTGGAGCAGCTGGAGTTGAATTCTTTGCTGCAGGTGGTGGAGCGGCTGCTAATAAATCCTTTGGTGGAGGCTGTGGTTGTGGTGCTGCTGATGTTGAAACTTTGGCTCGGTCTCTGGTTGATGGAGCAGGAATTTTTCTCTCATTCCTCTCTCTCTCTAACTATCTGCTCAGGACCCTGTCCAGGCCCAGCCTGTCCAGGCCCAGTCCAATGCCTCAGAGCGTGGAGCAGGTTCTCTGTCAGCACCCTCACTCCACCTCTACAGAGGTGTGGGCCATTTCTCTTAAACAGGTCCTCTCGTTTCCAGAATAGATAGAAGTTCTCAATGTAGTGCAATTCTCTTGTTGCACACTCTTTAGACAGCCATGTGTTCAGCTGAAGCAGCCGGGCTAAACTTGTTTATCTTCCTGTCAATGTTTGGAAGAGGTCCACTTATGAATGTTTTTATTTCCATTTTATCAAGCACGTCGAATAACTCCAAGAAGTCTCTTTTCAAAACTTCAGTCTCTTCGCGTCGTGTGTCCACTGCGCCCACGTGCACAATCAGCTGTTTAACTCCTTTATGTTTGGCCAAAACATTAGAAATACATGACGTAATCTCAGTGACTGTGGCGCTGGGAAAAGAATGTGTTTTGATTTTTTCATGCATCACGTGACTTATCGCACCATCCCCAATCAAGACGACCTTGACGTTAGGCACAGATTCTCTCTCTGTCTCTGTCTTTCTTTTCGCCACGTCATGTCTCCCATTTTCCCTTTGTTCATTTATTTCAGTCTTTGAAAGTGGTAAAAATTTGTTTGTAAGCTGTATTTCAGGTGGCGTTACATTATCTTTATATTGCTTAGGCTTCGCACTGTATTTTAGAGAGTTTTGGAAACGAAACAGAGTCACTCCGGTTTAAATTGAAAGTTGCTGTTTTTCTTGTAAAAAATGTGGACTTCTTACCACTGGATGACACAGGGATTGTATCGTGCAGTCCTTTTTCAGATTCCAAAGCAAATATCCGTGCTTGTAGCTCATGAATTTCTTGTTGAAATTTCCAACAGCGTTTACAGGAGTTTGTTTCTCTTCTCTCGGACATGTCGCTGGTTCGTCAGATTTGTTGATTAAAACTCTAAAAATGTTCTTAAAATCCTTGGTTGACTTAAAGTCATAACAAAAATGTTTGGAAATGTTTGGAAGACAAAAACTGATTTAAAAGCAAAATAAATAAGGAAAGCAGCTGAAGCAGGCAGGAGCAAGCAGGGAAGCGTCTGCACTCTTCGGAAGCAGGAAGTAACACCTCAAAACAAAAATGCACATGCCTTAATTAGTCAAACTGTGTCAAAATACAAACGTAACAGACTAAACCAAAACTAATCAAGGCTAGAACTTAACATGGAAAAACATAAATAAATTGGAAGATCTTGATAGCGTTGTGATATATTTCATTTGTTGCGATATTTATTGTTGCGATATCGATACTTGTGCAGCCCTATTAACGTGTCTGTCAAACTGAATAACTCTGACTGCAAATTGTTTTGTCAACAGTCAAGAAAAGTGTTACCAATTCCTTCTTCAAAGGTAGATATGTAATACAAATATTAGTGTTAAAATGTATGCTTTATTGTTAGATACGAAGGTAAAATGACTAGCCTTAGGGGTCAAAGTGTAGGCCCTCACGTAATGCAAATATCTGAAGTGTTCCAATTTATATAGCCTGTAGTTAGAAGAAAATGCCCCGTCTACCAAGATATGGATATTCTATTTCAACAATGTTAATAAAATTAATAAAACATCATAATTTGTGGCGTGACTGACCTCTTGTGATATTATTTGCTGTTTGCGTTTGACCAGACAGACTTTCTCAGCCTCAGTGGCGTCTTCAAACACGAAAATCCCAATTGTGGCAAGATCGTCCCATACTTGGCAGAAATAGTAAAAATATGCACAACATTTTTAAAGGAATTTTTTTCCTGGGCCATATGCCACCTCCAAAACTCTCCACAAACTCAATAAGAATCCCAGCACACCCGCCTCAGCACAACTCTTATTTGATTGCTTATGTAAATACACAGTCGGTGATCCTAATCTGTGAGCTGCTGTCTGCTTGTTTTTGTTTACCGTCTGTGTTCGACGCCGACTCCCTCCCGCACATTCATGAAAAAAAATAATAAACCCGTCTAGTCGCTCGCGGCAACGGCCAAACTCATCGATCAGATATTTTAATCTCTGAGCGGTCACTAACGGTGTGTTTACATGAGACTTCAGGCGGAGGAGGAAATCCATTTGGCACGTTGTCACTTGCCTGCCGAGTACGCCTGTTATTCTATGGATTCTTTCTGATAATGTCCCACGTTTACCAGGACTTTATTAATAAGGTTTAAACTAACTATCCTAATAAATAATGAAATAAATGATTGAGCTGATTAGAATTGACTAAGCAGTGGTATGTTGATTGTAGCTTCCTTGTCTTAAATCTGCTTGAGCTTGATCTTTTGAAGGTGAATTGATAATCGTATCAATCTACGTTTTAATGTATTGTGGAGGACTTGATCTAGTTTGGGTGTTGAATGATAAAAGATCTACAACAAATATGTTCTCTTACTCACCACTTGTGGCCTTATCTAGGGGGCTATTCCATCTTTGTTGAATTAACATAATTCAACTAGGTAATAAGTTTAGACCTGTAAGAAATGACGCCGAGGTTTCAAGTTCACCAGTCACTAAATCGGAGTTGAGCACTCTGTGAACCAGATAGCCCCAGGTTTGTTTCCACCCCCAAAGCAGTACCATTTGTTAGTAATTTTCATATTAAAGTCATTATATCAAATTGGCTCTCCTCCTGTCTGCCTCGCTGTGTGCAGCTGCAGGCGCACAGGTGGGCAAGTGTCCAGTCTTCATCAAATAGTCTCCAAAGTCTTGCTTTGAATTTGTCCTTCAGAGTTTTTGACATGATACTAACATCTAACATCAAGTAAAACAAGCCGTTAACACTGCCAGTCAAGGTTACCCTTTTAGATCTGTGGAGGGGCCAGACGGTTCATTGTACGAATGCATACAGCGGCTTACCAAAGTATCCGGACCCCTGGACCTTTCCTGTGTTTTTTCACATTACAACCACACAGTTTTTAAAGCATTAGCTTCTCTATGGAGATGAGCAGGTGGCGGACACACCAGTTACTTTAACTAATTTTTAGCCACCACTGCTACCTCCACATTTACGATTACAATACTATTTTACTAAATGTGCTACACCCGCTTGCCAATGCCCAATCCCGTCAGATCTTGGGAGCTAAGCAGGGCAGGTCCTGGTTAGGACATGGTTGGAAGACCTCCAGAACACCAGGTTGCACAGTGGGGCGCATTGCCTTGTATGGTTAGGGTTAAGTGTGTGTTTGTTTGTGAATGGCTGGTGGTGGTCAGAGGGGCTAAAGGCACATTTTGGCTGCTTTTTGGCTTCAGTCTGCCCGCCCCAGGGCAGCTGTGGCTAGCTACAGTTGTAGTTTACCTCCACCACGTATGTTAATGAATAATACAATGTGAAGCGTCGAGAAAAACACTATATAAGTAGTATGCATTAATATAGACTAGACTATTGCCAATAAAAACTTACCACGATTGTCTTTCGTTCACTTCTTCCCCTCTGACGCAGCTCTGGGAAGGGACTAGCACAGATGTCTCTCTGATGGGAGGAGTTGTTTGCAGTAAATAGCATCTGTTAATACTTAAGTCCATTGAACTACCCTAAGGTGTGTACGGTCACCCAAGTCATATTTTTGCATTATCGTTCATAACCCAAATGTGTCATCCAGCACCTATTACCTATTCTGATACCCTTATGGTTTTCCTTCAGTCTGAACTGATGAGTCGCTCTAAAAACACTCGTCTTGTTTACAGAACTGCCCCGGGGGGCTGAGGGATAACACAGAACTGACCTGTTGATGACATGCTTATTAAACTCTTATAACTTTTTTTTGCCTGAACTCTATTCTGTTGTATTTAATTGTCGTGGAGCTCACGGCAGAGGCAATAACAGAATATGTGGGTCAGACGAGCGGATTGTGACCTGGAGTGGGCTGCCAGCTCAGTGCAGTGGGGCGTTCTGAGCAATGGGCCATAATGAGTTGGCAGGGGACACCGCGGGCACCACTGACTCCAATGAAGTCACTGTAAACTGACAGCAGAGCATTCACAGTGAGAGAGGATCGATCAGACAGAGATGAAAGAACCAGCCATTCACACTGACAATATGTTATGTATGTTTTATCAACGGCAATTCATAATGACGCGCGCACACACCATCTTTATTAAGTGTGTGTGTAATACTCTATATCGTCCACCTCAAGAGATGAGCCACCAGGCCAAGTTACAGGTCAGATCTGTGGAGAGTCACAGTAAGAATCCATGTTTGTAAAGGAATTCTTGAGCAATAAAAACATCCATATATATATTTTTTAGATTTTTTTATGCCATACTGTAGAATATTCCAGGCAAAGCAATAAATAAATGTCTCCATGGTGACAAGCAGGCGGCGGAACCTCTACCAGAAAAGTTTAGGTATTTGTACACATACTATTAACCCATGCTTGGTGAGACCTGTAGTTACTTTCCACGGATGACACTGTAGTTGTATCTTGGACTTAACATTCACCCTAACAGCATGTGGTCAGCTGCTACGATCCAGCCCAGACCTGAAAAATCCAGTCCCAGCAGTGAAACTCTGTTATAAAAAGTGTTTAACCCTTCGGTATATATTCCAATCATCCAACACGGAGTCACCGGCTCACTAACAAGGTATAGGTCAGTGTACCAGAGTCATACTGCCCCTTCTGCTCTTTTTCTGAGGGAGTCCTTTGAAAGTGCTCAGCGGGGGGACACGAGCCTTCGCCGCACCTCTATACTCCAATAAATCATTGTATGACCTTTGATTTTTCAGAATAAAGCCAAGTCTTGAGACTCGCCGAGCGCTGTGTACTCTTAAAACGGGAGTACAGGGGTCTGCTCCAAACCCAAGGGAAATAACCTTAAATCCAGCTGTGTCCAGGTGGATTTTTAGTATACACTTAGCACTTTTCTGCTCGTTTCCCTAAGCCACTGGACACGAATGTGTCCCAGGCCTCGTAGTGTAAGATTTAAGCAGTCATTTGGAATGTAATGTTGTAGGCTGCCAGAAGCTCTTGTCAGATTTTTACATAAATGACGGGGTGAGGATTGGGTGAGTCACTGCTCCCACGGGTGCCATCATCCGAGCCATCAGACGGCAGGAAGGAATATTATTTTATGTAGTCGTGGCAATGGGTCAGGCTAAAAGTCTGCTTTTTGGAGACGGTAATAGTGGCAACTGCGGAGAGAGAAGCCAAGAATTAAACCCGGGTAAAATTACAGTTAAAGATACTACTCAAGTAGAAGTAAAAAGTAGTGTTGAAAAAGGTGAAGTGTCTGGGTTTGACATCAGATAGTGTATAATAAATGAATGTTATCTGACAGACACATCCTTAAAACATAAATCACATCTGAAGGAGCAGTAGAAACTCAAATATTCTCATTATTTAACACATCGTAAAGCTATTAACTCTAAAATGTTACATACATGACTATCCACATTATGTTATCTATGAAAATATAACTCTTCATGGAAATAAAGTCCGGTTGAAAAACACTGTCTTGTCCGTGCTGTACCATTTTAGTAAGAATTCCAAATAAAGTTTTAGAATTGAGACCTGTTTTAGAAATTAAAATCCTTTTTTTCCTACCGTGGACCACTCCTGGACAATTATATTTATTTACTTACTGAGGGGATAGTAACCAAAACATTTACTCTAGAAAAGGGCACTGTTACTTCAGAATGCTAAAATACAAGTAGGTTTACATTTGAGAGTAGAATTCAGACGCCACACAATTTCCCTTTTCCTCAAGAATGTTCCATGTTACACTTAAACCAAAACAGCCAAAAACCAACCACATTTTTATATATTTAGAAAGGTGTTTTGCTCCAAATCCAAATATTCAAGTTCCTTCAGAAACTGTAATGGCATCTCGGAGTAATAAACGTAACTTTACTTATGCGTTTTAACTTTGGTAAGGTATTGCTTATAATTAAATAGTTTGCATCTGAATTGGAAGTGGCAAAGGAGATGCCCTAGCAAACTATCTTTAAGTATGTTTGATGGTACACGAACCTCATTACGTCCGCTAATTGTCCACCGAGCTGTCGCGTCTTTTTGGCTCTTGTTGCTGTTCGTAAGCGTCAAGATAAACTTTAATTAATGCCAATCAAGTCCACTCTTCGCCTCCACAGAGCCGCACCCTGGTCATAAATCTTGCATTGGAAGAAGAGGGTCGGCGGAGACCGGTGAAGAGCGCGAGGCTGATGCTACACCAAAGACGAGCAGACAGACTCCCCTTCTGTACCTAGTGCCATTAATCACCACACATCCCCTGACACGACACGGTATCGCTCCAAACCAGCGTCTGCTTTTGTGAAAACCGCACCATCTACCATTAGCCTGTCCTAACTCGTCTGTGAACATGTAGGCTGTTTAAGAGTACGCTGGCATTTGTGACACATCTGATTTGTTTACCCGAGCGCCGGCGGCGGTTAAGGCCGTTCCCAATGGCTGCCAGGCTCCACTGATGGTGTTAATTAGCGACAAGTCCCCGGTCGTCGGCAGAAGGGAGAGCGAGGAAGACGACTGAGAGAAATGGTACTCGTGGTGCCATGGCGTGTATCCAAGACGAGACGTGACGTTGGGAGTCAGAGATGCTACCTGTAATAAGTAATGCATCCTCTTGTTTACGGCTGGTTTGGTGCCAAAAAGACAATTGTTAATCATTCCTCAATGTCTTGAGGAGTTTTTGGGTAAGTTGGGGTACGCTGGTCTACTGGGCATTACCTGGTGGTGCAAAATACCGCGCTTGTTGAAATTGTCTTAGATTGAGATAGGCATTGTCATAGATTGAGTTAGGCACTGTCATAGATTGAGTTACGCATTGTCATAGATTGAGTTAGGCATTGTCATAGATTGAGTTAGGCACTGTCATAGATTGAGTTAGGCACTGTCATAGATTGAGTTAGGCACTGTCATAGATTGAGTTAGGCGTTGTCATAGATTGAGTTAGGCACTGTCATAGATTTAGTTAGGCATTGTCATAGATTTAGTTAGGCACTGTCATAGATTGAGTTAGGCACTGTCATAGATTGAGTTAGGCATTGTCATAGATTGAGTTAGGCATTGTCATAGATTTAGTTAGGCACTGTCATAGATTTAGTTAGGCATTGTCATAGATTTAGTTAGGCATTGTCATAGATTTAGTTAGGCATTGTCATAGATTGAGTTAGGCATTGTCATAGATTTAGTTGGGCATTGTCATAGATTTAGTTGGGCATTGTCATAGATTTAGTTAGGCATTGTCATAGTTTGAGTTTGGCACTGTCATAGGTTGAGTTTGGCACTGTCATAGGTTGAGTTTGGCACTGTCATAGGTTGAGTTTGGCACTGTCATAGATTTAGTGTAGGCACCCGTTTCCCCCCCAATTTTTTGGTCTTTTTGAGTTAGGCACCGTCATTGGTTGAGTTAGGCACCGTCATTGGTTGAGTTATTCACTGTCATAGATTGAGTTATTCACTGTCATAGGTTGAGTTATTCACTG
This sequence comes from Chaenogobius annularis, assembly GCA_015082035.1. Taxonomy (NCBI): domain Eukaryota; kingdom Metazoa; phylum Chordata; class Actinopteri; order Gobiiformes; family Gobiidae; genus Chaenogobius; species Chaenogobius annularis. Next base: position 990,202 of record BJKM01000027.1, read on the forward strand.
TCATAGATTGAGTTATTCACTGTCATAGATTGAGTTATTCACTGTCATAGATTGAGTTATTCCTCTAGATATATTCACTGTCATAGATTGAGTTAGGCATTGTCATAGATTGAGTTAGACATTGCGGTTATTGCCGATTACTAAAGCCAATAGGATCTTTTTTTTTTTTTTTTTGAGCTGATTCCGATATTTGGCTTCCTGTTTGTGGCAGATACCAATATTGAATTTTTGTACGATGGTTCACTCCCGGATGAATGATAACGATGTATTAATCTGGGTTATGAAAGGTTGTGGCATGATTGTGCAAATCATGATTTTGTCCTCAGTGCAACAGATTTGTCTTTTTAAACCGACCTATGACACATGGGCACATTTTTTAATTGCCCCAAATGTTGGACAAATTAAAAAAAAAAAAAAAAAGAAAAAGAAAAGTCACTCGATATCGGCCATTACCGATACTGTAACTGATGTATCGCCCATCTCTAGTGATTACATCTAGTGTTCCTTGTACAACCATTGACTGCACAAAAAATATACCCTGTAAATGTGTCTACTGCCTTTGTTTCAACTGTACTTATGTTTTGACCCATCAGTTCTTGAATTGTACAAATCTGTGTTGGAAAGATGTTTTCCTGCAACCAAATGCACGGGACAAAGACTTTGCAGGTGTTCTTTTAGCCTCAGCCACATTGATTAAAACAGGCTTTGTTGGAAACCCATAGTTAGACCAGAGTGACCTAATTTCTCTATTTTTTGCTCCCTAATTTCTCACGACCACAGCAAGTCGGATGTATGTGAAAGGTCAAGTGTTGAATATTGGGCTTTGAAGCTGTAATTTTATGCACTACTAACTTCAGTAGCCAGTGCAAAAAACAATGAGAGACTGGCTGTTTGATTAAGACTGCACTGGGTAACTTTTGCCTCAAACCCCAAAATAAGGATCGTTTGGTTTTGCTCATTTTACAGATGACAAAAAAATTATAATAATCATCTTGTATACAAACAATACATTTTAAAAAAGTAATACAGCTTGGAATACTTTTAATTGCTAAACATTTGCAAGACACTGTATGTTTAATGTATTGTGACTATTCAGCACAATACTTAAAATAAGGAAATCTACAGTAGTTATGAGTAGTAAGGTAAAAATGCCCCAAATTATCAATAAAATGTGTTACAAATGTATGAATTGTGTGTGGTTTATAAATGATCTCTACAACAAAAATAGGGCAGCTGTATTGCAGAAGGACGAAAGAATGGGATTAAGGAACTTGAGGAAAACTTCAAACGAGGAAGAGTGAAGAGGGTAAGGGCGGAAGAGAATGTGATGGAGGAGCAATCTGAGAATTAGGGCGGGACTAAAGCTTTTCCCCAGCAAAGCCTTTCATCTCCACTTTGAGAAGATTGATTATAAGCTTTGGCTACGATTACAGTCATCACAGATTTAGCAACAGGAGAACCGTTAATAGAAGCAATAAAAATGTCAAATTTGATATTCTGGAAGTCAAAAGTGGTCCAACCAAGCATCACAAAAGGAGGAGTGGGGGTTTAAGATGGAGATGTGACAGGGAGGGGATGATGGAGATGGAGGAAAATGCTTTGCTTAAAATAAAAGTGTGAAATGAGAAGGAGGCGGTTTGATGCCGAACTATGACACGATTTCACCCAGTGGTTCCAAAAGTCTGAGACTGCATGGTAATGAGGAGGATTTTGCTTCATAATTATACTTTCTGCCTTCCAACTACGACTGCTTACGTGATGCATTTGTAAAATATAGTAAAAGTAAATGACCTGAGTATAGATGGAATTTGACAACTTTACGTTTGCATTTTTTCGTTGTAACAAAACCCACAATGTCAGCGCACGCGCACAAGAATGGGACCCTTTGGGACCCTTTGAGTCGTTCATTGCAGTTCTCAAATATAATTGAAGGTGGCATATCCGTTTATAAAAATCTTCTTGCTCAGAAAAAGAAAGGGCGCCAACAACGACCCATAACAATTGTTCTTCTCTCAGAGAAAGACCCCTGCGCCTTCAGTAGAAACAGACGCTACAGCGGGGCGGAGTCAGGACGAAGGGGCGGAGTCAGGACGAAGAGGCACAGCTGGGACTGTGACATATGCGAGGGACACTGTTTCCAACCTTGTATTACTATATTCAAATAGATTTTGGGCTTTAAAACAGGTTTTGATTTTTGGTTTCATTCTATAGTTCAGTATTGCATTGTAAAATAATAAAAAAAATATAAAGCTGACTACTTCGCGGATTTCACTTTTCGTGTGTTATTTTTGGAACACAACCCCCGCGATAAACGAGGGATCACTGTATACTGTATCTAGGCTGTGAGTGCAGTTACTGTTTTACAACCTCCTCAAAAACAATTCCAAAAAAAATTGCTGGGGGAAAGCTAATCATAATGAATTCAATTCCGGCGGGTCTGTACAGACCTGATAGCCATTTTCTGCATTTATTCCAGTTTGTCAACCATCAAGAGCGGCAGAGCTTGTTTCCACTTATAGACTAAATCAGACAATAGAAGCCACAACTCCTCGTCTCCTCAGCTTCACAAAGAGTCTAGCCCAACTGTCTGTGCTCCAAACGGACGGGAACAGCTTCAGTTTGAACTGGGAGAAATTTTAATCAGGCGTTTTAAATCCTTAAAAATATGAACCAACCATAAAATGTTAATATTTGCTTAGCCGTTTTGGGTTTTTTGCCTTGCTTTAGTTTAGAAACCTTAATTTAATTTTCCTATCTTTCATTCCAAATGAAGCTCTAAACATTGAGACCATATGCTGTATGCTAAAAAAAAAGAAGTCGACCTGTTGATTGTGCCGCTCCAGATAATAGCTCTGATATGTTTTAATCAGTTTGAGCCCTGCGGTGTTAGACAGTGCATACTCAGTGGCCCCTGTATAAGAGGAATATTACACAGTAATATTGTAAAGACCCTCAGGGCGTCTGCCACTAGACTGTATTAGTTTTGGCTCGAGTGTAACATCTGCACAGTTTAGGGAGAGGATGGCAATATGTATAACAGTCATAAATTCAATAGGTTTTTCATGATGTAAAGCGTTTTGTCAAAATAGGCTGCTTTCACGACATTCTCCAACGTTGTCGTTATTTCAGATGGAGAGCTCTATGGACAATTCACTGTTTTTGAAATATGTCATTTTGTGGGGGATAGGACCACAAAAGTAAATTATGCCACCATAAAACTCATAATTCAATTATGCTGACAACATTGAACTTTGTGTTTTACGTGACTAGTCCCAGTAATTACAGCGACATTAACCATAAACCAAGTCAAAACATCCACATTTTGAAAGGTAAAAGGCAACGTTTAAGTTCCTATACATTTCTGACCTGCCCATTTGTTCATTTGAAACTATGAAACTATAACATATAATGTCATGTGGATCAAACCTATTGAATTGCACTGTACTCGAAAGGGAATGTTTCCAGCCTGGTGTTATCATATGGAGCATGTTTCGCTGTCGACCGCAATAAGGATCTTGTTCAGTTTAATGGCATTTGTGCTTGATTGACGGTTCGTTTCACACTTCACTTCGCCCTGAATCATACCAAAGGCCGCAGTCATCTGAAGTGACTCATCCACAGCTTTGTTTGCACTGTGACCCATGTCATATTTACCGAACAGTCCAGACTGTGGCCATAGTGTCAAGAAACCAAGTCTAATAGGTTATGTGCTGATAAATAAAGAAGTCATACACTCTAAGAAAGCAAAAGTAAATGGACAAATTCCACGTCTTCTGCTAAACTAATCCTCCAGGTACAATGACCCAAATCTGGACTAGACCAAACCAAGTCTACATTTGGACTCAACATTTTTGGTCCTAGTTTTAGCCCAGTTTGTTTGTTATATATAGTGTCAAAAAAATACATGTTGCCCTGTTTGTTTTGCATTTATTTGTCACTGATTTAGAGTGTTACATTTTTCTTACTAATACTGTGCAGTCTGAACACAAAATGACATGATCAAATACCTGTATGTAATGTATTCCTTTGATTTTAGGAAAGTAACTGTGTCTAAATATAGTTACTCAAAATTAGTACTCTGATTACTTGTTAGCAGTATGTATTTTAGTTACTTCCTAACACTAACTATAGACAATATTGCCTTTCTTTTGTCTAAGTATGCAGTGTACCTATAGTGGAGTTGGCTCGTGATTGGCCAGTAAAAGCCCAGAGCCATGTCTGTGTTGACTTTTAATGTTAAACGGTTCAATTTGATCCATACCTTGAGCTACATCCTGCTAGCGGGGGCTTTTAGATACCAGCCCATTTAATTATTCTGCACTCAAGGCCCCAGACATGTATTTCATTTACTTAATGTATGTTTTGTGCTGCTCGCGGTCTCTGCTTGCCTTTTTCTGTTTGTGCAAAAGCATGTTGTAATAGGTGCTAGCTTGCAGCGTTTAGCTGCCTGCTGCGTCTAGTCCAGATCCCCTGCTTTACACCACTATTGTCTTTTAATGAAGCCGTTCTCCTGGGTGAAATGGGCTCAATTTAGCACGTTTGGCCGGTCATCTGCTATTAAACAGGCTTTTAAAGGAAAATAAAGGCGCTGGCAGCTAGAACCAACAGTTTTCAAAGCAAGGATGCTGAGAGGACAGAGGCGGCTGAATAATAGATGGTGCAGTGGAGGCAATGACAATGACCGTGGAACGTTTCAATGAAGATACACAAGTGGCATGTGGTGGACCCTCCTCCAAGAAAGTAAATGGGGTACTTTTAATTGCAATATGCATTTCAAAGTATTTCTTTTTCAGTTGTGGCTCTTCCAAAAACTGCTTTATGTCCTCCTCATGTGTTTATTTTTCAACATGTATAACTGTGCTTTGAAGATGTTAGGGGGCAGGAATTATATGAAGCACGACTCTGATCTGACTGGGTGGGAGCACTGAGGGGGGCAAATCACATGTCGGACTGGTCACCAATGTCTAGTTTTTTTCCCTCTCCGCCTCAAGCTACAGTTGGTATCTGCACTGAGCACTTTCTACTTCAAAGAGGTCCTGACTTTTGAGTTCATTTCACATGGAAGTTGGTGCTCCGGTCTGAGAGAGCGAGAGAGACAGAGAAAGAGGAGGTTTGGAAATGGGACAGATTATTAGTTGTCCAGCGAGACTCCAATGAAGACGCAATTTGGAGCGGCAACTAGGGCAGCCGGCAACGTGCGCTATTAAATGAGACTTAATTTAAACTGAGAGCATCTACAAACAACTGTCCTCGTTATGAGTTGGATGCGCTACATATGAGGCCGAGAATGAAAGCGCAGTACACTGGACCTATTGATAGTTATGATGATGATGATGATGTAGAAGCGATGGTCATATACTTCAAATGAAAAAGTGGAATATTTTTAGAAAGTTCTACTGCTTGTAGTTCCATTGACCATTTACGTATATCCATTTGCATCTTATTAAAAACTGTTTTTATTATCCACGAAACAGGAAGTAAGGCCGATGCGCTGTTTTCCTGCCAGCTGTTGCTTTACCGTGACTTCAAATCTTCTTTCTGGCCTGTGAAAGATGTGAAGAGCTAACTCTTTCTTTCTTTTTTTTTTTAAGACTAACAATCAAATACAGCTCTTTTAATACCATTTATATTATTTGGCAACCACTATTGGATCCAACAGAACACCCTATGCGTCAACACAACCAAAACATACTGGAGTCAGATTACAGGAAGTTTAATTTGCTACAGAATGTGTCGCTCAATAACTTTTTAAACATTTTTCAAACTGTAAACACATGGTTTGAATGAGCCGTGTATACAGCAACTCGACCCACTGCATCCTCTGTAAGAAAATGCTTTGACAGGGATTGTTTTGCTCCTAATTTAGATTAAACAAAAGAAGTGTGCCACAGTGGAGGGGAGGCTTGGGCGTGATGATGATACATAAGGCATTTGGGAGTTCAAGGCTCAGAGTAGTGATGAAAGCCTGTTTGTCCTTGTTGGAAGATAAAGTGTGTGCACAAGGACGAGCCTACTCAAACACCACACGGCTCAATTCATTAGCCAAGCTGATAAAAAAGTCCCGCGCTAATTGACTTTGTATTTGTGAGCAAAAAAGATGGGGAAATATTAGCAAAGTGGGTCAATGAAATGTGGATTGTGTTGTTATTTGATAGTGAGAGAACCACTTTAATTCACTCCCTACTGTTTGACCACCTACTTAATAAAGCACATACAACAAACTGAACCACTTCATCAGCACACTTATTTTACTACGGGCCGAGAACCATGAAAATTTGGGACCTTCCATTATCGTTTTACCCGTTTTAGTTTTATTGTATTATTGCCTAACTCTAAATACAACTAGGGCTAAACTAGATCTAATCCAGAGCTATACTAGGTCTAACCCAGGACTAACCAACCAGGCCTAAACTAGATCTAATCCAGAGCTATACTAGGTCTAACCCAGGACTAATCCAACCAGGCCTAAACTAGATCTAATCCAGAGCTATACTAGGTCTAACCCAGGACTAATCCAACCAGTCCTAAACTAGATCTAATCCAGAGCTATACTAGGTCTAACCCAGGACTAATCCAACCAGGCCTAAACTAGATCAAATCCAGAGCTATAGTAGGTCTAATACAGGACTAATCCAACCAGGTCTAAACTAGATCTAATCCAGAGCTATACCCGGTCTAACCCAGGACTAATCAAACCAGGCCTAAAATAGATCTAATCCAGAGCTATACCCGGTCTAACCCAGGACTAATCCAACCAGGCCTAAACTAGATCTAATCCAGAGCTATACTCGGTCTAACCCAGGACTAATCCAACCAGGCCTAAACTAGATCTAATCCAGAGCTATACTAGGTCTAACCCAGGACTAATCCAACCAGGCCTAAACTAGATCTAATCCAGCGCTATAGTAGGTCTAATCCAGGACTAATCCAACCAGGCCTAAACTAGATCTAATCCAGAGCTAAACCAGGTCTAACCCACAACTCTGGGGCAACTCAGAATTAAACCTGGTCCAAGAACTAAACCAGGTTTAACCCAGGACTAAATCTGGTCCAACCCCTTTTTAAAAAATCATGACGCCATATTTAATCATAATTTTATTTAGAATGGTATATTTTAGTCTGGGAGTCCCTGCTCAGACTGCCCCCTGCCCGCGACCCGGCCCCGGATAAAGCGGAAGAAGATGGATGGATGGATATTTTAGTCTCATTGCGTCAAAAACAGACTATTGCTATTTACAGTGTAACTAGACTAAACCTGATCTAATTTAGGACAAAAAGGGATCTAACCCAGGAGTCAACCAGGTCTAACCCCGAGTTTACCCTGGACCTAAAGTACTTTTGATACTGACATTTTCAGACCAGGAACACCCCAAAGAGCTGCTGTTTTAGTAACGCCCCGACCCCGTGTCAAACTTTGCTACATCAGTACCCCATACTTGAAAGTCATAAACTCTTATCTCCACCGGCCATAAAAGTCATAATGTAACGGCTGATCTTTTGATAATCGCACTGAAAGGGAAAACTGCAAGGTCAAAGGGTAAAGCATGAAGTCTGTCTGACAGACGGGAAACTGAGCAGAGGTTAAATTTGGAGTGGATTGGAAGAAGTTAAAGTGCAGCGCGAAAAGAGGATTATTATGGATAAAGATGTATCTAAGGAGATGGGTTTAGAAGAAAAAATATATAAAATTCAAGTGCAGGTGAAGAATATATGAACTGATATGACAAGCTCAGTACTATTTTCAGTGCGTGTAGTCGTGGTCCAACGCTGCTTTCCGTGTGGCATTTTAGGCATCCTGAAATTTAATTGCCTCCTGAAATATTTACACCAACATAACCGCAACTGGAGTATGCAAAAGTGAGGATTTTTTTTTTTTAAGTGTCTTGGCTAAAGAAAATAGATGCAATGTGTCTTGGCTTTCGAATACTCGCCTGAGAACTTTGCGCTCCCCCCTGATGGGTATCCCTTTGGGCACTGCGTGCTAATGAACTGGATGGCAAACGGCTAAGAAAACATTAAAATAATTTCCCCCAAAAGTCAGCTAAATGTATGCACCGCTTTTGCCAATTAAGTCCTCTCCATATCTGAATGTACAGCTGCTTTTTCATGCATTTCTTTTCCTTTTCGCTTCCAACTATGAATTTCCCCCCCTTTTTTCTTTTTTACAAGAGCTTTCAAATGTTAACTGTGCCACCATGTAATTTAGCTCTTTGGCTTCTTTCCTTCCCATAACATTTCTCTATTTCATCTTTTGTCATACATTTTTCAGTGCCTCGGAGACCTGCTATTTGCTGCCATTTTGGTTCAGCTCGAAGATACCTGCATTAAGTCCCAGTTTTTACGTATAGAAAGGTTGTGGAATTATTTGTGCGATTTTGAACCGCATTATAAAACTAGCTACAAAAATGGTAAAGTACAAGACACGGCAGTGCAATTTATTTCATTTTAATTGAATTGTTTTTAGATTACAGTGATCAGCTTGGGGCTTTTTAATTAACAGGCCTACGACCAATCGGCAAAAAAAGCACATTGTTTGTAGAAGAGTTCAACGTTTTCAAATCATTAACTCAAAGCCTATATTGTTTTTATAGGAATCTTTATGTAATTTATTTGTTCATTAACAAGTCCTAGTGAAAATTGTTTGACATTTGTTTTCTTTAACATGAGCTTTTGATTTTCCTTTTGTATACTTTTGTCATGGGACACTGTAAAGCCCCTTTCATTTGAACCTTGGGGTAAATAAACAATTGGAATGAAAACAAAACACAAACCAACAGAAGAATGCTCTTCTCTGTACCTCTTTTAATGGCTCCAGAATGTTTTTCTTACATGCTAACGGGTGTTCTGTCTACGATTCCATTTTCTTATTTATAATAATCATTTAACCATGAAGATGACTACACATTTGCTTTGAGCGCTCAGTAACACAAAATAGATATTGTAATAATAAATAAACTTTATTCCTTAAGTACTTTGTTTTCTACAAAAAACATACTTTTTACACTGCAAATACGGTGCATATAATTTGAGGTGTTTGGGACTTAAAATGCACATGTGTGTTCCTGATGACTCATTTAAGATTTCCAACCATCTGGTCCTTATTGAAATCACTCATGATCTCGCTAACATAAGTGAATATAGTGTATTAGATTTTCATAGTACTTGAAATGGACGCACTCGGCAGTCTTACAAACCTACAAATAGAAAATGGTTCAGCAGCGTTCAGGCGCTCGGTATGAATGCAGAAGAAAGTGCGTTGATGGTCGTTGGTGGCTGTTACCTACATGACGTGAATCATTGTTACAGTAAACCATCACATTTAATCATTAAACTTATAGAGCACAAGTGGTCCTATATGTTAGCATGCAACGTTTTTCTTGTTTGTTTATACAGGTTTTGGTATAGCCCAATGATTAGATTATGTATGTTGAAGATGGTGTAAGATACATTTTTAATTATAATGGCTTGCACATTTAAGATACAAAAATTCTTAACATGGCATTATTCACACACTTGTTCGCTAGTTGCTGCCACAATGAAGGCGAACAGACAGATTGGTGGTTGCAGCAACATCTCGCCCAAACACCGCATTCATATTTGTCATAAATGTACAGCACTATATTAGTAATTTATAGTAATTCAACTTTGACCTTTTCCTGAAAAGATACAGCCATCCCTGTAAATGTGGATTTTAAATAAGATGGCAAAGTGTGTCAGAAAGGAGAGGCTACATCGATGAGCATCGAGCGCTAACGCAGTGTTGTGAGGAGCAGCGGAGGTGCGCTGACCTACTTAGCAAGAAACAGCACCTCGTTCTGTATACTGCACTCACAGGAGGACCGAGAGAGAGGTGGTAGAAAAGAGGGAGTGAGAGGAGAGAAAGAAGGGGCGGAATAGGAGCGCGATGAGGGGTGAGAAGAGAGACAGGAGGTGGGAAGGGAGGAGTGGGAAGGGAAGGAGGAGAGAGCAGAGAGGGAAGATGGAAATGTGGTGAGGGAGCAGGGTAAGGGGGAGAGAGTGGTTTGGTGAAGGCACTGGAGGTGACATAATCGGCACGTCGCCATGTCAGATTGTCTGGCAGGGCATTTGCATATGTGACCGAGGTGTGTGAGTGTGTGGCCCTGCCGTTATTTAAATCCACACAGCTCTCAGATTGGATGTTCATTCCTTTCCATATTTGATTTTGCATCTCTCCATCTGTGTCCCTCATGCTGTCTGTTTTTTTTCCCCCTCTTCATTTGCTCCTGCCTCTCTCTCTGCCTCTCCCTGCCTCTCTCTCTCTCTCGTCACCTCTCTTTCTAATTGTATCACATTGGTATTACTTCTGCCCGCCTGACTGCCTGGCTGAGCAGTGTCGGCGCCGCCCCGTAGGCTAAATCTGGCAGGTGCACGTCTGACTGACCACATGTCCCTGGCTCTGTCACTGTTAATGTTTCGGCTTAGTCTGCGTCCAGGAGAAAGGGCCAGCGGACATATAAAGCCTGTGGATGTTGCCTCATTTGTATCAAGGGAATCATCGAAGTGTTTGCAGGAATTAGCCCAATCCTCCTCATCACATTAGTCTTTTCATTACACCTTTGATAATCACAAGCTGCTTCCATGTTTGAAAAATTTGTCATACGTTTTCAGAATGTCAGTTTGGCTGTAAAGGCCGGCAGTGGCTCAATGGGAGAAGTTCTGGTTGTAGAAATGGTTGGAAATAGATTTTTGTCCAGCCAATACATTTTGTCTTGTTATTTATATGACATGGAAGTCAAGTTGTTGTAAAGCTAACAAAGAAATACATTCACTTTTGTAAACATACCTCGAATATAATATGATTTGTTGCACTTTGATGATTGCGCAGTCGGCGTTGTACTTATTCTGTTTTAAAAAGACACATCTGATGCGCTTCGAACAAACTAGGAGTGAGATTTTATTTATTTGCCGGGGATTGGGCTTGTTAATGGAAAGACATGATCCAACATGAATGCGAACACACTGGAGCTGAAGGCTAATTTCCATCCGTTGTCCCAAGGGGCTGCGGTCACAAAATTGGGGTCACAAAATGGTCAACAAAACAAATACCCTTCATACATGGAGTCCCGACTATTGCACACTCCATGTTATTGCACGATCCACTCATTGCACAGTGTACATGATGGCAATACAGGCTGTAGTGTCGAGCAGTCCAATTTATATATAACATAAAATCCTGATATAATCCATACTTCAAGTTTTCTTGTGTTCTTGAGCAAGACACCTTGCCTATGAATGTGGTGTGGGAGTGAGTTGTTAGTGGTTTCCTTTGAGTTTCGTGCAGTTATGGCAAAGTTGCCTACAGAAAACTGCAGTGTTTATGAGGCCATTAAAAATATCCATTTATATCACCTGTTTTTTTGTGTGTGTGAAAATGTGGCAGTTAAGGAGGACTAATTTGACACATATGATTTCCATCCTCTTAATAGCTCCAACCATCACAATTAACAACTTTAGTTTGGACTATTCCAGGTAATTAGCCTAAATATGCATAGAATGTGAATTTTAACGACATGTAACACATTTGACAAAACAGATAGCGCCTTGCCACATTTGCTAATCACACATCATGTTTGATTCATGAATATTGATCTTGTAGCTAATTAAACCGCATTGAAGCCCCACACAACATCTAACAACTTTTGTATACATTTGCATTGCATTCTACATAATGTGATTAAATGGCTTTTAGTTGCTGATGTGGTTAAAGATGTATATCAGTGTTTTTAGTGGGTGATTATGCTAAAATGACCAGGCTGGTGAGAGAAGTGAGATGGCCTGAGGAGTTGTGAGCTAGTGCAGAATAAACTGTCTTGGCAGCTCAGCACAGACTTGAGGGATGGGTGCAAGTTTTGGGTGTGCTGAAGGGGCAAAGCAACAAAAACAAGCTTTACTTAAAATCAACACTCTTTAAAAAAGCAAACCCACCCCCGAGTTGAGGCCAAGGAAACTGCTGAAGGATCACAAGTGCGAATTTGTTTATTTACTGAAATTCTCTTCTCTTGTATAGAGGAACCGCTAACATGCCAGAATTGTGCCCTTTTTGCATGGTAGTTGTTGTTGATGCATCATCGCCAAATAATCTGTGAATTTCTCCTAATTACAATCTGTACAACTGTGTGCTGGGACCCAGAAGTGACAGGCCAGCTTGAAATGTATTGGCATTTGGGTTATTCCTTTTGCAGCCAATAGATGGAGCCATAACTGTGTTAGACCTGGGGAAACGGCAGGGATCCAAATGTAATTTTTTTTAGTTTTTGTTCTAAGACATGAGATACCAAACTACAGGTACCCATGTCTAAAGGCTATTAACAATACAAATAATGCATCAAATGTTGTCCTTTACTTACTTGCTACCAAAGGCGCATTGCATTTGGAAGTGCATCTGGCTCAGACTTAGTCACTTGTCTGCCAATGATGCGATGAAGACGAAGTTACTTGTAGAAAATTGGCCGAGATTAATGCAAAGTAAGCCAAAACTGCTCGCAGTTACTGTTCCACAGTATGCCATTAAACTTCTGTAATGACCACCAGAGGGCGCTCGAAGTCAGAGTATCGGCCCAAACAGAAGAAAAAGGGCACCTTGTAAAACAAACATGGCAGCGTCCACAGCATATTTCCCATTTGTTAGAATAGAGCCAAGAAAACAAGTTGAGGGAAACGTTTATTTGTTTGACATTTGTTCTAGTCACGTTTGAAAAAGTTGATTTGTTATTGTTGCGCTGTGTTCACTTCTGTCCCCAGCGGCCAGCACATGTACAGATCTGTTGCTGGGCATCCATCTGCTCTGAGCAGACATATTGCACACGGACCAAATGACGGACAAAACAACACAGAGGACGGACAGAAGCAATAAAAACATGTTTAATTTAAGTTTGTCATACTGTGGAACATTCAGGGGAAAACAATGACATCTCCAAGAAGGCAAACAAGTAGCAGATCCTATGTAGTTCACCTATGCCGCTGGGGGCCCATTTCCATATCTTGAACAATCTGGCGGTTTAGCTTAATGTCATTATGGGATGTGCATAGTTACAATAAAGTGCCATCATTCATAACATGCTACAATAACTCTGCAAGACAGTACTAACTGCAACACTGCAATTTCAAGAGAATTGCCAAATTAGAGCTGGAAAATTAACCTAACTGCCTGGATACCCTGTGAAAGTTTGTGGGTAATGAATTGCAATGCGTGCTATAGCAAAATGAACTCTCACCTTTTATCTTGTTCAGTTCATGAAAATATCTCACTTAACTAAACAGCAGACGAGGGAAGCGTAAAGGCCAAACCACAGTCTCCCTAATGAAGAGGTAGGGGCACTGCTAAGTGGGCTGGACTACAGTAAGTAACCACGAGCACCACCAACATGTCTATTACTAGATTGGTGTTTGACTTCTTTGCCCCCTATGCCATCTACGTAAGATAATACTTGTTGTTTAATTTGTCTTATTAATACAGTTAACTTTGCAGACATTAAACTCTTTGGGCTTGCTATAAGGCTCAATAAGTTCACAGAATTTACAAGGCATCTGGTGTAAAATGTACCAAATCAGTTGGTGTCTTTTAGATTCTATAGGGGCAAGAGCCAGTTTTTCTTCTAAATCTAAATTATTTTGTCTCAAATGTTTGGATAAAGAATGTTGTAATGCCATCTGAAATCCAGAAAGATCAAATCCACATGGGGAAAAGGTAAAAGGAAAAGACAATTTTGACTTGGAAATGGTACACAAGGTCATCTGTGGACATCCAAATAATCTTAAAATAATCTCAACTAACCAAACCTCTTCTATATTTAAACATAAGCGCTAAAATAACCACTCTCTAAAGTAATACATTTTTGATATGGCTTTTTTAAGATCCCGAATGGTGCCATGTTTCTCCTTACTCTCTTGGTACAGCCACATTTCTAGTTATCATATGAATGGCATCTACACCGGCTTGTCCGCATCTCAAGGCTCACTGTTCCACACTGATGAATGACAAAAATGAAATGGCAGACGGGAGCAGGGACAGACAGAAAAATGAACCAGAAGCACATATGTCACAATATTTCCCAACAGATAATGTTACTGATGCCATATACAGTGTTGGCTAGATTAGTGCTTCCCAATAAGCCATTTTACTTTTCACCTAAATCTGGTTTAAGACCGTGGTTAGACCTTGTTTAGTCCTGGTTTAGACTTGGTTGATTGGACTTGGTTTCCAGTCTCAACATTCCACAAGGCAAAAGGCCTCGCAAAGAGAAAAATCCGTGCTGTACAGGAGTAAGTGGTCCCGCGGCTTTTCTGTGGGCTCTCGACATTGTTTGAAGTCGACCGTAATTGTGTCCAGGATAAAACCCACGCCGCGAATCCTTTTCTGTGCCGTTCGTTGTCCTTTTGAGAGGCTCAGACGACAGCGGTGAGCCTGTACAATGTTCCATTCCACCAGCTACAAAGGTTGCACGGCATGAAGGGAGGTCTCACTCAAGAATCATGCATGGACCAGGTCGGCGTCCTCATTAGAACATAAGTCTAGAAAATGACTTTTTTTGTCGTATTCTAAACATCATTATTCACCCTAAAACGGTCAGTTAATAGGAGTGGTGCTGACTCTTCATCCTTAATAAAATAAATAAATAAAATATGTAACCTATACCAATGGCACACTTTTATATACTCAATGTAGTACCTGACTTTGAAGGGTGACAGAACTTCAAATAGAGATCATTTTCATTCCCTTTGCTCCCAGATAAAAACACCCACCATATTTGACCACATTTATCCATGGAAAAAGTGTCTAGACCGCTCGGAAAACTCTAACTGAAAATGCTACGTAATGTTTTCACCTCAAATTCTAAGCCGTCAGTGATTGAAAATTCCTGTCACTTCAAAACTCAGAAAATTCTTTGTCTATTCTAACGGTATATTGACTCTTGTAGTACGCATCGGTGTCAGGCTGCGTTGAAGCCGTGTTGCCTTGAGTGAAGCAGCCCTCGATGTCTTGTCCACTCAAAGCTCTTGCCCCATGTGAGCCGTGGATGCACCTGACAGAACTGCGCCCCTGTCCAAAAGCGGGCAGGTTGTGTGTCATCAATCCGTGGGCACGACCCGCCTCCAAATCCCCTAACAGCTTGTAGCGGCTTGGCAGACATCTGGTTACCTCTGGCTCTGACGGTCGCACTGCTGTTTAATACTGCATGAAAGATAAGGGGGATAGAGGGGGGGGGGCCTGGTGGGTGGCCATGCAGACGGCTGTTGTGATTCTCTACATGTTTGACTCTATAATTTGGCCAATGCGGTGCCATTTTAGAGTTGTTCTGCTTGTATGTGGACAATTGCAGTTTCTTAGCTCGGTGAGCACCTGTATGCAAGGTAATGCAGTAACAGTATTTTGACCTTGACGGGAAGGTCGACAGCCGGCCTTAGAAGGGAGATTAGATCGAAAATATGGATATTGTGTTTCAAGAGGGAGAAAGCAAGTCATGTACACAATTGTCCATTTAGGATTGTCTGTGTATATATTATAAATTATCTTTCTATTACTTTCTCAAGTATGTAAGTAAATATGACAAACAGCCCAAAAAAAACCCAAACTAAATACTTTGTTTTGAATTACTTTTTTGCAATTCATTTTCAATTTTGACGGGAATAATCACCCTGCAACTAGCTGGCCCCTGTCCAGGGTGTGCCCCACCGAAAGCCCAAAGTCACTGGGATAGGCTCCAGTCCTAACAGGAACAAAAGAATTGAATGAATGAATGAATGAACGATCACAAAATAATCTTGACATTCCTATTTCAGACAAATGGTGCGTAGTAGCATTTACTCCAGAAATTTAAAAATGTACAATTCAAGTTAATGATTGTGTTCCATTTGGTGATAGATTTGAATTTTGTTGTAACTTTTCATATAATCATCATGGTTAAAATCTCGATCCCATGTTTTGACAGTACTCTTATGCATCATGGGTTTCAGAATGATGAAAGGTTAGTACAGGCAAACACAAACAGGAAGCTGAAACGCATGAAACTAAATGAATTGACAGATGTGGGCGCAGTAGCCAAGTAAAATTACTTGGATTACAGACGACACCTATCTCTTTGTGCTGAAAAAGCAGTTTACTGATTTTTTACCTTAAGAGCCTCATTACAGCATTAACCACTCAGGAGCACCTCTGGAGTGGTGCAACATAATGCCTCGGTGGAGAGCTGTGTTCTTGTAAATACCTATACTTTACTTTGCCTTTGAGACCAGCAAAACAAACTTTTTAGGAAGCCTTTCTGCAGATGGCCTCTTAACGTCACCCTTTTGGCTGTGCTTTTTTAAATCGGTATAAAAGCGTCGTACTGAAAAGTATATAGGAATGTGTTATGAGAGACTTTGCCAAAGAGAAAGTTGTCAAGGCGATGGGAGGTGATGACGGGGAGGAAGATGCCACAAAAGTAGAGGAGTGGAGAGAAAATGAGAGAGTGCGGCGAGAACGAGTGCTGTCGAGGCAGAATAAGTGATAATTGATGGAAAATTCACAGCGCTGGGGAAAAAGAAAAAAAGGGGGGAACAAATGATATGGCACTCAAGCCGTGCAGATCTTGTCTTCCTCATTAGGGTCATTATACCTCGCCTGGGTACAGCTCTGTGTCTGCTGCACTTTGAGGATTGAGGAGGACAAGCCAATTTAGCAGCGTACGGATCAAAAATGGTGACTTTTGATCAGAGGAATTCAAAAAGACGGCACGTGGAGCGCGTCTTGTCGTGACATGTCAATATACATTTTAATAGGCCTTTGTGTTTGATGGTACACTGCTGTGATTTGCTCACGGTCTGCAACATCGTTAAACTGTCAGACTTAATTTTTTGCTGTCCTCAAATGTTCTTACAATGATAAAATGTTCTGTTTGTGTTTTATTTATTTAGATATTATACAATGTTCCCAGCTTTATTTACAATTGGGCTGAAGAGACTACGCTAAATGATGTCGAATTAAAAGTTCTATCAGTCCCTGGGGCTTTGCTGACTTTATTCAGAGAGAACCATGCAGCGAGCAGGCAGCGGAGAGGAGACGGGTAATGATTTGGTCAGATGAAAAACTAAAATGGAGATGGGAAGTTGGAATTGAAAACATAATAGCGGAATTGAAATGGAATGAAGAGGAGTAAAACCACTTATTTGGAAACCAGAGCAGTGGATTGTAAGGCGAGCTCAGAACAAGCCACGGTCCAACAAG
Source organism: Chaenogobius annularis (assembly GCA_015082035.1). Classification (NCBI taxonomy): domain Eukaryota; kingdom Metazoa; phylum Chordata; class Actinopteri; order Gobiiformes; family Gobiidae; genus Chaenogobius; species Chaenogobius annularis. Next base: position 1,007,426 of record BJKM01000027.1, read on the forward strand.
GGATTCACAAAAACGGGCAGGAAAAACAGCTCTGCGCTCCAGTGTCATCCCCCAAATCCAAAATGTTAACTAGATTTACAGCAACAGGTCCAGGGAAATAAATTGGAGTATTGTGGCAGCATTTCAGGCGTCATTACAAATATTGCCTCCAGTCAAAGAGTCCTGCAAACATGATTCTTGCACTATTTCACCAGAATTTACACCAGAATTGACACTTTTCTCGTCCCATTTTCAGGCAAACACCACGGCCATCAACCAATATTACATTTTAGACTTTAACCGAGAACCAACCCACCAACACTCCCTGGTTACACTGGCTGTAGATGGTGGTCTTAGATTCTTCTTTAGATTGTCAGAAAATGGTCAACGTTTCTTCCAAACTGACACAGAAGGTTACTGCTTTGTTGTCTCAGCTGTATGCTATATTCAGAAAGATTTCCTGAAATAACACTATGGCGTAAACCGTTTTACAACATACATCCTTTCACAAATTCATGATGTATTTGGTTTCTTCAATTGGATCAGCCCCCTTTAGAGGACACCTTTGGCAAGTCTGATCGTTAATAATGTGTGTCCATAAAGTTTCTGTGAAAGACGTTCCTGCCAGCAGAAATATGTCTGCAGGCCCAGAGCTGTATCGTACAGTGTATAGTATAGTATATAGTATAGTATTAAGCTTGTCACTTTAAATGCAGTAAAGTCCTCCCTCTGTGGTGATCTATCAATTGCACCAAAAAGTTGTTGTTCATTGTTTGAACTGGGATCAAATCTAACTCGAATAAAGCTTATTTTTGAGAATTTGGTGGACTTTGCATAAAATGTACTGACCAAAATGACTTGGACTGAATGTTTAGGGCCAGCACTTGGCTATAGTTTGCTAAAGCTAATATCAAATGTTTTTATGTTAATAAATAAATAAATAAATATATATATATATATATATATATATATATATATATATATATATATATATATATATATATATATATATATATATATATATATATATATATATATTGCCAACAGTTGTGACCATCGACCACTCTTGTCTTTAAGCCTGTGGAGGTCTTGCGGAGACCGCCTGTGACTTTTAATTAAAAGCAGCCCAATCCACTTGGGTGTCCCTGTATCGGTCACCAGTCAAAGCGCCTGTAAGTATTTGTCACCAGGCTCTCCAGTGCAGCCCTGATCTCCCGTGAGACCTCTGGGTAACGATTAAAGAGTAATGGGTGCATCGCTGCCTCTCGCTGTGTGATATTGAAGCATTAGAGGCGGACACAATAAGAATGGGCTGTGTAACTGATGAAATAGGTGTTCAATATCCCAAGAATCAATGGCAGACCTCCCTTGTTGATAACCAATAGTATGGCTGTTGTGACCTTATAGTGCAGCAGTGACAAATGATCAAGAGGGTGCAGAGCATGAGTGTTGGCTTAAATTGCAGTGTTTGTTTGCATCCCACTTACAGCTCCAGGCCAGTGTGTGATAATGCTATGAGGTTTCCATTAGCACTGTGGAGACATGGTGGAAAGTAAGAGGCAGGAAAGAGGTTTTCAAGGTTATTTACATTATAATTCGATACTGTCACTGTAAGGGCATCTGTTGCATTGGTGCCATCCTTCAATGGGGTCAAAAAGGGGTCCTTTGTCAGATTTTGAGCTTGTATTGATCAGAAGATCATAGATTGAACATTTGTTTAATACCCCTCAGTCTGAATTGAGTATTTTACTAAAAACTTAATTTTCTTATTTTGAGAATTGTGTAGTAAACCCTGCAGCACAGCCAAAGTGTGTCTAGGCAAGTTCAAATAATTTGAAAGATCTTTTTTTATATTTATATGTATCTATATATATATATATATATATATATATAATTTTGTTTACCAGTGGAACAAGATGTTTTGTGCTTACACTAAAAATAAGAAAACCTACTTTAAAAATAATACAACTGTTTGATTTAGGAAAACAATACATCAATCATTTTACTTGCCGACATATTACTTTTTGTGCATCTATATCTTCCTACCGTTAAAGGTTTTTTGTCCATCATTTAATCCCTTCTAACATATACATCTATTTATGTCCCACTTCTGTCAATATCCAAACAGTCTGAATATGCAAAATCTGATCCCCAAGCAAGATATCTGACGTCCTATCCATCCTTTGTGTTGTTTCTACGTCACTCATTGTTTTGGCCTTATACATTGCCAAAATCAATATCTAGATGGCAAATTGTTGCAGCTATAGAGCTCAAAATACCATTGACTTATCGATCTTTTATCTGTGTAGGTGCATTTGAATACAATACCATTAGGGGGTGGTGCTAAATGAATCATTGCTCATTTTTCGCAAAGAAGGTTAGAAGGCGTAGTTCTTATTATTGACCAATTTATGAAGAAGAGGCACACAACAGTGGATTTTTAAATAAAATATATGTGACAAAAGCTAACCGTCTGGTGCTAAATATGGCGTTTTCTCGAGAGAGAGAGTCGTCTTTCTGCTTTATTAGTCACTTAATGTGGGCATGTGGGGCTTTGATTGACAAGGCTCTGTGTGCCACTGTCTGTTTATCAAACCGTGATTTTTCTTATTCCCATACTGCCATTGTTTTAAGAGTATTACCTTTTATTTTTATTGTTAGAAATTCCACCTGTTCCTACATTGAGAGATGGTCGCAAAAAAGTTTTAAGAAAAACGACTAAACAAAAGTGCTCTCACCAACTTGTATTCATTTTTTTTGCTATCGATTCATACAGTGTAAACAAAAGAAATGATCAAGGGATTTTTGTGCCATTTTGACATACCAACTAGACTCAGAGCATACTCACATGAATGAAAGGATTATTAGTTCAGATTTTGAACCACTTTTCGAATGCGATTTAAAAGCGCACTAACATGATTATTTTTTTTGTTATCGTTTTCTTTGCAGCGTTTTGGAAATGTTTCAGTTTATAAAATTGGATGAGTTGGAAATATCCTTGCTTTGCCTTTCTGTCCCACCGTATGGCACTAAACTTAAATATCTCTATGAAGACGAGCAGATGACACCACCAGTTCAAGCTACAGGTCAGATCTGTGGAAAGGCGAGCACACACACAGTAAGACAATGCATGTTTTTAAAACCAGTAAAAACACCTGCAATTTAATCAGTTCAATCACTAATTAGATGGGTTTAATGCCACATTGTGGAAGATTTCAGGCAAACCAATAAGCTCTACATGCAGACAAGCATCTATCAGGCCTCTTACCAGAAAAGTTACAGAGCGCATCTTTAATTTAACAAGGTTTTACTCCAGAACATGTCTTTTAAAATTCAGACAAATAAATCAAATGCTTCTATGGAAGGTCCGGAGGCTTAGTCACACTCGCCATGTACTAGGTTTCTTGTTATTTTTTAAATTCTTTCTGTCTTTTTTTTTCTTTTTCTTTTTTGTATTTTTTGGCCCGTAGGCTTTATTAGACAGGACAGCTGAGCGTGAAATGGGGATGAGAGAAGGGAGGACAGTAGTAGTAAATTGTCGGAGCCGGGATTTGAGCTCACGACACTGCGGCCGCTTGCACCCGACCACTATGCAGCACACATGCATTTTCTTTCATTTCATTTATTTCTTGCACCATATTTCGTTGCTCCACCTTTCTTTTGCGTTCAGTCTTTAAAAAAAACAAAAAACGTCTAAAACTTGTCCACCGCTGCACACGGCCATGACCTCGCCTCTGTCTGCGGTAATCTCTGCTCCATTTTGAAAGATTTTAGTCATCTCAACTTTCTAAGAAACCACTTGTAAAAACGATGGTCCGGGCTTTGAGCTTCAGCAGATGTCGCAGTTAAAAGATACAGATCGCGTCCTGGTCTGCAGAGACACAACAGCTCTGAAGGACACCAGTAATTAAATATAGGAGAAGGCCAGATTTTTCCAGGGCTGTCGCTAATATCCATGGGAGTCAACCCACTTACACATTTAGCCTCCAAGCAGAAACAAAAACGCTTCGGAGGCCAGTTGCTAACTTTGGGTTGAACCAGTGCAATAAAGTGAGATACAGTATAGATGTTACCCACTCAGTCAGTATCAAAGGGGATACAAGAGAAGAATAGTGGTGAACTGGTGAGAGTATTTCCGAATGGCTTCAAATTAGCCAGGTAATGCTTAATTTCTGACTACAAATTGATTGGAAAGTGTTGTTTCTTTATCTTATTGGTGTGTGTAACATGTCAGTTTCTATCTCACCTTCTTTGCCTTTTCAATTTTCTCCTATAGCTCAAATTGCTCCAGAATCAATGGGATGTTACATATTTCAGTCGTCTTTCAGCTTTCATAAACCACACGGGCGGCGGCGTATCTGTCTGTTGTAGCCTCACCACTTCCTCCACATACATTAGACACAAGTTTTTCTTTTAACGTAAACAAAATCTGACAGCCGGGACAAACATTCTGAAGAAATATTCGAGTCTGAAGGGTTGAAGATACAGAGCGAGTTTGAGGTTAATTAGGAGTGTTTCTCAATGTACGGTGCACTGGTTGTTGGTATAAATAACGTTAGCAATTATATTAGTCTTGGTATACCAGGGGTCTCCAATTAAATTTCTCTGGGGTCACATCCACATTATAACTCTAGGATCCACAAATGAACGCGCTTTATTTCAGCTGACGACATACATAAAATAACTGAAATGATTGTACAAGACTGTCCAAAATTAATCTTGTATTGATGGAGAGAGTGACCGCTGCACAAAGCCTTCTCCAGCTCGTCCCAAACACTCTCACAGGGGTTCAGATCTGTAGTAGATTAGTTTCTGCTTCTCCTTTGATGTTTTCTCTGCTCGATGCCACGGATTTGACCCTCCTCAAACACACTGACATCTTTACCATGACCACGGGATTCGTCTTTCCACATGGTTGTTTCAGAAAGGAGAAGCCACTCGCTGAAATACTGTGCTGCAGCAATTGTCCAAACCTTGAATCCAGGTGGAGACTTTTTTTTGGATAGGAAGTGTATGTATTTATAAAACACAGCACATAAAATATATATAAAGTGTCCTCTCCCAGCATACCTTTCTTCTTGGCTTTGTCTTGCACTGGGGAAGAGGAGGGTTAAGTGTCTTGCCCAAGGACACAACACTATACATAACAAGAGTACTCACTTTTGGGAGCTGGGACCTGGGACCCAAGAAATATTTCTTATGAACCATATATATATATATATATATATATATAAATATATAATATATATATATATAATGTGTGTGTGTGTGTGTGTGTATGTGTATGTGTATGTGTATGTATGTATGTATGTATGTGTATGTATGTATGTATGTATGTGTATATATATGTATGTATGTATGTATATATATGTATGTATGTATATATATGTATGTATATGTGTATATGTATGTATGTATATGTATATATGTTTATGTGTGTGTGTATATATATATATGTTTATGTGTGTGTGTATATATATATATATATGTTTATGTGTGTGTATATATATATGTATATATATATATGTTTGTGTGTGTATATATATATATATATATATATATATATATATATGTATTGTTGTGTATATATAAGTTTTGTGTGTATATATATAAAGTTTGTATATATACATAAAAGTTTGTGTGTGTGTGTATATATATATATAAAGTTTATGTGTGTGTATATATATAAAGTTTATGTGTGTGTATATATATATATAAAGTTTGTGTGTGTATATATATATATAAAGTTTATGTGTGTGTGTTATATATATATATAAAATAAGTTTATGTGTGTGTATATATATGTGTGTGTATGCATATACGTATATATTTTATCTATATAATGTATGTATATATGTATTTATATGTTTGTGTGTGTGTATATACATACATACATACATACATACATCTCATGACTAAGCTGTGCATAAATCATCATTAGATAAGGAGGCAAATCAGTAGATGTATGAAATGAAGTCAAGTTTATAGACTTGGGAATATTGGACTTCCATATATACAGTTACAATCATTAAGTCATTTGACATTTGCTGAACTACGATGCATCAAACTCAGAATGTTGCATAGAAAGATGAAAAACAAGAGTGTTATCGCATCAAACAAGCCAAGTGTGAAATGTGGGCATGGGTTCACTTAAGGAGCCTGAGGATTTAGGCTATTACCACTTTACAGCTCCTAAATGGGCTCACAAAGTAACAAGGATCACGTAGAGCTGTGAGACCAATAATTACAGCTATTTTACCCCTTTGTTTGAAGAAGTTACGGTTTTTAATCAGTCTGCAGACCATTGTGTGACGGTACATTTCATTTATGTTTTTAATCTTGGAAAGATTATAGATTTATTGCCTTTATATGAATTTATATTTGTTAGATTTTCAATGTAGAGTTTTCATGTCATAATATAACCTGGATTAAACAACGTTATTCAGTTTTTGTGAAAAATGTGAGTGTGCACTTTGTGCATATCTGTTCAAATGTTTATTATACCTACAACACTGCACATTTTCAGGTGGTCATCTTATGTAATTTTTTGTAAATTCCAAAACTTGTTGGCATTTTATGTATGCACACACTTTCAATTGACAAAAGTGCACGCATGCAGTCAATATGTGATAACCTTATGACTACTTATGCCAAAGGTTAATACACAAACTTACAATGCCGGACTTAATAATTGAACACACTTGCATAGAGATAAAATGCAACTTTTCTAGAAGGTAAACTAAAATTATAAGGATTTATGCAATATAAAATATTAACCTGCAGTTGTCCTGAAACCAATTTTATAGCGGTTCAGATATATATGTTTGGCTTTAAATGTAGTCTCCCTCTACACAAACACACAATAAAAAGCCTGCTTCGTTAGTGGGTCTTCATCCTCCTCAAAATGTCTGTTTTGATTTGTTCTTAAATGTCTCTTAATTGTCAGTTTTTTTTTAAGATTTTTGTGCCGTCATATTTTCCCTTTGTCCCTGGTCACCTTTGAAAAAGAGGTCTTGATCTCAATGGGTTCTTACCTGGTTAAATAAAGGATAAATAAATTGTGATAATTGTGAACTAAAGACGCCAAAGCTGCTTACAATTACTGAGGTGGTGTGAGGCATAATAAAGCTTTTGTTTAATTATTATGAAGTGCCTCTCCAACATGCTATGAGAGCTTGACAGGGCAGGAAGCAGGCGGGGGATGGACCATGAGAGAAGGGAGAAAGTGAAGGTTTCTTGTCGGATAGCGCCCTTGGCTGAAAGGAGCTGACACCTTCCTGTGAATTATTAACGTGCTACTTGGCTTTTCATTCAATTGTGCCTGGATAGTTCATTCAGGCTGACGAGAGGATGTTTTAAGGGCTCAAGATGGTCTCTATGGTGACCAAAGGCCGCGAAGCATAGCATTGTGATCCCATAAGGGTCTCATAAGGGGGCCGGTTTCAAAATATTGTGCTAAATAAATCCAGTTGGGGTTCGATTTCAGCTCAGACCCGTATATATTGTGGTGTCCTTGGGCAAGAGACTTTATCCACATTGCCTTGAATGTACGTAGACTTTTCTGATTGTGGAAACTGAAATCTATATACAAATTAATTCAATGGGTACAATTCAGCTCACTTTGAAGTAAATCTTTCAATATTAGAGCAACAGAGGTTAGAGTTTAGGCCAAGTATGGTTAAGGTTCAATTAAATGTTTTTCTGATGCACTTGCCTCACAATTTCTCCCAAAATTGTTGATTTAAACAAATAGAACGTTAGAAAATCAGGCAAACAGTCATTGGTCAATAATAGAGACACAGATTAACAAACATTCACAAGCAAATGGAGAACTGTCCCAGAGCACCCCCTGTCCTTAGACCCTCCTTCTCTGCAAGAAAAAAACCCTACAAAATCCAATGGGAAAGGAAAGACAGCTCTTACTCCCACAGTCGACTGCATAAGGTCCAGAACACTTTTGTGGCCTTGTAAAAATTCTAGCCAGCTAACAATAGAATATTACAATAGAACATGACAGGGTTGTTAGGGTGACAAAGAAGATTCGTTTTTAGGGAAAATTTACTCAGGGGCTTACTCAGAGTAGGATAAATCTGAGTTCTCAGACTAGAGCTGTAATAACTCTTCGATGAGAGTTGAAACGTCTTGTTTTTAACTACAACTGAATCTTTTACTACCGTTGTATGGTTCTAAACTGATTCAGATACGTATTTGTTAACCTTTTAGTGGTCATAATGTTATGCCTGATTTGTTTTGCCTTCAAAACACAATTAATTCCTAATACAGAAGAAGCCAAGCGCTCATGGACAAAGCGCTTGATAAACATGAATTATTCCTCATTAGAATGCAACAGACAATGGGAAAAGAAACTGTGTATATTGTTCTAATGAGCTCAAACTGTGTGAAAGCTTTGTTTATTAGGGTTAATGGTAAGAAATTGTGCCATTGTGGAATATAAACATTAAGGCCATACATAGCACTGCAAACTGTTTGGTTAAACCCAGGGGGAATTGCACTTGGTATTTTTTACTTCTAAACAACTTCAGTGAGACTGGTTTCAATAGCCCAATTCTGTTATGTTTACTCTGAGTACATATAAACTCTTACATCCACACACGTGCAGTGTGTTTGTGCAGTAAAGTGGAACAGCCCAGCATATGTCTTGCTGCACATTTGATTAGTCTCTCAACATGAGCTAGGCAAGACCATTTACAGAGAGGATTTTCATCTACCACCGCGTTAGATGCCACCCTCCAATTTGTCTTGTTTGTTATGGTGTGTGCCTGCAACGTATATTTAAAGTAAGATGTCTATGTATGTTTTATAGTTTATTTCTTATAGTCTTTTCTACCATTTATATGGATAGTTTGATTAAATCATGTATTTTCTAATTTATTTTATGAATGAAATGCATTCAAATTTTACTTGAGACTTAACTAGATGCAATTAGGAATAATTATTGTGCATTTATAAGGTTAGAATGTAGAGATGGAAAGTACAAAAGTACTGTACTTAAGTAAGATTTTCAGCTCTCTGTTCTTAAAAGTCCCATATTTTGCAATATATCCTGTTTCCTAGTCTATCCTAAGTACATTTGTAATATTGGCAAGACAAGTTTATTTGAATTGCCTTGTGTACGAATTGTGCTCTACAAAGTGCTTCACACAACAGTTAATAAATGCATTAAAATCACAGCCATGCCATGCCACAAAGACGTGCCATTTTCATGCTATCCATCAAATCATTTAAGACAAGAAAGAGAAGGGTGCAAAGAAAAGCATTTCAGTCATATGCACAGCCAAACAAAACAGTTTTTAGTTTAGATTTGAACATTGCCAGAGTAGCGGCCTGTCTCACATCCTCAGGAAGACTGTTCCAGATTTAGCTGCAATAAAACTGAAACGCACATTCCCCATGTTTAGTCCTGACTCTGGGCACCAGCAGGAGGCCGGTCCCTGAGGTCCTCAGAGTCCGAGATGGTTCATATGGCACTAACATGTCCGAGATGGACTTTGGTGCTAGGCCATGGATTTTGTATTACACAATCAATAACAAATGCCACTTATTTCTTGTGGCCAAGTCTCTTAAAGTTGGACGCCTGTACATTTAAAGGCAGACGCGCATCCCAAAAATAAACTCACCAGTAGACGCTAGCGCACATGCGCAGTGGAGGAGTTGTTTCCCTTTTGGTCCTCAGGCAGTTAAGGTTAAGAGAATGGTTCCAGTGTATTTAGTTTACAAAGTCCAAAAATGGAGGCGATCGTCTCGGCGGCTTGTCTAGGTCCCACAGATACTTCAGAGGTGAGCAGAGTTTAGTGAATATAATTATTTGCTCCAAGGGCTTTCGATGTTCAAAACGCAGGATTCGCGCCGCAAAAACAGGTGATGCCCAGGACGCGCGTCCACAAAGACTTTGAACGTAAACTGGATGCTTTGACGCCTCAGTGTGAATGCAGCTTCACTCAGAAATTACAAAGACTTGGCTTTGAGTTGTTTTTGCTGCAGCGTTCCACCGCTCCGTGAGCAGTCCGCTTTCCGCCTGCCATGTTTTGTTTTTTTCCCCTCTTATTAATTACATACATATTGTATAAAAATCGTGCTTATGCAGACTGGACCGAGACAAACTCTTCCTGAAGGAGGTGGAGTAGCAAGGCTCAGTGTTACATTCGTCGGAGCTGTGAGTGTAGTCGTAGTCTCCCACAAAACCTCTCCCCCGTTTCAAATTATTAAAACTAGTAAATGGACAGATGAAAGGACAAACTATTTGGGGGTTGTTTTGAGGTAAAATTAAGACTAAGAGAAGGATAAAAAGTAAGTTTGGCTAAATACGAGATACAGTGGATGTGTTTTTACTTTTCCGTCACTATATTTGAGCAAGGATCTGTACTTTCTACTCTACTTTAAGAATGTTAATGGTTCATCCTGCTGAAAGGTTTTCAGTTCAAGCCCCAGCTTTGAGCAAACAAAATATTCTATATAATAACAGTTCTCAAAATCTGTGGGAGCTTACTTTTACTTTTTAAGTAGATTTTTAAATGAGTACTTAAACTTTTTCATTTGTACATGTATCTATACTCAAGGAACAAGTACTTCTTTTACCTCTGTGACAATTTATTTTAAATTGTTACGCTAGTGAGTGATAAAATAATTAGTGTACAACACCAAACTTCGTGTAAATTCCAACATTAGACTGACTAGACACGTTACAAGTACAGGAAAGCCATGATTGATTGATAACATCTTTAATATGGGTTAAGCTTAATAAGTGAGTTGTATATGCAAAAATGTGCGCACAATTCTTTTCTCACCTGACTTTAAAGACATCAACAGCAAATTAATATAATGTTGTTGATGATATATGATGTCGTATTCAATTCAGTTTGCACTAAAGTGGTGGCCTTTTCCATTGCTATCTGGCTGTTTAGCCTTATTTACGCACTGAACAACAAGCAGTTGAAGTTGTTAAGGACCTGAATTCTGGCAGTCTGACAACCACATAGTAAACAGCGTAAACACTCACCATCTGGTCTACAGAGACGCCCACACATCCAGTACTACTGTCACTCAAACTGAAACTACGCTGTCAAAATTAGTTAATGCATTTAATTGTGCAGCGGTTTTTACTTGTATAAAATGTGCAATATTGTTTCTGTTGAATAGAGATGGGACTCCTCGATTATGGGGAAGATCATAAACGTGAATATTTGAGCAAGAATTTAAATAATGATTGAAACCACTGGATCTATTCTTACGCTGTAGAAGCATTATAGATGTATTATAATGTAGTAGTAATGTTTTGTCATATGTATCCTGATTCATAGAAAATTGACACAGATTAATCCCATGGTCTTTTTCGACCGTTCTTTTAGCTGCTACCAAAGTTAGGAATTATATTGCTTTAGTATTGGACAGCCATGAAGAATGCGCTGCCGTTTTTGATTTATCAACGGCCGTTGATTCAGTAGATCATTGTATCCTCTTGGATAGTCTGGATGCTATTGGGTTCGATCGAAATTCTAAAGTGGTTTGCAGATTACCTCACAAATAGATGTCAAGATGTTTCTGCTGATGGCTTTCAATCTGAATTTTCTTACCATAATAAAGGTGTTCCTCAAGGCTCTGTCCTTTTGGACCACTGCTATTTACAATTTGTGTAAACTCAATTGGGCATAATCTAAAACACAGTAGCATCCACTTTTATGCAGATGATGCAATTCTGTATGCTAAGGCACCTTCTTGTGGTCAAGTGATTCAAAATATTCAAGAATTTTCAGTCCCAACAAAATTGTTAATTTAAAATTGTTAATGAATTAAAATAAAACAAAATGTATGCTGTTCTCCAAAAGACACTTTATTGACCAAAAAAATCGCGCTTGATGGCTGCAACGATTACTCGAGTAAATCGAATAATTCGATAACAAAAAAGCTTCGATTATTATTTTATTGCTTCGATGATTCGTTTGATTTACATATTTAATAAAAAACACGTGAATCTGTAGCCCGCGGAGCGCACGGAACGACTTGTGGCGCTTTTGTTTCACACGGAGCTTGTTCCGCTCTGACGAAGGCGCAACAGGAAGAGAGCGGCGCGTTTTAAACTCACGAGTGCGACTGGGAAGAGTTTTGATGAGTGAAAGAGCCATGGATCTATTATAATAATCCCGAGCTGCAACTCTAAACACCGCATCTAGCTCCGCCCACCTGAGCCCCCGCGCTTTCGCCACTCAACTCTGCTTCCCAGTCACAGTCGTACTTTTAAACAGCCAATGCACATGGAAACAGCGCGGTGGACCGCGGTTATGTTAGAATAATCTGTTGTGAAACAGAAAGTCCGAGACGCGGAGGCCAAAGTCACACGGAGCCAAAAAACGGCAAAAACGCAAAATGCTCAAAAACACCAGGACCACCGGTCCCACCCAACATAACGTTTAACAAATGTCTTATTTTAAGTGATTGTGACAGAGCTACTGTAACTGTTTTACAGTCTATGACAAGTTAATTAAGTCCTTTATATATATTCTTTCTATACAAACAGAACAGTTTGGACTGAAGTGAAATGTTGCTGTTTTGGGGACACATTTATATAAAATTAAGAATAAAATGTGTTATTTTAAGCAGAAATTCCTTATTTTGTATTTGTTTGTTACTATGAACTATAACGTTTATCTAAAAAATGATTTAAAATGCGTTTAAATGGTTTACTGAATGTACCAAAAAATTAACCGATTAATCGAAGGAAAGAATCGATAGATTACTCGATTACTAAAATAATCGATAGCTGCAGCCCTAATATATATACATGCGTGTATGTATATATATGCATGCGTGCATGTATGTATGTATATATATATTCTACATTCTACAGCAACAGTCATAAGCTCTGAACTCAGTTGATCATTCAGCTCTAAGGTTCATTACAGGAGAAGGAGACAGAACTCAGCACTGTGAATTATATTCTAAAGTAGAATGGCAATCATTGGACGCACGAAGAGAACAGCACTGCCTTTTTGTTTATTTATAATGTTCTACTTGGCATTTTGCCTGATTATCAAGTTTGTTGCACATCAGGTCAAGTTGTCACCACTTGAGATCTCAGGACATTTTTGTCTTACAGAACCATCGTATCAACACAGAAAAAAGGCTTTCAACAACTTTGCTCCTGTGGAACAAAAAAGAGAGACTTTTTAAATTAAATCATTTCATGCCTTTTAATGATTTTAAAGCACTGGTCAAGGACTACCCGCAGTGCCGGTGCACTTGTTTTATATCATTTTTATCTCATATTGTATGTGTAAATGTGTTTTTATGTATTGGTTAATTTTGTTGAATGTTTTATTTGTGTTTTAGTATTTTTGTTTCTTTGTTCTGTGTTGTCTTAACAGGGTACCCATGAGGGTTGCGTGTGAACGCTAAAATCAGTAATATGGGCCAAATATTTCACCAAACAATTACAGAACACTGACGCTAATCACCAGACCAATTTCAGCATCTTACATGTGTAACCATAAGGGCCTGTTATACCTGCAAGCAGCATTGAAGGGCCTTGAATCTCACTAAAACAGTTGTTTGGTCATGTAAATATTACCATTATATATATAATGCGAAATGACATAAAAACAAATTATGAACTTGTGACGTATTAAGAATAACATTAACGTAAGCATGCTGTGTGATTGTCATATTTCAAAAGTGTGATTAATCTGTTTTTTCTTTTTTTTTTAATCAATTTACATCACTAGTAGCTAAACAAGTGGCAATGGATGGCAATTGGATTACAGATTAGGTGCTGATATAACGATAGTTTTATTTAACTTTATATGAGTGCTAAAGGATTGGCTGCATTGCTGTTGTGAACTTATCATTTGTAGCGTGTGCTCTGCTGGAAGAGAGAGCTGTGTGCGAGTGTATAATTATTTGGCCTGCTAGTTTGAAGACATGACATCAAGTGCAGAACATGAACACGAGGCCAAGATGTCAGAACAGAAGTGGCTTTGAGCAAACCACTCATCAATCCCCTCTCTTCTTTTATTACAAGTTGTTCTGAGTAAAAGTAACACCGAGGTGCATAATTTATGAAGCTGTGTTTTTCACATATGGAGCCAATACACAACTCGATTATATTACAGTAAGTCCTGCTGACCGTCCCAGGAGGCCCCTTAGATAAACACATGCTGAGTAGTGTCACAATTTCAAAACTTTGAATACCTTGGGAAAAGCTCAATCAGTTTTTTTCAATACCACAATGGTAATAAAAAAACATAATTTTTTAGATGATAGAATTTAATTTCAAGGCACTCTATGTAACATTTTAGCCCAAAAATTCACATGTTGATTATTTGTTTTGTTTTTTCATTTTGGATCCTTTTATTGCACTACAAATGTATACAACCTTTATCCTTACTGGGAGCGATGGTGTTTCTTTAGCCATAATATTTACAGTATGGCATGAAACTTATCTGAATGGAAGCTTTCTGAAGTATGGTTTTAACTTGGTACAATGCAGGTGACTTTCAACCCCGAGAGAGTTAAATACTGTGCCTTTAACACAAAGTAATAGTACATTTTGCAATATTAGTGTTTGGTCTTATACTAGTTCTGATATAATAGTTCTGAAATAGTTCATCTATCTACTATAAAATTATTCTGCAAAGATTAAATTTTCTCATCTTTTGTAAAAAAAAAAATAATACAAATAAATATTTTATTATTATGACTGTTATGTTATTGTTATGATTATTGTTATGACCATCGATACAAGTGTGTGTGTGTGTATATATGTGTGTGTGTGTGTGTTTGTGTGTGTGTGTATGTGTATATATATATATATATATAAAATATTAGTTGCCATTTACCTGTGGTATTCCAAGGTACTTGTAACCATCCTCAATGTCTGCTATTGTTCCTTCAGATAGTAAGACCCCTTCCGTGTGGACTACCTTCCCTCTTTTTGTCACCATCCAACTACACTTCTCGTGCCCAAATGACATCCCAATGTCAGCGCTGTAGATGTCTCGCTCGCTCTCAGGAGATATATATATTTATATATATAGTAAAACACCACTACAGACTAAAGCTGCTGTTATTTAAGTACTATAATTGCCATGGTGTATTCTGGCTTTTAAAACACGCCAACTGTGTTCTTTAGGCAACAAACTTGTTCTCAAAGTCATTTGATTCTTGTATTAGTTTATGCGATTTTAAGTCAATGCATACATTCAGAAACGTGCAAATGACCAATCCTATAGTTACGAGTCAAGTCACAATACTAATCGTAGTTAAAAAAATGAATGCGAATGAATACATTCCATTGGCAATGGCAATACATGTTGACTCCATTAGGTTGTATTGTTTTGGCTGATCGGCATTTGTATGTCTTTAAACTTTGATGCTGCATTGCTTTCTTGCTCCAGGGATCTCTATTTTAGTCTAAAACATCAATTTGTAAAAGCGGCACTGGTCAGCCGCTGGACAGTCAGTCGCTCAAATACACGCTCTAGTATTTACGCTCTAGCCTGCGGAGGGAAAGGACGACAAGTTGGAAAAAATATGGCTTGTTCACAGTAAGGAAAGATTTAATGAATAGGGCCAAAGTAAACAGAGTGTAGATTTTCCCAGGAGACTTTGCAAACGCCTGAAGACAAACAGTAAATTGTTTTAGAGATAGGGCAGTGATACCAATGAGCGATAGGCTGTAAATGGGGTTCATCAGGACCAGTTCATCAGCAGTGATTATATATATAATATTTTTTAGGTTAGGTGATTTTATAATATTTTAAAACTTTTTTTTTTTTTAATTAACATTATTTGAAGCCTGTAAAAGTACATTTGTAGGAGCCCAATATCCACATGTATTGCCCACTTACCTAATGCTGTTGTGGTAAAGCAACCAACATGCAAAAAAAGAAAAAACACAGAGCGGTCTCATTTTCAACCGAATAACTCCTTTACAATATACAGGTACTTGGGCAAAACAGATTTTACATGTAAAAATCATGTTCAACCCCTTTTAAATATTGATTACTTTTGTACAATCAAAGACTCTTTACATAAGGAGAGAAGAAAAAGGCAACATTAACGAAAGGCCAGGAGAGTTTTTCAGCGTGGTTTATCCTGCTGGTGGGAGTGAGGTGGTTGGTGTCGGCCGATCTGAGGCGGCGGATGGACCGCTGATGACGAATGTGGTTTTGGAGGGACTTGTAGGTGATGAGGAGGAACTAACATTTAGTGCAGAAATGTGCAAGAAGCCAGTGGAGTTATTGGAGAATGTGGAGGATTTGGTCGACGTGGTCTCTGGAGCGAGCGGGGCGCGGGTGAGGAGGCGGGCGGCTTGTGCGGTAGTCGAGTCTGAAAGCGATAAAAGCACGGATGAGTATTTCTGCAGTAGATTGCGAGCGTAAGGGGCCAGAGACGAGCAATGTTGCGGAGGTGGACGGATGGCGTGTTGGCGATGCGGTTCATGTGCAATTTCAACGAGACAGTGGAGTCCGTGATGATGCCAAGGTTGAGTTGGGGAGACCGGGGACATCGACGAGACAAGGCAGTAGTCATGTCCAAGCCCATATTGTTTGAACTAGGAGACAAAATACTATATGTACGTGACTACAACTATTTTGCACTGTAGTATCAAGTTTTAACTAGACAAATGGATGTTACATGAAAGTGTTGTTAAAGTGATCATGGTCAAAGTTTTTCTGGCATATGTTGAAAATATGCATTCAAAAGGGTGAAGTAAAGTTTCTAATCTTCTATCCCAGCTCTGCCATTTTGTTGCAGCACTCTTCCGCGTGCGCCCGAGCCTGTTCACGTTTTACCATCTGCAGCTACAACCCTTGGCGCTTCATATCGAGTACAGTATGGGGAGCTTTGAAGTCCTCACGCCCCTCCCCCCTCGGTCATGTATGTGTGCGAGTGCGATCGGAGCCCTCAGATCTACTTCAGCAACACTTGACGCGCTGATGGCCGGCCCGCTGCCCTAAAATCAAAGCACTCACTCCAAATCACTGTGTGGTACCAGTGGGCTGGAGGGCCGGCCTGGAACTCGCACTCAAAATATACTTTTCTGAATCCACGCCACGGACGCAGATATTCTGATTGTTTTTAGTAGTTTTCAGTCGACATGATCATTTTGCATCACCTAGAATGTTCCACAGTATGACATTAAACATGTCTATCTCCATGAGCAAGTGACGCAACCAGGTTAAGATCTCTGTAGAGACAACCTCGCTTGTTTTCATGCTGAGGAACATTCAGGTCAAAGTGCAGCTTCACGTCAACCAAATATGTAGCTCCAGTTTACTCCATGAACAAATCATTTTGAGTGACAAGGAAAAAAAATGCACTGAAACCAGTCAGAATCGCATCCCAAAATCTAGATTTATAAATAAACGAATCAAATGTCACAAATCAAGATTAATATTCATATTTTAAGTGATTTTAAAATACAGAAAAATAATATCTATATGTATCAATTCAAAATCATGCTCGACTAGTTTGAATTCAGTGTTTTAATCTTGTTTCTAAGCATTCTGACTAGATTTACTGCGTAACACATGGACCGCACGATCCGTGACAATTTAATCTGCACAAGGCCTAATGCATTTATGACTTCTCGCACGTCAACTCTTTTAACTCTCATTTTGGCTGAGGGAAAATCAGAAATCCGTGTTAAAGGATGGACATATTCATACATTTTTCAGTTCTTGATTTAATATTCCTCTGTATGGTTTATTTATGACTGTCCACTCAATGCAAGGCGTTTAAAATTCCCCTTGTTTATTGATTTAGAGTCTGAAAGATTCATTTTAAATCTGGCGCTTTCACTCGGCAGATTAATGCAGATTAACACAACTATTGAAAAAATCTTTTATGTTTAATGTGCTTCTGTCCCATCAAACTGCACTTAATCCGTGCAGTCTTGTCTCCGTAAATTATTTAGCCTTGTATCTTCGCAGCACATCACTGTAATAATTATACTTTTGCCTCCTCTCCGCTTGGGCCTTTGGGGGCTCCATATGTCGGGGTGTTGGGCAGCTCGCGCACACACGTCTTCTGCTCTTGTGCCAAGCGCTTCAGAGGAATTCACCCTTTTCATTTGCTCCCTGGTTAGCTCGGCTCTCATCCTCCTCCGCCGTCCTCTCTTCCTCCCTGTGGTCATCTTTCAGCAGCAGGTTCGCTCTGGCTCTGGATGTAAGTGCAACGTTAGTGCTCGCATTTAGCTCAAAGAAGAGGCTAGAAATGGCTAGAGATTAGAAATTGGGTAAAAAGTTAAGATTCCATTTGTTTCATCATAATTGTGTGAGTGCAGTTCTAAAATATATTACATCCTCTGGGATTAGCCAAATCGGACAACAATCTCCTGTGTCTAAGACTGCTTTATGTGTGAATGCTTTCTGCTGTTGTGTCCATTTCCTTTATACTACTAAATCTCAAAAGAGTTCTGAAAATGTTGTACTGTTGTACAAGCCAGTGATCAAACCTGGATGATTTGGTGAGAGTTGGGATGGCATGTGACACTAAGCCCCGGATGCACAATTCGGCCCTCAGACCAATTTTTACTGCCCCTCAGGCTTCATGGTGAAGTGGCCAAAATGATCATGCTTTTTACAGGAAGTTTAACGAACCTCCACGTTTTTTTGTGTGAGACCGACC
The DNA here is from genome assembly GCA_015082035.1 of Chaenogobius annularis. Lineage (NCBI taxonomy): Eukaryota > Metazoa > Chordata > Actinopteri > Gobiiformes > Gobiidae > Chaenogobius > Chaenogobius annularis. The sequence goes on from BJKM01000027.1 coordinate 1,026,050, forward strand.
TTATATTTTGGTAGTAGTAAGCATTATTTAGTACAGTTCCCCTTTCTCACTACAGTATTCAAATAAAGTTTACTGTGTATTCTTTCGGCAGCTGGTTGGGCCAAACTAAATGATTCAAGGATAATGGCCGATACACTAAAAAGTGCAAATATCAGCCCAATATAATATCGGCCAACTGATATATCAGTCTCTCTTGTGCCAAGTCTGAATAAAGGTGTAGTCATTTGAATGATTTTCTGTATTGTCCACTCTCTGCTTTTGTAAATGCAGCCCTTCTTGAAAAATGTGGACACACTTTACAAGAATGAAGATCCCATATGCTGCAATTCTGTTTATTCATGTTGACCATCATAACTTCATTTGACCATGGTTTTTACCACCATTTCTGATCAGAGGCTCAAAATCTCCCTACATATCGCATGTACTTGAATGAAGAAATGTTTCTCTCCTCTACATAACTAGTCTTTCTAGTCGATCCATAAGTAATTTCTCATCGTCCCTTGGTCTTTCAGGTCTTCAGGAGCGGTGAGGGCATGGGCATCCGTCTGGACAGCGCCTCGGCCTTCCAGGGAGCGGTCATCTCTCCCCACTACGACTCTCTTCTCGTCAAAGTCATCGCCAGCGGCAAAGACGTGAACGCGGCCGCCTCCAAGATGAGCCGTGCCCTGGCCGAATTCCGAGTCCGAGGGGTCAAGGTAGGACGGACCTACTCTTTCTCCTGCTTTGGCGGTTCTTTTTTAGCAAACGCGTACGTTCCTGATGGTGCAAAGTTTCTGAATGACAGTTTTATTCCAGTTGTTGGAAAGTTTTGGAACATTTTCTCAATTTATATTTGAGAAATTGCTAGGATTTATTGAGTGTCAGACAGAGTTTCTAAATACGGTAATTAACTTTAAAATAAAACTGCGGTGTGGACTATGTGACTGTTGAATTTAGTTAGCACAGCCTCTTATCTTGGTGACCATCTGCTTGCCTGCGCTCTTGCCTGTATTAGCGTTGGGTGCTTGGCATAAACCTACCTCTATATTAGGCTGCAAATCTGCTGTCGGGATCCAAGGCTGCGCTGCTCAGTGAGCGATATCTTCAGTCATAGTGGCTAATCTAAAATAGTTTTAAGTCTAGTCTATTCATGTCATGTTGGATAAATTCAGCATTTAAGGTTTGAGAGGTGGTCGGGTTTTCAAATAGATTATTGAATGTGATATCCAGTGCTGCAGGGTCCTTTGATGATCTGTATACAATATGGTCCAATTATGAAGTGTGTCAAAGCGTATTGGATCGGGACTATTATGCTAATATAGCTAAAGGCTAATCAGCTGGCTGCTGTTAAGAAGACACATTTCTGTATATTGTAGACACTTTTCTTTGTAAATAAAAAGACAAATACTTGTCAAGCTAAGCAAATTCATATACATTACTTTGGAGATCTTACATTTGGCAATAAATATGACTACATTTTTGCAATCCATGTCAATTTAGAATCCCCTGGCGCTTTCTTATGGAAATATCATATAATCTACTGTATATTGCAAATGTTGTCATGATGCTAACGTTTCAAACTCCATTTAATCACTGAGGAATAGGCTTAATGCGCCATACCAATTCCGATGCCACAATGATGACAAAGATATACTAGAAAATAGTCATTTTCAACACAAAGAAATTGTACTTTTTGTTCTGATTTAGAGCCTGACCGAGATGGATTTTTGAGGGCCGATTTGAGGCCGATATAAAATGTGTGTCAGTCTCTTGTCATTTCAAATCTGGTTTGGTTGTCTGTGCGTCTGTTAACCCTGTCCTGGGTGTACTCACAGGCCCATTGTCACTGGGATAGGCTTAAGTCACCTGCGACCTCTAACGGGAAAAGTGGTTGAAAATGAATGAAAGGAGACTTTTATTGTTGTTCTACCTCTTAACAGTGAATTTTAAAAGTATGTTTGCACATTCTTTTTGATGGACTTTAACTATTGAAGTGAATTTACAAGCCTGTGGTGAGCCTAATTAATGCGGCGCGTCCCGGTAATGAATGTGTGTAAATGTGGACCATTAACGCCTCTTTTCACAGCTAATTTACATGTCAATGTGAGTCCAGTAAACACGGATACAGCCATAATCACTTTACAGTAGCCAATGAGAGAGAACAGAGGCAATGTTTACAATGTTGTGGTTGCACTTCACGAGCTAAGCCAGAGTTTAGCTAATGTTTCTCAAAGTGCCCATATCGGCCGACCAACATCGGTCTGGCCCGAGTTCTAATAAAGCTCAAGATCTTTCAAAAACTGTTCAGGAAAGGTCCGATTTTGTCCTGGCTGTGTAGTTTCCAGTTTTAGTATTGATTGGTATCTGATTGTTGATAAAAATGGTCACATTTATATAGCGCCTTTCTGTCTTTACATCAAGGAACCACTCACCCATTCACACAAACGTTCACACACCAGTGTACGCAGACACTGGGGGCGAGGTGGGTTAAGTGTCTTGCCCAATGACACAACAGCAACCGCCAACCTAAGGGTCAGTGAATCTAACCACTCAACCAAGGATGTTTGGTAGGCCGTCGGATCAGAAGACGAGCATTATTGACTACCCTCCCGCCCATTTGAGAGTTAAACATCACTTCTTAATGCTAATATTACAACGTTTGGGATTGGCCTAAACGGTGCATTATAAATACACAAAGGTTCTACTGTACATCAGAGCCTGTAACGTAAGAGATGTTGAGCTTTTATCACCATTGCAATAACAATGCTTGTGGAGTGATTAATTTGCCATCAGGACGTCATTCTACAGATGCTGGACTTATTTATAGCTGTGCTTTTGTTACATGTGCAAGTTATGACTCCTCTCTAGACCGCGGCTTGCTCAACATCAGCTTGAGTGCCTCTTGGCTAGTTTCCTCTTTCACTGTGGAAAGTGTGTTAACAGGTGTAATAGAAATCATAAGAATTATTTTAGTTATTTCTTTGCCAAACTTTTTTTTTTTATGGTGTTTGACACTTTGATGAAACGAGTTTAAATCCAAGATTCTCCGTCTGGTGTGAATTAGCGTTGAGTAGGTGAAACGGTCAAACGCCACTCTAATTTGTCATTTAACTTGAGGGCTCTTTACAGGCTGTCAGCGCCGACTTAATAGGTTAATTTTGTCGTCTGATGGAGTGGGCGAGCGCTAAATGTTTGCTAAGATTGATGATCCCTTCGACCGCCGCTTCTCCTCTTTTGCACGAGTTACAACAACGACTTTCATATTTTAAGTTCACGTGTTTAATTTATTTATGGACATTTGTGCATTTTCCTGCGTATGTTCCCGTAAGGCTCTGTGTAGGCTGTCTCAGCAGAAGGACCAGTTGGCAGAAGACAGACAGGGATATACAAATTTCATTTCATACAAAAAAAAAACGTGAATTTTTTTTTTTGTAAGGCAGGAGAACAAAGACCACTGTTATTCAATATCCTCTTAATTTTACATTCAACAACTAAATATGCACATTTTGGTATTTTATCTTGCCTTTTTATTCATTCTTGCCATTGAAAGTCGGCTTTGTGGGTCTTTCCACTACATTTACATAGGGCTGGAGGAAATGATCTTTTTTTGTCACTGATTGATCACAGATTTTATTTGGGCTAATAAAAAAAATAGCATTCAATATTTTCCTGAACATAATCCATTCATAATCCATTCAGAAATATCTTGATCATAACCAATAAAAAAAAAAAGCCATTTCCTATTTCAGCTGCTAGAACATCTTTCCTCTATTACGTTGAAATAATACAGCGCTTTGAAATTGTAATTGGAAATCTACCCTGTTTATAGACCCTGACAAAAGCACACATGGACTGTGAAAACTGATTGAAAGAGGAAAGTACATTTTGCACATGTAATTCAAATGTAATAACATGCATCTCACAGTAAAAATAGCCTAACCTTTTAAGTTGCCAGTAGAAATCATAAAGTTGGCGTTACTGTGTTGACACTAGAGTTGTGCAGAATTATGTTTGGCATTTTCACAAAGCCCTGTTTATCTCCCGCCGCGCACACATTAGCGACGTTATCCAATAGAGAGAGGGGGAGAGGGAGGGCGTGAGAGTGGAGGGAGGAGATAGAGGAGGAGGGAGAAGGAGTAAATGTCAATCGTCCAGAGGGAGGGAGAGCAGAAACGGAGCGAGGGAGAGATATAGAGAGGAGGGAGGGAAAAAGTCACTCATCCAGCCACAGTAAAGGGAGTTGGGAAAGGAGGCGTCTCAGTGGGAGGCTGTGAGGGAGGCTGTGAGGAGAGAGGGATAGAGCGACTTTGGGGGCAAAGGCAAAAGGCCAATCAAGATGGAAGAAGCGGTAAAGAGGTGACAAGTGGGCCATGCACCTGCCGCTGTGTATGGGAACCATCTGTGTCCAAGAGGATGGAGGATGTCTATTTTTAAACAATTTGTCCGTACAATTTATTACAGTGAAATAAAAACATACGGATTCTACTTAAAGATGATATCATTTTGTCTTGATTTAAATCTTTTTTCTGACAAATTTGAGCCATGCCCACTCATTTTACCATATTAAATTCAATGAAACGGCATCAATTTGGGACTAGGGTTGTCAAAAGTATCAAAAATCGATGCTAGAGCTAGTATCAAAACTAGATAATCATTTGAACATGTTTTGATACTAACAAAAAATGACAGGACAACATTTGACCTTCCCATTTTTAGAACGATCTTGTGCTTTCTCAAAGCTAGTATAAAACCACATGGCAAAATAAAGTACATTTGTGTTGAAAATTCCAGTGGATTTCTATAGTGCTTTTTGTTATCATAGTGGTATCAAAATCGGTATCGGACTATTCCTTTCGTATCAAAATTGAGTTTGGCATTTTTGTAGTGACGACACTAGATGGGACAATAAACAATTTCATGTATTTTTTAAATCAAATTGCCAAAAAGATTATACTACAAACCAACAAAGTTCAGTTCTATAGCGGTTAAAGCAGCAAATTATTCAGATTTTAAAAAATGATTCATGTCTGAACTTAAATTTAAAAACAGAAATAAAAATAATTACTAATTGTTGAACGGTGTAAGAAACCTACGGAAATTCTGCAATGGAAAAGAAAATAGCCTTATATTTTATGATTTTTATTTATTTATTGGCTTGAAATATTGTATGAATTGCTATACCACTAAAATGATTTGCAGTGATTCTAATGCAGTTCTATTTACAATGCTCAAGGATGAATGAAGCACTGGCAGTAGAAGTCCAATGCATTTCATAAGCTATTGCCAAAGAGGTTGTGCAGCGTTTGCTGTCTATCACCCCCTGTAAGCTTTAAAATAGCTGTTGTTTATATGGAATGGGTCTCGTCGCACTAAAAGACACTTCTATACTCCATTTTACTGAAGTGAAATATATGGATGTGAGCGTTTTTGGCAGTTTATTTATCCAGTCATTTTTTGCGACACCGCTGGCTCAGCTCAAGGCGGTCCACTTTCATTACAGCTCATCTTTTCGAGTTAGTCTGTAGAGTTTCGAGGTGACCTGAGGTTGTTAAACCCATTCCACTCTGTAGGTGTCTTTGTGTGCAAGAGTGTGTGAGGAGACTTCAGGATTCCCATCTGGAGAAAGTCTTTGGAACGTCTTTGTCAAATTTCACTTGCTCTGCCCCTCAATCCACATGTACCGGGCTATGTTTTTGGTTTACTCTTGAGGTTTCATGCCGTAGAAAATGGGATACCAAGCGACTAAATCAGGACTAGCCCACAAATTGGTTTATGCTAGTATGCTCCGGATGGACTATCTCCTGTGATTTGTCATTCAAAGTGACTTTAGAAAAAGGTTATAGTTTAGGTTAGGAACAGCCGTTAAGGTTAAGAAAATGGTCCAGTTTAGGGCTAAGAAAATGGTCCAGTTTAGGGCTAGGAAACTGGTGTGGTTCATCTAGGCTGTTGAAGAGCCATTCATCCAGAGTAGAGGGTTCCTCCAGGCAGTGCAGGAGCATCCGGATCTATAGGTCAACAACAGCAGTGTCTGAAACAGTATCACTAAAAGCAATGAACAAACGGCAGGTGAGTTAAAATATTCAGCATTGTCGGTAGGAAAAGTAGTCAGAAGCAGAGGATAGTGCTCAAGCTGCCATACTTCCACAGCATAGTTGCTCCTACGGCAGCATAGCTGGGAAACTGTAGGTTTTTATTTCTGTTCCTCACTGGCCTGACCATAAGCCATTTCAAAGAGGAACGTTTTAAGCCTTTAAAAGATATTTATTTTCTTTCTAATTTTAACTATATTACGCAGATGGAAATAGGCTGTTTTACAGGCTTGATTTATGTGTGCTTTGAATGAGAGCTCCTGGTCAAATAAGACTCCAAGGTTTCTTACAGTGGAGCTGGAGGCTACGCTGACCATTGTCCAGGTGATGACTATCTGCTCAGATAAAGTGTCTTGTAGATGTTTAGGACCTAGTACAATTACCTCCTTTTTTCAGGGTTAAGAAGCAGATTATTAAGTGTCATCCAGGTTTTTATATCCTTCACACAAGCACTAAGTCTGTCTGCTTGATCGTTCTGATCAGGTTCATTGATAAATGCTGCTCTGTCATCTGCATATTACAAATGTCTCAACCAAGAACTAAATTAGCGTCAAGTAGAGCCTAAAACCGGACCAAACTAAACCGGAAACTAAAACAAGGTCTAAAATTAGGACTAAACTTGGACTAAATTCCCTGCCTGACCAGCCAGTTCCTCCTACATTCTGTTCCAATGCAGAATCAGACCTTAAAATCTTCACTTTGGACGGACCAACCACAGCTGCTAATTTGTATCGCGTGTCTCCTAAATGCAGAAGGCTCTCCTCTCAAATATTCTCGTAACATTCAAAGCAAAATCTATAATCTAATATCTATAAAATCTTCTTTTGACTCAGGCTTTATAGAAGTTAAGAAAATTGCCAATTCTCCAGTTGTCTGTTATTTTCTTTCCCCTTTTTTCTCACACGCCGCAATGCTTGTTTAGACCCAAACGGACTGTGTGTTCTCTGATTGGTTAATCCGCCTGTCGATCGCGTCGGGACAGGATATGATTCCAGAAAGTCTTTGTAAAGTACTGTCAAAGAGTGGTCTTGGCTGGTCAGACAACTTAATTCCCGTAAAACATTGTACTCTCAACTAAATGATATTCCAAATCCATCTAGGTCTTTTGACTTCTTATACTTTAATTATTCAGGTTGATGAATATTGCATGAGTAATAAAGCCATATATCTCCCATAAAACTGTGATTAATCTTAACAGAGATGAAAGAACAGTATCGGGATCTGCATCAGAGCATAAGATGTGGAATGCATTATTCTAATATGATCAATGTGAGTGGTCGTTTAACATGAGGAAATAATGACCAAATGAATCTCTCTTGGGTCAGGTCTATTAATATTAAATTGTATTATTTCACAGAGCGTACCGTGGGTTGAACCAGGATATTTGACCAAATTTCCCCAAAATGTTGTCTGGCATTTCACACACATCAACAAAAAAATCAATCCAACCGTCCAAAAGATTTAGGTAAGTCGGATCTTTTATACAAATCCGAATGCCTCCTATTTAACTCAGTGCAGTGAAACTTAGTCAAACTTGCCCTGTACGTGCACATTTTCCGACATGCACTTGGAGTTGTGAATACGTGGCCGTCACTGCAGTCCAGTTTACTTCCACCCTTGTTGTGTGCATGTCAAGCTTTCAATTCTCACATTGTTTGTTTTTTTTTCTCGCACCGGCCAAACGCATTTCCAGTTGTGCGATTCCTTATTTGTCGAGGAACGCCGCACCTCTCCCGCTCCCCAACCCCTCCCCCGCTCCCCTCCCGCCCCCTCCCCTCCCGCTCCCTCCCGCTCCCCTCCCGCTCCCCTCCCGCTCCCCTCCCGCTCCCCTCCCTCTCGCCCTTTTGACCCCAAGAACAAAGTTGCGCCTGTCTTCTCAGTGGACAGCACCAGTTAACGGTTCACTGGCTGTATTTTGCTCTCAAAACTTGATCGACCCACAGCGCGGTTCCTTTTTAATGACACTTCCTACTGCAGAAAGAAAACATGTCGGATATCGAGGCTAAATGCTATCGAGGATTAAATAAAAGGCTACCATGCCCAAAATTGTGTTGCAAGGTTTAGTTTCGGAAGCCATTAGCCGTGTGAGTAAATGGTTTGTTATTCAGCATTAAGAACACCTGCGAGATGGCTTCAGGGCTTTGTTTAAGTGGGAAAGTGGTTTGAAGAAAAAGACGTAGCGCACTCAGAAGGCTCGACATCATTCTCACTGATTACCAACCCAACATGTGTTTCTCTTCTGCATTACCTAACCTTTCTCAAAATCCGACCGATACATTTTGTCTACATTCAACTGTTCAACATTTTATTGATCGCAAACTCGTAAGAAAGTGCCTTAAGCGTCGCTATGTGACACTTTGCTTTACTATGAGAGCTGATTGGCTGTTCGTTAGCGGTCCACCTCGGCTTCACGTCCCCGTCTGAAAAAGCTGAGCTCAACCTGGGCTCAGACTGCACGCGATGGGACTGCAGCAACTGGGATTAGTTCAGGATTCTTTAGTCTATTTTGACTGAACGCCGCAACAGGCTTTTTTACTATATAGCCTGTTGTCTCTCGAGAACAATATTCAGGCAATATTTTTTACAATGCACTGCTAAAATATGCCTGTAAAAAATAGGCCGCTTTTAGAAACAAACTTACAATGACAATGTTCCGCTAGGTATATGATATCAGCTATTTAGATTATTTGTACTTTACTGATCATCACTTGCAAAATCTTCAAGGGGTACTTCATTATAAATGATGTACAATCTACAAACAAATAACCAATCATAATCAATCATAAAATGTGAACTTTACTTGCCTTTTATAATGAAAATGAATACACTGGCTTCTTGAAACCTGCAGTAGCTCTTTCAGACCGTTTAACTTAATTGAAAAGTCAAATATGTGTGTACACCGAACTACTTCTTCCCTTTCACCTCTCCGCTCGCTGATCCGATTATCTGCCCATCACGTCGGCTCTTCTCCTCTTGCTTTCTCATTGATCTCATCAGGATCAAACTCCAGGTCGAGGAATGGATCACTGCTTCCTCTGATTTCCGGGGCCGCAGCCTGTCCGAGTGTCCGAGTCTGAGCTCCACTGATCCTGGAGCGGTCTGGCAACCTTTTATTTTATTTATTTCTACTACGAGACAAGCGAGGAGACAGGAAATCCATCTCATCTTGGACTTATCAGCGGGAGGAATGAGGGCTTTAGACACAGTCCTACAAACTGCACTAATGTGTGTCTGGGGGCTGTGGGTTATCGGGCGCTTTGGTCTTCATTTCACACCTCTAAACAAGCACTTGCACGCTGCGGAATCTCACCAAACAGCCTTGTATTTGCTCTGTGTGTAGTTAACCTGTTTCGTCAGTGTCCATACAATCCAATACAACTGCATGCTAATCTAAACGGTATTGCGGAATATCTATTGTTGAATGGATCAGGAAAGGAAAAGGAAAGATGGAAGCATTGTCTGTAAAAGGGACTCTATAATGCAGTAGTTCTTTAAATTGTGGTTCCTGGCCTGATTCTGGAGGTACTTGGATCCTATGCTTCATTCGGAGACTATTCCTTCTTCATACAAGTCACTACTTTCGCCGTGAATTCGTCGCTATTTTAGACATGTTTAGGTTTGGATCTGATGTCGTCCTTAGGTGGTACTTGGTGTGCGTAATCTCTAACAATATTCCGTCGATATTTTCACAATGCATCAGTAAGTGGCTCAAATGTGCTTGTAAATGTCTTTGTTGAGACCTTAACATCAACCACAAAAGGGCAGAAACGTCAATTCAAACCCTTGGAAATGACACAAGGCGTAGGTCCGTCACAGTCATTACTATACCGACTCATCGTTCAGTACTTGAGAGATAAGACGATACAGTTTGGATCTCAATATTTGTCGTGTCAGCTTTTTTCTTAGCAATAGTGCGCAAATTTTAGTTTTTTTATAAAGGACTTTATGGTTCATGATCCTTTCATGACTGTTTATCTGGCTTTTCCAATATAATTGGGCTGTTTTTCAGTAACGCTGTTATATATTGCTCTTCAAAATGTGTTATTGGGACAGGCCGAACAAGAGGTTTCTGTCTCTTTTCATAGAGATGCATTAGCGTTGTCACAATACTAAAAGGTCAAACTTGATTTTGACACAAACTAATATATTCAATACAGATTTTGATACTACAAAGATGAGAAATGCTCTTTTTATCTCAAGGTTTTCAACACAAAATAATACTTTAACATTTTGGTCATATTCTAGTTCTGATAAAGCTCAATATAATTATCAAAATGTTCAGGAAAGGTCATATTTTTAATAAAAATAAATAAAAATGAATGTATTATAGATAATTGTTCAAATTTAGGATCTAGTTTCGATACTAGTTTTAGTATTGATTGACTTCTGATTTTCAATACTTTTGACAACCCTATCGAAGATGATATCCTAATTTTGAATATCTCCAAAACAACTATCAATGTTTCCATACATCTCCCACATATTTTGCTATCACTGCTATCACATACCAGTAATGCTTATAGTGCATGTACTAGGTTCTGTTATTAATACTACTTTACTACTAATACTACAGCTATTACCACGCACATGCAGTACGCTCTTAGTCAAATGTTGTGATAAACTCTTGGCATATTTGGGCGAAGAATTACTTCAAACTAGTTGAGCGAAAACCTTTTTAATATTTAACTTAATATTCCTCTATCAATAACACGCCATTTGCTGATGCAGTCTACTTTACATTAGCATCTGCACTTGTTTTGAACTGGGCCTGAACAATCACTCTGCTGAAATCCTGTTGCCACAATAGGGGGCTGGTCCCGTGATGATTGATTCTGAAGCCCTGACAGGTATATTGGCTGTTTACTTGTTTCCCCGCTGACGGATCGCCGAGGTGTGATGTAAATGAACTCGATGTACGTCCATTGTTATCACACCGACAGCTTCACACCCTTTACAACAACAGGAGGACGCTCATTCATAACATTTTTAATAAACGCTTCCTGTGCCGGAGTTTGCAAACAACTTTGCGAGGGGCTCGGATTGTTATCTGATCGTTCCAATTGAAATTTGCCTCGACGTGCCCAACCAAATAAAAAAGCGCTGATTGTGGAGGGAGAAATAATGAATGTTTTGGGTGTTTTTCTCCAACTTGAATGACTTTTTATTCCCCTTTTTTTTTTTTTTTTTTTTTTTTTTTTTTTTTTTTAAACGACTGAGCGAACATAAAAGCAGGTGAAACACTGGCTTTGCTCTTAAGTAATTTCAGAGGGAAATGAGGTTGTTTAATGCACCACTAGACTCTGCAGGGAGACAGTGCCAGGACCTTGCTTTTCTGCTCCATCTAAATTGCTCCATTTTTCTATCTACTCTATCCCTAGGTCTTAAAACACATGCATTTGAATGGTGCCACATTTATTTCATTTCTTTGTCAAGTTTGTTTCTGTCATACATTTTTATTAGTCATGATTTGCTTTTCAAGTGTAAAGATAATATGTAAATCATTTGGTAACTGGTTAGAAGGGATCCAACGAAAGAAATTGAGATTGTTTTGTCAAAAGTCCTCTTGTTTTGTGGCAGGAAATGCTAAACAAACAGATTCAGTGCAGACAACATGAAGACAAAACTGTTAATTAAGCACTTTTACTGCATGTCTTAATTCTTTGGGTGATGACGGTAACGATTTGCACCAAAAGCTTTGTCAAGGCTGTAGGGTAATGTCCGTTTCCTCCTCACACAGTTTGCTCAATTGTAATGTATATTCTTTTGGGACTAGCCATTAATTGTGGACATCACTTGTGTTAAGATTTGACTTACTGTTCATATTTTATTTAAAAAGGGCACCGTCTGAAGCTTGTTCTGCAAAACTATTTTCTGAAAGGGGATTACTCGATTCATTGACTGACAATTATACTCAAAGCAATTAATGACACATTTGGTTACACGGGCTATGCCTGGCTCAAGTTAGTTTCAAATTTAAAATAAATTTTGATAATTCTAGAATAATCTAAGGCAGGGGTCCCCAATTTTTTTCCTGTAAGGGCCACATAACTTTTCCCTTCTCTGATTTGGGGCCAGGGTCAGTTTAAACCAGAAAAAGTGTGACGATCGCAGGGGTGCCTAAATGTAAACATGTATTGTTTTCCAGAAAGCCACATATAACACAAATATGAATAACCCTTTCCGAGATCAATATAACCTCTCTGGGTTCTTCACAGAAAAAATTATTCAGGAATGTATAATAACACTATTCATGAAATCAATAAAAATCAATAACCTCTCTGGTTCTTCACAGAAAGAAAGTTTGTGTTGTGCCGTGCACAGTCTTGGGAAAATTTCAGCTTCAGTTTGTCAGAGCAGAATCTATTCTATGACTCATATGAGCATGAATAATGCGTCTCTTGTATTGTTCAGGGGGCCGGGTCAAATGTGGAGGTGGGCCGTATCCGGCCCCCGGGCCGTAGTTTGGGGACCACTGATCTTTAATGCTAATCTGCAAGTTTCAGCCACTCTTGGATCGGGTCTTACATGTCCGAGGGAAGGTCAGATGTGGATCAAGGCCTCCTCCGAGCTCTTTGGCCCTTTAGATCCTGAGAGCTGTCCGTGGAAGATTTTGACGAGTCCTACAATGCATTCGTCATGGGATGTTTCAGGAGCCATATTTGATATCCGCCATCCTTTGTCTCCTTTGTCCAGAAGCATGAGGCCCGAAACAAGGGGGTCATAAATGTGCTGTTGTGTGATGGTTCACATCACAAACTCCTTTGGCTTTGTTCTACATCAGATAAGTGAAAAGATAATGTATTTAAAGGTCTTTTGTGATGTATATGTCCTACAAGGCATTTTAAGAGGAAAAAATATAATTTCCACAATTCTACAATCCTCCACAATATCGCAATAAATATTGTACCGTGAAAGGAACACTGCGATATAGTACCATGAGATTTGCATAATGTTTCTTTTGTACTGGTTGCCCAAATCCAACTCTTTTTCTAGTGCAAAAAGGCAAGTTTAAACAAAGACATTTTTAGAATTCCCTCAACCCAGATCCCCTTCTCCAGCTCTACCATGGGTTCCCATTGTTTGACCTTCCATTTGCTGTGCACTTTGTAACTTTTGAGTGGTCCGCCACATGCTTGTCTCCAGAGAAGTTCTCGTTTTGCCTGGATTGTTCCACTCTGCAGCATTAAGCTCATATCTTGCATTTATTGAATTCCAGGTGTTTTCATTGTCAAAACGTATCTTAAAATGAAAAACGTGGCATCACCTGCTTGTCAAGTAAGCTTAATGCCATACAATGGAACATGAATCTAGGGAAAGTCATGTAATCTTCGGAGACGAACAGCTCCACTTCCACCAGAAAAGTTTTTGGTGCACCTTTTAGTAATATATGTACACTTGTAATCAAGTATCTGCATTTTGGTTGTCTTTATTTATATTTGTAAAATCCTTTTAAAAGTTGATATTTTTGAGGGCCAGTGTCAGCACCGGGTCACTGTATCCACTTAAGTCCACACAGTCCACACAGTGATCTGAGGCGGCCGCGTGGTGTCAGCTGGGACTTTGAAGACTTAATCAGGATTAAACTGCTGGAAAATCATCTGTGACAAAGTGAGGGTAAGAGGAGGGTGACAAGGAAGGGCCAAAGCCAGGACACCAGAGAGCAGCACTGAACTATTACAAGAGCCATACAAAGTTACGTGCTGCGATATCGTCAAGCTCAAGTTTTATAGCCTCTTAACACGGAGGTATTGGAGTTATGTTGTTTAGTGCATGCTTAAACAACATTACAAATGTGTGCCATGTAGCTTTTCTGCCACCTGCTTGTCCCAGGACTCTTCTGCAATTTTATTATGAATTCAATCATGAATTTATTAAAGTGATTGCCCAAAAATGCCTCCAGAAAAGTAACATGGCAGATCTGAAATATCCTGCAGATTCCAACGTGACGTTTCTAAGCATTTAAGTTATCTCTCAATGACTAAAATGAGAGCATAAAATAAATGCATTATTGTAGTTAAGAAAGTATCTTGACAGAGACAGGACTAAATCAAAAGTTCATGGCTGTAGAATAAAAAATAAAACTACAAAGATCGTGATGCTATGGAAGGTTTTTAACAAATAAAATGGCGTCTTTCATCACCTACGCTCAAACTTGTTTTTTGAAAATCATTGAATCAAAAGCCACCTTGTTATTTCATGTTATTTCGATATTACTTGTAGTATTGCAGACAAAGGTCCTTTGTGATTTACCACGTTTCTTATTTTACTCTTCTGTAATCACAGATAGAAATCCTTCTACAAAACACTTTTTTCCATTTGCAAACTTTGGTTGATACAAAGTTTGAGGTTTATACAAATGTTGTTGGTGATTTGTGGATTTTCCGACAGAAAAAGTGACAGTCAAAGGCGTCTCCGTGGCTGCTACATACCCAGATGACATGCACGGGCTCGAACTGCATCTGACTTCAAAGATACCAGACACTGCGGTTTGACAGTTGCCTTTCTTGTGGATGATTGCTTCCAACTAAGAAAAAAAAAACCCTCTTCCTAGTTTTCTTTTTAATCTATTTATTGTCTTTTTCTCTCTTCCTTTTTTTTTTGTTGAGTCGCTCCGTCCGTTGACCAATGACACTTCATGTTCACGATAAACTCCGGGTCCCTCTACACTGGCACAGACGCGTTTGCGAATCTTAATTTGTGATTAGGGCGAAGGAAAGGAAAGTGTGAGTCAGTGACCTTGTGAAGATGTGAAATGTGATTAGATGGAGTTCCTCAGAGACTGGAAGGGCACTTGGGTGAACCAGTATTTATGTTGTAGTATGATTGCTGGGGATGTACTTTATTACCCAACTACAAATCTACCAGTAATAAGATTGGCTGTGGAGCTCGACTAAGAACACTCGGGTATCACTGACTCTTAGAGACGACTAAATCTTGATTGAAATGAAGATAAAGGCACAGGGCTAACCACTCTGCCGCTGTGCTTAATTTATACCAAGAGATGCTAATTTATACCAAAACCAGTTGAAATAATCGAGATAATCCTTTGGGCAGGTATCGATGCTGTTGAATGGTCTTGATCTTTTTCAGAAGTGACAAGACTAAGTTGTCACGAGCCAGTGTCCTCATTGTGCTGGTTCCAAGTAATGAAAAATAGAATGGGTTGTACCAAGTAGGGCATCTTTTGTTAAACTCTTAATCTTCTCTCAACTGAGCCACAAAGCCTTTCTTTTTTGTCCCAAAATCAAGTAAATCTGCTGCGTGTACTATCCATCTTAATAAGTGAAACATAAATTCCCAAATGGGCAAAGTGACCTTTCCTGAATTTTGCATAAAAACGTATCAAATCAATCATTTCCCATTTTACACTATTCGCAAAAACTTTATTTCACAGCACAATTTGGCATGAATCCCCATTATTGTTGGGCCTGTTGTTTAAATGAAACATCTTGAGCTTTCGCCGCTCATGTAGGAGGACGGGAACAATTATCTAAATCGGTTTCAGATTGTAGCGTGGTAAGAATGGCAACCAAATTTGAACGTGTGGGCGTGTGCATTCACTGTAAATAAATGTAAAAATCGCAAACACAATTAGGACTGGAACCGTGAGTAGGCGGCCGCTCATTTGATACATGCTAGAAAATACTCCACATGTTTGCACAAAATGCCTCTTTCATTGGCAAAAGAAGTGACCCATTGAGAGAGACATAAATGCCCAATGCGAGCACCGTGGTGATATTTGCTAATGGACTAAGCCACTCTACAGTAACGCCATGTGGACATTTGGGCTATTTTGATTTGTGCTTTCAATTTTGGAAAAATACTTGGGCAGGGGCAAAATACAACTTTATTGTGCATCCAGACCATGCTTCTTTGAGATATGGACCAAAGTAAACCGACTTCAGTCACTACTCCTCGAACAAATGATCAGATTTAGGTAAATGTACTGGCCAATGTACGATTTTACCCCTGAACTAGAGTTCACTCAACTTTCTGAATGATTAAGTTCATTGTTTATGGCTTCTTGTGTTGCTTTTTCTGTCTTTTTATATTTGGAACCAACCTTTGGGAACAAAAATGACCCATACACTGGGCCGTACATCATTTATTACAAAGAAAACAATGGGGGAATCATCATAGCACCTGCTTCAAGCCAGTGAAAAGAATTGTGATTGACAGGACATTAAAGTGGGACTAGCCAAAGAAAATGGCAGCGTGTAATTACTTATTCTTTATCTGCCTGCACACAGTTTCCATTATGGACATTGGAGAGTGTTTAATATAGAAAAAGACCATGGCTTTACTGTATCGCCTACAAAAGGACACAACCTCCTTCCAAAAAAACACTGCTTGACCAATTTCATTACACCGCCCAGCACTGCTCCGGGACCTGCATCGTGCCCCTAAAGCCCTCATTTTACAGTTAAAGGGACTCCAGGGGAGGGACAAGAGGAGGGCATTGGTACTACAGAGGTCAAATGATTTGGTGCACGCTCACTCATGTGGCCAATAACCGATGCCAATATCAAGACTTTTAAATCATTAATAAGGCTCACAACTTGTCAACTTCACCAATCATCTATTAACTTTGGGAAGTACATTGACTAAATGTAATTATCTTGGATATATTATAGCATAACATTGATTGTGTCACTACCTACAAGACCATAATTGCTCCTATATTTCTAATTGAAGTTACTAATCAGTTTCAAAAGACACATCTGATGTAGACCAACTGGGAATGTCGTACAAAGAGACTGAGGCAGGGGAAAAATATTTGCAAAATGTTTCTATAATGAGCAAATATATTAGTACTGATATATTGTCCTTCCCTAATTATGACCACCCGTCTTTATCCACCCCAATATAGGAATCCAACGTGGGAAAACTTAGCTTTAGGTTGCGTAGCTGTGCCAAACGTTCATAGAGATAAATGACCAATTACGATTTTAAAATGTAAACAAAAGTGTTCTCCATTTGTTTAACATTAGTCTTATTAAAAATTCTGGTGTGTGACACAGTCCTGATCGTTATACAACAGACTTGTGGTTTGGACATGCTCTAATCCAGTTACCGTCAAAGATTCGAATTCTCCTGCTGGAAGTGGTCATAATGTTATACTTGATTTGTGGCACGCCTCGAAATGTTTGCATCTCGCACAAAATAAATCTATCCACCACAAGCCTCAAAAAGTCTTAGTCCAAATACCACAGTGACTGGGAATTTGGATCACTAAAGCTGGACCCGGGAGCAACAGATTTAGCAAGAATTTGTCCTATCTCCAAAAGCCGGCCGAAACATTTCAATCCGAAAAGTCTTTCTAAATGTCAAAAATCAAGTGAAAATCATCAAGGTAAACTATGCCTGACTGATGTCAACAGAAGAAAAAGCTGCTTGGATTTTATTTGGTTTGGCATTTGGAGTTTTGTCAAAAATACAGAACGAAATGTCGGAACATGGCGAGATTGTTGTTTAGGCCGACTCGCTGCCTTAAGAACACACAACTCTTTATTACAACACTTAAGTACGAAGGAGGCACTGCACAGAACATGCCTACACTGCTCTTTTACAGGTTTGTGGTCGAACAGGGCTGTGGGGCAGTTTGTCATACATTTAAACCTTTGGGGGGAAATAAGGCTTCGGCCATGAAAAAGCAAATATCGGTCTTTACCCCTGCAGCATGGCGTCGCAGTGTATTTCTGCTTAAACAACTCCCCTCCCCTCCCTCGCTGTTAACTCCTGGCCCATGTTCCACAATGATCTGCAAACTGCCAGTCCCATCTTATCATACTGAGGCGCAGATAAGGAGAGATGCCAGTCTGACTTGTACGAAACGTATCCTCCATCAATCTCTATTTGCAGTGTGCACGGACTCGACGTCCCGGGCTTATCGCAGGCCCTGTTTAGACATCTGTAGCGTTAACATCGGCGTCGAGTTCCTCCTTCCTGCATGGCCTCGGCTCCAGAAGACATTGTGAATGCCGTGCAAGCTGTGGGGTTTAACCAGCTCGAGCTTTGAAATGTGGCTTTGAAGAGGTTGCATAATGGACACATCACTGCAGCAGTAATGAATAAAAAGAACACGTCTCCACCTTTTCTTTGCACTAACAGATGTGACAAAGAGAGATTTACAGGTTCAAGGACAACAGCAGTTTTTTCAGTACATTTACATAATACTGTCTAATAGACTTTATAAACAGCCATGTATTGAATGGCTTGGTTCTACACACATTTTTAGGCACAATTTACTGTCAATCCGAGGTATTTGGGTGATTTTATTTTGTTTTCTGTGAAAAGTATTAATTGAATTTATGACATTGAATATTGTAGGAAATTAATAACCTTCTTAAAATGAATCCCTTTAAGCACACATTAACTAAATCCTAATTTGTTTATTTTTTTTATTCAAAATGACAACACATTTTTACTTTCTGGCCATGTTAGAATTTAACAGTTAGTTTTATAGCTAAAATACTTTTTAGCCCACACTAAATCATATATGCAGTACATACATTTTATTTTAGAGGCTCATCTAAAGCATTGGTTTGATACTGCTCTAAACTTTGTCCAAAGCTTCCCCAACACCCCTGGGATTCTCGCTCACATCCGTTTTTCCTCCGGAGTTTTGAGATGAATTTGATCATTTCCGTGTAAGCTGAATTCATCCTTTTTTAACAAAATATACAATTACAGTCTCAACTTGGAAATGCGTCAAGTCCACACATTTTCAGCCAGCTCCTTAATATAAGTGGCGTATGGTGTAAGTCTGGAAGGTAGCTGCCATGTCATGTCCTGTCATATGTAGCCCTTTTACTCAGTCCGTAAGAGCCTCTTGAGGATGATAAGTGTCGTCCTGTGTGAGTTGAAGCTGGCTTAGTTTGTCTTAGACCAACAGGGCTCTACAAGCACCCACTTTAAAGGCGCCCTGTGCCACTTGGGGTCTTGACACCGTATTCAACCAAACCAAATGTTTTTTGCAAAGGCTTTATAAAAAATGATCGACTTAAGACCAAAGACAGAAAGAGTACAGCATGTCTCTGAATAAAGCTTTCCTTCTCTGCATTAGATGTGCTACTGAAAATTGATTGTATGTGCCTTGTTTTATAGCCATCAAGGCACAAAAACAAGTGTTTTTTTAATGTGCAGAGCGTTTCCGTGGCCCAGCACCTGATTTGTTTTTAATTGACAATTAATGAATCCAGACATTATCCGGTCCCAGCACCTGGCTGAGGGCAAGCCTTCATTTAAACACATTACAATTCAGAGGGAAACTTTTCTTAACAATCTCTCATTAAGTCCAAAAGTGATTTTCTCTGTCTCCATGGTAACAGAAATATGCATTTTGATATACATTTTAATATTTTTTAACATCCTAATGATAAAGTTATGCCATGTTCAGTTCCGGTTTATTCTAGGGTGCAATCATGATGTTCTTGTTCCAGAACATAACACGTAACACTCAGATTTACATGGGTTAATAATGCGTTCCAGTTGTCCACACTGGAACACTCGCAGCTTCGAATTCCTACTGGAAACTCGGGCAACATTTCAGAACCCCGAGTTTATCTGAGTAAGCCAATCCAACATGGCTGTGCCTTGCGTTTTATATAGTTTTACATCCGACTATCCGAATATTGATAGTGTTCTGTTATTTTCTCTTTAGTTGCTCTCTACTGCCCCTTGCTGTGATCCTGCTCTTGTGCTGCCGTTGAGCCTCTGCAGTTAGAAATGCATTGTTGTGCTAATGATGCTAATGTCTGCATGGAGCTAATGACAACAAAAGCAAAAGTTCACATTCAAATGTTGATTTATAACTTAAAGATGTAATGACACTGTCTTTGGTATATGGATCCAATTAGCTAACTGGTTGATTTGAGCACATTCTTGGGTTTTATTGTTTGATTTGAGTCGTTGCAGACCATACATTTCAACTTGAACGCAGAAACTCTGAGAAAACGTCTTTTCAAGGTCAGACTTCCGACCTCTGAGGACGACTGGAGCACATCATAAGTCCTGGTTCTTGGTAAAAAAAAGACTTCATTGCGGATTTTGTTCAGGCTTTAAGTGCACATGACAAGTGAGATGACTAAATTTCACCAAAAGATAGTTAACATAAATATATGTCAAATTAATGAATTTGCAGTCTGCACCAGTCACCAGTCTGCCATTCAATGGCATTTAGGGCCTGCAAGCGGGACTGGAACCACAATCCTGCTCAAACAGCCGTACTTGAGCCTATTTTAGGAGAAATACAGACTATATTGTTTTGAAAAAAACTTGCACATAATGGCACTTTGTACATTTGTGGATGAAAAAGAGGACTGTGCTTTTCTGAACACTGGATTTAACACAATTTAGATCAGGGGTCCCCAAACTTTTTCCTGTAAGGGCCACATAACTTTTCCCTTCTCTGATTTGAGGCCAGGGTCAGTTTGAACCAGAAAAAAGTGTGACGATCGCAGGGGTGCCTAAATGTAAACATGCATTGTTTTCCAGAAAGCCACATATAACCAAATATGAATAACCCTTTCGATCAATAACCCTCTCTGGGTTCTACACAGAAAAAAATAATTCAGGAAATATATAATAACACTATTCATGAAATCAATAAAAATCAAATAACCCTCTCTGGGTTCTTCAGAGAAAGTTTGTGTTGTGCCGTGCACAGTCTTGGGTAAAAGTTCAGCTTCAGTTGTCAGAGCAGAATCTATGACTCATATGAGCATGAATAATGCGTCTCTTGTATTGTTCAGCGGGCCGGGTCAAATGTAGAGGTGGGCCGTATCCGGCCCCCGGGCCGTAGTTTGGGGACCACTGATTCTTCTGCTAATGCTTTGACCAATCAGCGTGAAGTATTTTTTTAACATCCCGAAGGCTTTTGGCGGGAGCCTTCCCAGACTGATTCATGTGAAGAACTCGATTCAGAGTGAGACACAGATCAATCTGGAGTGAGCCAGGTTAGAAGTTTATAACTTTACTTGCTGGTTGGACATGGGCAGCAGATGTGACGTACATATCAGGGAATACCAATATTTTCTTGATGAATTGATGAAACTCTTTCAGGAAATGTTGTTTCTTGAACATTGATTGTATTATATTTTGGAAGGACTTGTGTGTATTATTGACATAGATGGATTTCTTGTTCGAAATCCTCCTGTTCTCCCTGTATTTTTGTTCCTTCAACTTCATAAAATGCCATTTGACTGATTTAAAAGTATGATCAGAGCTGCTTTATCTCACCACTTAGTACTAATTAGAACCTCAAAAAGCCTGTCATGCACTTACAGTGCATGCTCAGTTTGTTTAGTTGTATAATAAAACAGCCTGCACTGTTATGACTAATACAACTCTAAACCATCTACAGTACGGCGCTGCCTCCTAATTAACATATGGAAACTCCGCCATACACCTTGGCCCCGCCCACACATTCTCCTCTTTCTTCTCTTCCTTCTCTCCTCCTCTCTTAAATGTTGGGTTTTTGTTCTGACCACTGACTGACATGTTGTTGCTCGTGCTGTTGGCGGCGTCCAAAAGCAGTGGATCTAGTACAGCTTATTGCCGTACGCTTCACTTTTCTCATCTCCCGTCACTCAAAACCGAGCAAGGCGGTCCACAAAGACAAGTCTACACACTGCATGACTCAGTATCTCGAAACATTGTTCACGTCACTTTGAGCAAAATTTGTCTGATTTAATTTGTGAAAGAAGCAACAAATTGAAATTTGACCTGTATTTTGTGTCTAGTTTGGAAGCCAAACAATTATATGACGATATCACATGTCTTTGAATCGTAAGGAATTGGGCAATGTGGTCGCTACCAAGTATACAAGCTTATTTGATCAAATTATATCACTCCATTTCAATTGGACTGCCCTAACGTGATGGGCTTTATACAGTTATGTCTGTTCCGGTTTTAGCATTTTGACCGACATGTCTTCTGTAAGGGCATAAAATTCATTTTCAGGAAAAGTTTTTCATTTCAGACACTTTGCCTTGTGCCCTTATCCAAGACAGCACAGACAGAATAAGCTAGTCCTAGATGGCTTGCAGAAAATGTTTGTAAAGGAAACTTTTTTTCTTTTTATATTGAGGAGTTATTATATATTTATTTTTTTAAAGAAGCCTTGGAGAAAGCGATTGGATCTCAGATCCAGTAGAGTTTCTGGGCCAGGTCGACCACAGAATTTTTAATACGATTTTTTTTTTATATAACAAGGTGATCAAACACAACACATTTTCTGACCTGCAGAACTTGTACCATGCAAGTTTCAGTGTGGGAAATTAGTTTTGAAGAGAAAAGTTTAGAAAAGGCCAGGTTTGTGCCATTTTCAGATCCAAAAAAGTTCACGGAATGTAGAAATTCTTAATCATTCTGAGATGTTTCATGAGATTTAACATCATTTAAATGTTGAAAACTTAGACTATTGTTTTAACACGTTTTGATGACTGTTTTTTCACTTTTTCCACATTTTTATCTGTATTGTCCTTGGACACTGCTTTCTAATACTTTTAAATATCGGATTAGCGTCTTAAGTATGATGAGTTACAACAGCCTTTGCTCCAGTTTGATGCATTTAGGCAATAAGCCCACATTAATCAGCTCTTTGTTGATGCTACATTTGGCAAATATCACACCCCCGGAGGGATCACTAACCGGGCTTCAAATTCACTTTTTAGTCCTGCTCCTCTCCCCCCTCCTTTATCGATCGTGTCGCGGTCTAGACTCTGTGATGAAATAGGCCTCTGAAAAAATTGTCCAAAAGGGCTGTAAACATGTCGCCTATCTGGGCCCCATCCTGAACAAGGCCTTGGTAAATGCCCACGTCGGACGCCTATTAAGGGAACTTTTACAGAGGACATCACTCGCTCCTTTAGAGAAGAGCCCCAGTGGGTTTTACTGTGTTTATGCTACAGAGCTGTGGACTGTGCTTATTGAAAGGAAAAGGGTAATTGAGCTCACTTGGCAGGCAGATGGGGAGCCAAGGCGGAAGGATGTGGTTGGAGAAGTCGCAGTTTAGGGATTGTATTGATGACGCATGCAGTGTGCTTTGGGGAGACGGTATGGGAAGAGGACTGGCCGCTGTCCAAGGGCCAAAGTCACTGGGATAGGCTCCAGTCACCCGCGACCCCTAACTGGAACAAGCAGTGGAAAATAATAAAAGAATAAACCCAATGAGCTTGTAACCGTGTAACGACAGTGTTTCATTAGTTTACTCAAAGTTGTCTTTTGGTTGCTCTCTGCATGTTTGAGTAATCTTGTATTGTCCTGCATCTGAGGCTCGAGTGAGCGATTATTTGAAAATTGAAGACCCAGAGTGACACATGTTGGCTTCTAAAATGTCACGTAGCCACTTTCCTAAAAAGAAACATGTAAATGACAACCCGCTGCTTGTTACAGTGAAATGTCAGTTCTGCAGCTTTGAACCGGAAGACATTTTAGATCAATATTGCCGTTTACAATGAAGAAAATGTAAAATGATGAGCTATTTATGTTATAATTCAATCGTAAGTACCTTAAAAATGGTTTAAAATGTCGTCTTTAAAAGAAAAATATACATGATTTCTGGAAACAAAAATGTAAAGTCTATTTTAACATGTATTAGCCTCATGGAGAGTGCTTTGCTTGGACTGGAATTAACCCTAACCCACAGTACATCATTAAACATATCTATTTCCATGGGTACAAGTAGGTTGTGTCACCAAGGTCAGATCTGTGGAGAGGTGACTCGACTCACAATAAGAATGCATGTTTTTGAAGTAGGCAAACGAGTTGTATTTGTATATGTCGCTGTAATCCCTCATTCGTCCAGGAGTGTTCCATTGCAGAAAAAGATTCAGTTGTAGTCATCTGGACTCATCTGGAAAAACAAAACGTTTATGAAGCCAAAGTCCACAGCCTCCTCGAGGACACGACCATATACGAAGGTCTGAAAAGAGACCCGACCAGTGGCTACAAGAAGAAAGTGATAGACTGTTTACAAAAACTTGAAAAAGAGGTGATGAACAGGCTGCTGTATTACAGACTGTTTCCTGGGGAAGCTATTCCATGCATTTATGGCCTTCCCAAAATTCACAAAGGGAATGTTCCACTCAGACCCATTGTGTGCAGCCCCCGATTCCATCCGATATAATATGGCCAAGCATTTAACAACCACCTTGGCACCACTGGTGGGGAATTCGGAACATCAAGTGTAAAACACACATACTTTTGTGGACAAAGTGAAACATCTCAATTTCAATTTTAAAATTTATTTTTGTAACGCCCAAAATCCCAACAGTAGTTGCATCGAGGGGCTACAGTGGAAAACAAAATAAACAATGTTCATAGGGACTTGGAAATGTCCCAGCGTCCTGTGTCCTTAGACAGATAAACCAATCTCCAATTGGACCCAGATGACCTGATGGTTTTTCATATGATGTTGTGTCCCTCTGTCCCTAACCCTAACCCGTCCCTCTGAGGCAGTAGCAGCGGTTAGGACGAGACTGCAGGAAGACACCACCTTACAGGAAAGGACCAAACTGACACCTGAACACATCTGCAAACTACTACACATCTGTCTTAACACCACATACTTTCAATTCCGGGGACATTTTCACAGACAGATCCACGGCTGTGCCATGGGCTCGCCCGTCTCTCCCATTGTGGCCAACTTGTACATGGAGCATTTTCAGAAGAAGGCACTGACCTCCATTTACCTCAAGTCTTTGGTACTGTTACGTGGACGACACTTTTTTGACAATCAAGAAACAAGAGCTGGAAGCCTTCTCAGAGCACATCAATGCAGTGGACCCGCATATCAGGTTTACAAGAGAAGATGCAAAGGAGAAGCGTTTGGCCTTTCTTGATTGTTCCACTATCAGAGGAGAAGGCGGGAAGCTCCAGATAGAAGTATATAGGAAACCTACACACACAGATCAGTACCTGCTCTTTGGCTCTAACCACCCACTACAGCATAAACTGGGAGTGATCAGAAAAGTACAACACAGAGCACACAAGGTGTCCACCAGCTCAGAGGGCAAGAGGAAAGAGGAAAAACATGTCCGGAATGCTCTCTCAGCCTGTGGAGACCCTGCTTGGGCTCTAAACAAAGTGAAGAGAACCAAAAAGCAGGACAAAAGGGAAGCCGAACCGAGCAATGCAGTGTATTCTACCCAATACAGTGAAGAAAGTTGTAAAAAGCGTTACATAGGGGAGACTAAACAGCCACGTCACAAGAGGCTTTATCAACACAGAAGACACGCGAGTTCAGGACCACAGAGTGCCGTGCATCTTCATCTTAAAGCCACAAACCACTCTATTGAAGACAATGAGGTGGAGATTCTGAGCAGGGAGAAAAGATGGTTTGAAAGTGGAGTTAAAGAGGCCATCTTTGTTAAAAAAGAGAATCCTTCCTTAAATCGTAATGGAGGTTTAAGATTCAACCTCCCGTTGTTTATAATGGTCTGCTGAAACCCTGGAGATGCCCGAGGCATTCTGATGCTAATCAGGTACCCAGGGAGGAGGGAGCGAAAATCAGTGTACAAAAGGTTGTTTATGGCCCATCAGGAAGTTTCAATGGCCCATTATCAGGAGGTCCCGCCCTGTGGGCAGGGTTTACACAGAGTAGGATATAAAACCTGAGTTCTCAGATTTGTTTCACAGATTGAGAATGACTCTTGGATGAGAGTCGAAACGTTTTGTTTTTTCTAAAACAGAGTCCAGATGACTACAACTGAATCTTTTTCTACAATTGTATTAGTGTAGTGCTTTCACAGACGTAGGCATGAGGTGCTTCACACTTGTAATGGACAAAATCTAGTTCAAATATTTACGTTGAACGATTGTATCCATGGGTTTCAGAATTATGAAAAGTTAAGACCTGTAATCATAGCAATTAACAATTTTAAATAAAATATTATCTTTTGTATGGTAATCTGTCTCTCATGATGTGCCGTACATCTAATCTGTATGAGAAGATGAATGGTGTAATACTTACAGAACATGTCCTTGTCGTCATTAACGTTTGGATTCAGACAACTACTTCTCGCAGTTGATCATTTTCATCAACATAGTAATTCCACAACAACGTCTTCAAACAACCACCCTCCACTTTATGCTGGAAGCCCATCTGAGCGCCGCCATATGACGTAATCCTCCTTCTGCTTGCATTAGTGAACACAGGGCTGTCGACCTCAAAAGAAAATAAGTTCCACACAGACTAAAGTCGTTTTCAGGCCGCCCAGGGAATTGGTGCATTGTTGACTTGTTGGTCACATGAACATTGGACATTTTACACAAATCAATCTACTTCAGAGCATATTTTAGTGGCGAGAGGGCTTAAGGGAGCTCTATTTCATTTTAAGAGGTTTAGCTAAGATGTCATGATTATATGCCCAATGGCATATTTTCCAAATGACTATCTGCAATATGTACAATTGTTTAGTTTTTGTGTTGTTGGCATAAAAATTAAATGTATTACCGTCATAATTGCTTTTTTGAAACAATATTTTTTATAGGCATTTATTTATCACCTTTTTCCCCCAGAAATGGGGTTTCTACCGTCAAAAGCAAAGGTCATTAAACTTGACGGTGCTACCGGGCCTCCAGATGTTGCCACTGGAACAGACATACCCAGCTGTCGGAAACAACTCCTCGTAAAGAACTTTATTGGCACGATGGCAAAAATAACTTGTGCGTGCCGCTGTATTTCCAGTTACACGGCAGGCAGAAAAATAAAATTGCTCTGCGTTTAATGAGCGGAATCGGCAGATACAACTGACACGATCTGCCTCTGAGGCGTTCTTGGAAAAAGCAGATGTATTTCACAGGTGTAGTCGTCACGTTTTACTGCAGATAAAACCACCATCACTGCCCTGGAGATGAACTGTTCAGGAGGTGTGCTTGATTTGGTTTTGGAGTGTGACTGGAATAATTACTCGGGCCGACTGCGCTTAAGTGAGACCCACTTCTCTGGCGGTTCAATTTGCGATCTTCAATTAGAGCTCCGAATGTGGGAGGCTAGAGCCACGGCCCCTGGGATGAGAGCAGCAACACAAGAGCGGAGTTAATTTACCAAAATATTCAACAAGAGCAGCAAGAAGTGAAGAAGTGAAAAACAGGACTATCAAAAATGCACAAAATCCTTTTTAAATTTAAAAAAATAATAATTCATCCACAAACTCCTTTCTGTCACAATTGGGATGCAGAAGCTCACTTGGAGGAGGTATTCATCCACTAAAGCTGGGGACACGCACGACTTTCCCAGCTGTGAGAGGTTTGGTGTGCTGTGGAGGGTTCACACTACACAACTGGACAGAATGTGACTGCAGAGAGACCGTGCAATCACACCGAAAACATGTTTGAACGTCCGCGGCAGAGGTCTACTTTAGCTAACACAAACTTACACAATCTCAGTTTAAAAAAATATACTTACGCTTTTAACTAAAAACGTAAAGAGTTCAATACCTGCTACCGGCGCTACATACTGCCGTTATGTTTTGTCAATGTGCATGATGGGCAAGACTCATCACACCCCTGATCTGTTCATAGTCTCAAAATAGAGCATCTAACCATTGGCTTTGTAAATACATAAATAGAAATGTGCACGCTTGATTGTCCTTTACATGTACTATAAATGGTTGTAATGCAAGATGTAATTAAATGTAGTATCTGTCCTGTTTAATAAAAAAAAGGCAATGGGGTCAGTTTTTAGCCTCATTTTGCCATTAATTTATGAAGCACCAATTACGTATGGTCTAGGTTTGCAAAGATGACTAAGTCGAGGGGGTATTATATCGAAGCTCTACAGACTCCAAAACACATTTTTTTAAAAAAACCTTTTTTTTTTTTTCCTTCACTAAAACCAAAATTAAAGGATAAAAAAATTCAGATTTTCAATAACTAATATACTTCATCTGTAAATATTCTCTTTCTAGAAGCTTTGAGTCGTCTATTTCAACCTTTTATTGACTTGATAATGTTTTTAAAAAGTGTCAGCGTGCAATAGGAATAACCATTAATTGCAGCTATAGTTTGGTCTTTATGCGCTAATCCTCTTACAGTGACATTCTGGAGTGTATGAAAGATGAATAGGTCTGAGTATCTTTGTGAGCCTGCATGTGCATCCAAACACATCAATTAATCAGCATGTTCCAGCCCTTAATTAAAACCTCCCGTCGGAGCTCAGCTGGCCCAGTGTGAATCCCCAACACTGATAAGTATTCAGAGGAAGTATTCAGACACTTCCTCTTTGCCGCATTAAAACAAGTCCAGCCTCTGCGCAGCCAATGCCCCACTGTGAGCTTTTCCAAACGGAGTCATTAAGGGTTTTGGCTGACCGAGGTGTGAGGAGTGGAGGGCGGACGCAGGGACATGGAAGCTCACTACTTTATAAAGCAAAGATAGAACTTTATTGATCTGACAGTGGAGAGATTCACTTGTCAAACTTAAAGGGCGTGTTTTGGCATTAACGGGGGCCTTTTCCAGGGCACCATTTTGCTACCTTGCCGACCTTAACGCTGGCGTAAAGAGGCTGGAGTGGGATGGTGCCAGTCCATATATGGTGATAGTGTTTGATCCAATGACTGATAAATGTGGCATTCAAAAGCACCTCCTGTGTGGGAGATGTTTGTCATGCCTCCTATCCAGGCAAAGGAAGACGTGAGCGATAACATTGTTTGATTTCTGTTTTTCAATTTGTTACCAAAATTGAAAAAAAAAAAAAATCTATATATATACATATACATATACAAATATAATATGGGAATGCAGCGGATGATCCCAAAGTACACACTCCCAGACTGATGCGATGACCCGTATTAGTCCTGGTGTCAGGCCTCTGAGCCCCCGGTGATGGTTGTCCCCCAGCTGTGAGTTTACAGACAGAGATGTTTGCGTGGACTTCTTGTTCGTAACCATGTGGCACTTGGCCTGCCGCGAGCTCAGTCCCAGTTTCCCTGGTGATTGGAGCGTATGTGCTAGAGATGGGCTTGTGCCAATTTAACACACGACTCCAGTGCACTAGTTTGGAAGTTTATTAGTTATCATTCACAGAACCACCAGACCACGCCCTCAAGTTGCTTTACTCCACCTCATATTTTGGCATAATCACCTTGTTTAGAATTTCACTCCCTCGCTGTCATCAATTGCGCCGACACAATATGTAACGAAATGAGCTGCGCAGCGCCCAAATTAACGCTAAGACCAGAGACAAAATACGGCCCAGAAAGTGTTGTCTTCAGTACTGAAGTATAATAAACTCTAATAATATCCATGGGTTTTATAGTGATGCCCAGTGGTCGAGTGGTTGGGTCACACTCCAGTGCAGCCGGCTGCAGTGGCGTCGGTTCAAATCCCGACTCTAGTTTACTGCATGCCCACCCTTCTCTCTCAGCCCCCATTTCACACTTACCTTTCCTGTCTAATAACGCTCTATTGTGCAATCTCTAAGGAACGGAATGCTGAGTGTAGTTTTGTACCTATTTGTTATTGGGACTATATAGGTTATAAAATAAATGAAAAACATTTTTAATACTAAGATGGTGCACCTTTGTTTGTCCAGAAAAGTGAATCTAAACTTTGCTATTGAGCAAATCAGTAAACCAAGTGCTTGTCGTATCCATGCATTTAGATCTACAGGGGGCACTGTGGCGTTGTTTCATATGGTATTAAAAAAAAGTACGAATAATGCAATTTAAGACTGAGCCATGCTTTTTTGTGTACTGCAGAAGAGAACACCTGGTCAAACTCCTGTTATTGTTGATGAGAAAACAAGCTAAGGCAAATCTCAACTTTGCATAATATGAAACTTTTATTTTTCCAATAGTATGGCATATTTTTTTTCCCACTGAAGTTTGCATCAAATATACTAGCGCCCACTGCATCTGCATAGTCCATTATTTCAACTCCATTCCGTCAGTAATGGCATTTGGGAAATTTGGCGACTACTAAGCACTCTGCAGGGAGCGGGTCAGGGCATTTTGTAGGCGTTAAGCTGCTTTGCCAACGAGACAGAGGTTACGAGCGCCATCTTTTATCCACTGAGAGCCCCACAGATGTTTGACGACCGGCGGTTCACCATCCACCATCACTTAGGCTGTCACCAGTCAAACGAGCAGCTGGCCAGGCCTCACTGACAGGCGCCTAAGTGGAGTGTGGAGGTGGACAACCAAGCCTGATTACCTTCAAATGTATGTAATGGTGGCAAGGCGATGAGACTGACGAGATGAGTCAAAACATGCAATTCTATTACATATGTCTACGAACATTCAAGGTGCGTGTTTTTCTTTTGTAGATGGAGTTATTCTACAAGCTAAAACATGCACAAACTACTCCTAACCAAACAGTTCAAGATCTGGAGATTGGTCTTTAGATGCGGCACTGGATGTGGCACTGTCACTATCCCTTCACTTTTTCTTATTAACATGTTCAACACAATGACGCAACAAATTCAAGCCATTCACCAGCTCCAGCCCTGACTCGTATCCTCTTCTTTTGAGTACATTTTCCATTATTCATGGTTTATGCCGCTGATTCCACACAATAGAACACTGATTAAACTTTTTGCTAAGAGTAATGTCTTGAATAGAGCATGTGTGTCAAGGTAAGTGACCCTAACTGCAGTTCAGGCTCAGGGCTATGGTGCTCGTACGGAAGCCGCAATGCTTTTTGTTTGAGATACAAAGAGATGGATTATGCCAATACATTTGTTCGAGCGGCGCTAACAAATGATAGCTACAGGCGAGTGTCACTCTATTTACAACTAAAGTTCTAAGCTAGAAGATAAAGTAGCATGTAGCTACTGGGATTCCAATCATTGACTATTGGTATCAGTATATTAAGTCAAGGTTTAATGTTAGTTTAGTGGCGTACCCCTGTCTTGGAACTTATAGACTGGTTTGTTCCTGGTTTAGTTCTGATTTAGTTCTCACTCAGTCTTGGGCCTGGTTTAATCTTAAATTAGTCCTGGTTTAGTTAAGTTACATTTTATTGTCCCCATAGGGAAATTTGTCCTCTGCATTTGACCCATCTTTCAATGCCAATTTGAATCCTGGTTTGGTCTTGGTTTAGTCATGAATTAGTTCTCGTTCAGACTTGGTCTTGGTTTAGTCTTGGTTTAGTCTTGGTTTAGTCATGGTTTAGTCATGGTTTAATCCTGGTTCAGTCCTAGTTTAGTCCTGTTTTTTCCCCGGTTCGGTCTTTGTTTGGTCCTGGTTTAATCTCTGTTTAGTCTTGGTTTAGTCACGAATTAGTTCTCATTCAGTCTTGGTTCGGTCCTGGTTCAGTTCTGGTTTAGTCTTGTTTTGGTCCTGGTTTAGTCCTGGTTTAGTCTTGGTTTGGTCATGGTTTAATCCTGGTTTAGTACTAGTTTAGTCCTGTTTTTTTCCTGGTTTGGTCTTGGTTTGGTCCTGGTTCAATCTTGGTTTAGTCTCGGTTTAGTCACAAATTAGTTCTCATCGAGACTTGGTCTTGGTTTAGCGTTGGTTCGGTCCTGGTTCGGTCTTGGTTCGGTCCTGGTTTGGTCTTGGTTTGGTCTTGGTTTGGTCTTGGTTTGGTCCTGGTTTAGTCCTGGTTTAGTCTTGGTTCAGTCCTGGTTTAGTCTTGTTTTGATCCTGTTTGGTCCTGGTTTTGTCTGGTTGTTTAGATTAAGATTGGCTTTATTTTCTAACAATGTTTTGCCGTTGTGCATTTTCTCATATATTCTGGAGCTTTTGGTCGTTATTGCAGTATTTAGTTCGAGCGGACGCTTCATCAATGCCTCACTTACTGTTTCATTGCCAGGCAAAAATTGTCACTCATTTTTATTGACACTCTCAGTAAACATACATTATTTAGCACAAAACTGAAAGCTCAACATTGCTTTTTATATACCGTATAGAGAGATTTAGTGAATTGCTCAAAGTGATGGTGAGCATATGGCAGGGCTCAACATCTCTGTAGGCGACTTGTCTTCTAAAGCTGCATAAAACTCAACATTCTCTCCTCTGGAAGTCATGAACAGCAGGGCATGGCTGCAGCTTCAGCCCAGTTTCATTCTTTTCAAGCTTAGTATCTTCTAACATCCATATGGTATCACGAGGCTCAATGTTAACACAATCTGTGGCATTTACTGAGCCTGGAATCTTGTGCACAGCTGTAGACCTGAGTGACATTTAAGTGAAAATAAACTGCCCACTTTTTCAAGAGTCTTCTGACAAATTGTGCCCAAATTATGTAATTCATTTCTTGGTCCAGTTCACCCATTCTTTTTCTGTTGAATGCAGTGAATTGATCTTATGTAAGAGAGATTGATGTATGGTAGGGCATCTGGTGTAAAACCCATATGTGCATGTTCATGGGCCAAAGCTCCTGCTATAGTAACCTTATATGAATGTCACACTGTCTGATTATCTAGAGTGGTTTAGGATTGCAACCGCTTGACGGAGAAGTTGGCTGGCCGTGTTAGCATTTAAACTAGCTTTGGTTTGCCTCAGAAAACAAACAAAAGGTTTACTGACTTTCAGGAACACACGCCTCTGTACTCTGCTTGCTCAGTAGCTGACCACAGAGAGGCATTTCTTGGTGACTTTAGTGTTATTTGACAGTGAAAGAATCCGTCCTGGAGCCTGGCTTTGAGCTCCCCAACAACACTCCAAGGGCCAACTATGCAGCGAGCAATACCCAGTGAATATTTCATGCTCTCATTTTCCAGCAGCGCTGGATTCAGCCTGTGGGCATGGCTAGACAAAGGAGCAAGGTGAAATGGCTTATAGTGGTTGTCAACAGAAAAAGGCTCTCGCTGAAGGAGTCGCTGTCAGCAGTTAGGCCCAATTATAGCCGGCCCCTGGTCCCCTGTGGTGGCTCCAGTGCTCTACGTGCCACCAAATTGACTCTTGAAAAGGGTTGGTGGTGAGGAACAACTGTGGCCAGGCGTACCTTTTCTCTCACTTTGGTCGCCCCCTTGTGCAGTGGTCGTAAAAGCTGGAGGGCCAGGGGCGAGGTAGTAAGACCAGCAGACAGTGTCATCTTTTATTAAGGGGATTTGTCATGAGACGTGCTATTCACAGCTGCTACTCCCACTACAACAAAACAAGACGTGTTAAGTAGTGGACTGGCGGAGGTGGGGTTCACACTGTGTTAAGTAGTATTATTATTTCAGCAAGTTGCCGTTTACAAAATCTAATTTATTTGCATTATAATTGGGTCTTATTTTGCAGTTTGTTGGTGTTAGTGTTGGATTATTACAATGGGGGATAGAAGATGTAATCTCAATAACTGCAGTAATAATGGCTCATGAATACTTTTATGTGGAAAATGTAGTTATGTTAAAGTACATAGCCTAATACAATGGCGCAAGCAGTAGCCGTATTTCCAAAATAACTTTGAGAACCCTGGGATGTCACATGTTTACCCTCTACCTTGGTGGTGTTGATGTTATTGTTGCTGCTGTTGTAAAAACTGTGTTTGTTGTTGGCCTTCCAGTTACAGTACTAAAATAAATGCTCTGAACTACCTTGTTTTTATTTAAACCATCTCTCAGCACACTTGTTAAAACACCCCAGAGGTATTTAACCAAGGTAAATGTTGGTGATTTGGGGATGGCAGTAGATTTGTGATGTTTTAGCCCCTCGCTAATTGAGCCAAAGCTAATGATGTGTCTGGTATTCCGTTTGTGAGAGGAGCGTGGTGTCAGCTCTGCCACTTCGAAGAATAATTTAGGAAAATCTGAAATCTTGTTTATGGAAATGCTGCCGGTGATAAACAAGCTCAAACTGCTCAGGGTCTAAGCCTCTTATTAATTCATCACAACCACTCAACAACCACATTTGATGTCTACATCTCTGGCCACACAGCTGTTTGTTGCTAGTTCTAAACACCTTATCTTGTTCACAGAGAAACAAATACTACAAATGTGTTCCAGAAGAGAGACGCGTGTGTGTGTGTGTGTGTCTTTCTTTCTTGGGGCATTTTAAGAAATTTTATGTTTTTATTTTGTGGATAGGGAATTGTATTAGTATAATTTTAGTGAGTAATGTTGCAAACATGGTGTTAGTAGCTAGTAGGCTGGATCAAATTTGCAGGTAATACTTTTTCTAATTTACATTTATCACACTGATCCCGACTCAAAACTGGGCCCCAGAGGCAAAAGTTATCTGTTCAATTGAACATGTTTGTATTTTCATCTAATTCAACAGTTTTTGTCTTTCTAATGATCTTCTCTAGCCCTCACTGTTCTCTCAAGCCCCTTCATGCTGAACTCACTCTCCTTCATTCTGTTCAGTCAGAAGTAAACTCGTTTCATATCTAAAAGCTTTAAGTCTGCGTTTCACAGGAGAGACGAGGCGCAAACGGAGTGTACAGTGATTGTGAACACACAGAATATGATAAAGGCCCAAAAAATCGGCGCTAGGTTTTTATTGGTCCTTTCTTTGAAACTGGTCGTGAAGGAGAAGTGTGAAAGACGTGAAGTGTTCGCTCGGCGCTCACGCCTGGACACAGCGCAGGTGCCCTTGATTTCACACACATTGTGATTGTATCTTCTTTTGGATTGCTGATCTATCATTTATCATTAACAGAATCAAATTCTCCTCTGATTGCTTTTTTATACTGCTGAAATTTGTGATGTTTTTTAGTCCCTGTGATATTTCCCCCCTTATTTTATCCTCTGTTGTTTTGATACAAACGGACCATGCGTGTCCGTGATTGGCTAATCCACCTGTCAAACATCTGAACTCTGGGAAATGAAACTGGTGACCAGACTGATCATCATTCTGGACTTTCCAGGCAAGTTTTATATTGGTGGTTGATTTGAAAATCACACTTGCGTCCATAATTGTTTCATTGTTTTGTCATCTTACTTGGGCTTTTTCTTTGACGAACCCTCATGTTGCTTCAGTTCGACAAAGACCCACAGGATTGGCCCAAGATGAAAAGAGTTTCGATATGTCATCTTGGGCTCCTCATCATGACAAAAACTCTGTATGACGCTCGGAACAAGATGATGGGATGAAGGCGGCCCGGACATTTTGAAACGTCTAATGAGGGAGAAGGGAGTGTCCTGTGGCGGAACTGAACAGAAAGGGGCTCAATTCCAATATGATGTCGGAGAATAAGATACAGTGAAGTAAAAGGGGTGATGTTATATACATTTTGAGGTCAAGATGGAAAGTTGGATAAGAACTTTCAAGAGAGGGCAAAAAATGACCATACATTTCGATGGTGTAGTTCAGTTTGTCTGTTGAAATGTCAAAATAATGGTTGGTTTATGATGAAATTGTCTGGTAATGTCAGTAATGGGCCAAGGGACAAATGATTAAGTGGACCCTGGGTGGAGCACTACCTAGATATTGTTGTATACTTCTACATTGTATATAACCATGGTCCTAATTTTAGCTGCCAAATATGTCTTACCAATTTAGCACCTACATAAATGATTAGACGGGGCAAGCAATTGTACTTTCCACAAGTTCTCCAAATCTGAATACAAATTTGAAGTAATTTGTTTTGCTCTAAGTGTCATTGTAATTACGCTGCATGGTGTCTGAGATTACGTGGGCCCTTGTTGGTTTCCATGTTGGAGGAAACCAACAAGGGCCCAGGTGCTATTTTTGGGCGCAGTAATAATGACTGAGGAGCTGGATTTTAATATTGGCATACAAGGTGCTGTGGTCCAAATGAAACTGAAGCAGGAAGAATATTAGATTGTAGGGCTGGAGCTCAGTGAGGGGAAAGGGGATCATAATCATATACAGTACATGTGTAAAAGTACCATACAATATGTGTAGTACTTTTATATAGTCCTCAACTGAATCATCTTCAGTCCTCTACAACCCAATTCCCTTCAATGTATTTCTAGTAATGTTACTGCTACTACAATTCTCAGTGGTGGAAAGTATTTTTAAGCACAAAAGTAAAAGTACTGCACTTAAGTTACATTTGTAGCCATCTGTACTGCTTACTTAAATATTGCAGTGGATTACATTTGAAAGCAGGTAACTGTACTACATTTTTGAACTGGACTAAAAAGTAGAAAGTTCAGCACGTTCATAGTGACATTCTGCCCAAAGGTTACAAAATTATATTTGCTTACTTTTTTTTTTGCGCACTATCTGTATTTTTATTGAAATAACACATGAAGACTTCTTCCACCATTGTAATTGCGACTACTACTCTTACATCATTTGATATCACGTAAACTTCTTACTATCGTTACTTTATGGTGGTTGTAGTCATACATTTGGGAATCATTGTTTTAAATGTTTCATAAGTTTTCATCCAGAAGGTTAGTGGTTATACTAGTGTGGTTAGTGGTTATACTAGTGGTTAGTCATTATACTACTATCATTTAGTCCTTTCTAGACAAATCACTACCAAAATAAAGTGAATTCATATCATGTATTGTTGGGTTTTATCCAGCAGTCAATTCATCAAACCAGCCAAAAGGAAGTAGTAGTCTGTATTTGTGTACTACCCCTCTATTGATCTCCCATGCGTATCTGTGTCCCCCATCAGCCCTAGTGTGTTTAATTTCACCGAGGTTGCACTTGTCAGATTGCTTGGCGGGCTTTGCACCCGGCCCTCCTGCGTGACAGCTGGAGGAGGAACAGGAGACGATGGGGCTCTCGAAGAAGTGTTGAAATGGCCCCTTCATGCACGGTTCAGCCCACTGCTTCTCCATAGTCTTAAAAGTGCTCCACGCTCTAATTTGCGATCCTTTTCACCTCTGCGCTCTTAATTCAACCCATTGTGCGTAGCTAATATTCACTCGCGGTGACCCCGCTGCCCCCTCGTACCCTGTGGATGGTAAATTTTGCTGTGGTTATCTCGCTCTTGTCTTTATTCACTGCAGTAATCAAAGGGTCAGGCGAGGTGAGCAAAACACAGTTAAAGTGGCCAAGAAGATGTTTTGTCGAATTTGTTGCTCTGACCAATGGGAAACATAATGACTAAGACCCTGCAGTGAAGTGGTTTGTACTGCATCAGCCGGAACACTCACTTCACGCTCGAAAACTGAACGTTAAAGCTGCATTCGGTGGACAGTGCGCTAGCCAACTGTCTCCATGTAAATGTTATTGTGTTGCTTGTAAACTTATCCATCTCTATGGAAACAAGCAGACCAAAGTCAGACCTGTAAAAAGCCAAGCCTGCTCACATTAAGAATTTAGTTTTGTGCAGTAAAATCATTTGTGAACAAATGCTGAACAGATATGTTAAATGTCATACATTCCAAGCAAGACAATAACCCTCCCATCCGAAAAGAGTGCACCTTTAAACTTAGTGTAGGTCTGAAATATGAGTTTGCTGATATCATCTTGGTTTGGATTTCTGGGAAGCTTTGTGTGTAAATTCTAGAGGCATTAGCTAATGTACTAGATGAATGTAGTAGTGCCAAATGAAGAGTGTTGGAGGCTGAGAATCTTCTCTGGTGAATAGAACATCAGAATGTCGAAGAGCATTGAATAATCATACAACATCTCAAATCATTCACTCCTACACCCACACTCATGCTTGTATGTACTGATGCTATCGCTCAGCGT
This sequence comes from Chaenogobius annularis, assembly GCA_015082035.1. Classification (NCBI taxonomy): domain Eukaryota; kingdom Metazoa; phylum Chordata; class Actinopteri; order Gobiiformes; family Gobiidae; genus Chaenogobius; species Chaenogobius annularis. The sequence continues at coordinate 1,063,611 of BJKM01000027.1, forward strand.
CTATCTCTGAAGCTCAAACTCATCTTTATGCCACGCTCAAATCCTTTATAGGCACATGAGAACTGACATTTGCTGTAGAAAAGCTGGTTGTATTTATAGACAAGCATAGCATGAAAGTACATTAAAGAGTAGATCAGGACATAACTATACACGTGCCCACCAGCTCAGAGGGTAAGAGGAAAGAGAAAAAACATGTGACAAAAACAACCACATAAAAAACATTACATTTAGATATTTAGTAGTTTTTGGACTATTGACTGAATTTAAAATAATTTAATAGATGTAAGATTCTACTTATATTATTGTCATTTGCATTAATTTCTCCAAAGTCCAACAATCACCTCCCTTGGGCCTCATTACTGAAACTGCTTCAACAAAGTCCACATGGATTTTGTGTCTGTGGATCCGGGAATGGCTTTGGAGCCGTCTTCTTACTCAAAATAGCTGCAGCGCATGTGAAGATGGGGAAATGATTTATCGCCTGGAAAAAAGTTTGACAGAGCACGCTGAACTTAACTGTTCCTTTTGAATAAAAATTTCAGAGAGACAGAACGTAACGGAACAGATGTAGCATACCGACAGCCAGATGACAGGCGCATATGGTAGAACAAGACATTATCAATTATAGAAATTAAACTTGGGCTGAAGTGAAGAAAGGTACGCTCAACTAGCCGCATGAACTACATATATGGAAAATAAATTCTAGGCACATTTTAAAGGCTGGTAAAACATTCGTACTGCTGCTTCAGTTTTAACTGATCATAAACACAAAAAACTACCAAATTTCTTCTCCAAACCACATGCGATAATGATTGGCTGTTGACCTTTTGATCAATGACTATTTGACATGACTGAATATCAACCGTGATTCAAATTCGACTCATTGCCCAGCCCTAACCTGATGCGGCCTACCCCTCTACCTTGGATCCATGTGCAGTGCTGGTCCAAGCTGATCTCTACGGAGTCTGTCTGTTTCACTCTGTCTCAGCGTCTCTGGGCACTGCAGAAACATACCTTGATCATAACCGCACATGTCAGTAGAAGTTTAGGCAGAAGTGACTTGGCTCTCCTCTAACACATGCTCTTGGTCGGGCTCTGTCAGTGTGGATGTGTGAAGCAAACATCAGCGCGTGCAAAGGCCTCCGTTACTCAGCGTTTTTTAATTAGTTGAATTAGGCCAGGGTTTGGCCGCGGGCGCAAGAGCAGGGAGGTGCTGTTCTCGCTGATTACATTAGTCGACAACACATGCTAAATCACTTGCACAGGCTGGTCACTCAATATCAAATGTTGACCCTGTAGCCCAGTGTTCCCATGTATTTTTCCTCTGTCACGGGCTTTGGTTTTGCGTCTCATTTGAAGTTTAGCTTGACTTAACACATGACGAAACCTCACAGATCAACGCAGATCATTTTACGCACATTTATTTAATAGTTTGTGATGTTTGATGGCTGACGTCCCCCATTGAAAATTCCATTTCCCACCCTTTTAGAATGCAGGTGCACTATTTGCAAACGCTGGTCTATGTTAGGCTATTTCATCAACTCTGCACGTTTGCTAAAGATTTCACACATATTCCCTCCATATTGCGTAGCTGTATTAAAAGCAATGATGAAACAATATTTTTTGGCAGTTTGAAATTCATGATCTTACAATTCTTTGGACACATTTTTCAACTTTAAGTTCTTTACCAAGGATCACAAGAACTATTGATTGTTCACTCACAATAAAAGCACATTGGTCTGACAGTTTTGTCCAAAATCCAAGAAACTGCCAGGTGAAAATAAATACACATTTGGTGTTTGAGTGAAATGAACTCATTTCTCTGCGAAAGGAAGTCACCCCCTTGTGAATACAGGTGTATTAAAGTGTATATTTTGAGAGTTCTTTGTTGGTGGTTGGTCCTGGCCTGCTGCCCCGCTCCTGCAGAGGTAGTGCTGTGTACCGGGAGGCTGTCCCACCACTCGCTGCTGAGATTACATCCAGCCCATTTATCTTGGGAGAACCAGGGCATCCCCAACCTCCTCTTCTCTCAACGCAGTCTTCTGTCCGGGTTTTCCGCGGCCACCTGGCTCCATCAAGCACCTGTATGTAGACACGTTGCATCTGTTTTCTTTATTGATCACTTCACCTTCTACTCTACCCATTCTCGCTTCATTAGCATGGTTAGCGCTGACATTGTTAGTCGTCTTTCTCTGTCATACCAGTTTATACTTGAAGGATCCTCATTATTATAGCCCTATTATTACTGATGCAGAATGTTTCAGTCTGGCTTTGTTGTTGCTTTTATGTTGCACATGATTATCTACTTCAAACTACATGCATTTGCATCTGCCCTTGAGTGTGTTTCTGGCTCTTTTTATCGTCTTTTTATCTTCGTCCTCTCAAGACCCAAGTGCCGTTTCATGTTTGTCTATTATTTTTTTAAAGTCTTCATGTGTACACCTTAATTACTAATCTACCCAGCACCCTGAGAAGTAAGCAACTTTGAACTACAAAATGCTTATTTAGTTTGAATTTTTGAGGAGAGATGTTTTGTAAAGACGTTCAATTTAATGAGAGTGAAGCAAAGTAACACGGTAAATTAGGTTATTCCAATTGAGGTAAAATTGCATAACAGAGTTGTTAAACTAGTCTGTTTTTGGAGAATCCTTTAAGACCCCTTTACCTACTAATCGACTGGGCTGGCTGACAAGTAAACAACTTCATTCTTGGCACATAAAAATGCACAGATTTGAAACTCGCCCTAACTCAATCTGGTTTTTGCCTTGGGCCCGAGATGTCTTCGTCAGGTATGAATCATCGTCTAATCCTGCTACATTTTCTCCAAATCTGACCCAAATTTCCAGTCGCTGGCAGAGGTATTTATGTGCATTCTTTTCTAGCAAATCCTCCTGATCCTAGATTTTGTTTGTTTGGGTAGAAATAAATGGCAACGACACAAACGAATCGTAATGGGAATTCTTTTGGCACGTGGATTCATACAGTTGCAAAACAACACATATGCACATATATGACACACGTCTCCTTGGGTCGGTAATGACACTGTCTCTTGTTCCATACATGTATTTTTTTTTTATTTATAACAAGTCCAGAGAACAATAATGACTTTGGCAAACCCAAATGAGAACAGAAAGCAACAACAGTAGTTTTCATTGTGAATCTACAGTATTGTGCAAAGATTTTTGGACAGGTTTTAAAGTAAGGCAATGAACATAAAAACCAACCCATGCCAAGGCTTTGTTCCTAACTCACAATTATACAGCATTACGCTTTGAATGTTCAAATAAAAAGCACACGATGCAAGTTACCGTCAGTGTGTTTTACCAAAGTAGCAGAACGGAATGAGATAGGAAAAGAAATCATTATCTGAACCCATGTATATCACAAAAACGTTTGCACAGTACTGTTACCAACACGTTGTTTAAGCATCTGCAATGTGCTGTCCACCTTGTGCCTTTTGTGTGACCTTGTGTGCTTACCAAAAAGGTCAGTTTACCTCAATACATAATCAAATTATACCAGAATAATTTTTGTCCTCAGAAAGTCACACTTGATTTTATAATTCACCCAAAACATTGTTCCCCGGAAAACTTGGAAAACAGAAACACATGGTGCGACAAGTAACATCATTTTATATATATATATGTATATATATATATTTACTATATATATGTATTTTCAAGTTTTATTTCTTTTCTTTTTTTTCTCTTAAGAGTCTGTTTTGTCCCTGTCATGGTCTATGGTATTGTTTCACTTTTTCATCATCTTTCTTTTACTTTCGAAACATTGTAATCCTCAAGTCTGAAGTTGTAATCCAAAGACTGTTGCAACACTGCTTAAGGACAATTCTTTATATTTTACGATTCTTGAGCCGCATGACTAGAAAACCTTTATCTTCAACACAACAATTCGACTATTTCTCATTCAATTGGAGACATTCAAATCCGATGCGTTCTTCCTGTAGTGATTTGTCATTGCATGCACGCTTAGCATCCATCATCGGTTTCTGCTCGTTAAAACCACGCGTCCTGCGTTCTAGTTCGGTAATCCATATCGACCATGTATTGTAATCCTCAATGTCTTCTCTTTTAATAGCGTCTTTGCTCCTTCCAGCTCCACATCGATTGATCATGTCCAATGCTGCAACTCTGTATTTACGCCCCCATAATCCTCAGGCCAAACCAGCAGCCAAAATCATTGTCCACAACCACTGAGGACACATAAGTCACATTCATTGTATTTTATTTTGGGGAGGAAAGAAAGGATATTCAAAATGGCCCATCGGTAACAAGAACAATGAAAAACGTCCCCAATGTTTCTTCTTTTTCTTTTTTTCAAATGACAGTTTCCCGAGAAGAGTGCATTTTGTGTTCTTTTTTGATCCGATGTGTTGGTGGTGTGTGGGTTGCCCCCCCTTGGAGAATGTAAGTCTGGTTCTATTAGTGCCTAAGCTTTACTGAGATTCTCCCTGATCTCACCACCTCGCTGTCTGGGATCTATCACCTTGTTCTCCGACTCGCTTGGATGTGTTTTCCCCCTTTTTTTTATTATGTTGCTTCTTCCTCTCGTATCTATCTTTACCTGTCACAACTAGGCTTTTGTTTTTGCTGTGCTTCTTTCAGTTTTGTCATAAAGCTTGATGTCAGCCTTGAGTATTTAATACCCCTCCACCAACTCTCCGATCCAATATTTTCTCCCATTCTTTCCCTGTCAACTCCCCACTAATTTGTCTGCCAGTCACTTTTGAGGTCGGCGAAAAGCACCTTTTTAAAAAACCTTGTGTACTTTCTCATTTCTGGTGACTACTCCCAAGGCAAATCGAGCTGCCGCACAAGCGAGACTCCAGCCGATAGTGCTACCTCTCTCTGAATCCACCCATCTATGCTCAGCTGTAACCACTTTATCTGCCCATCCCGTGAGCTCTCTGCCCTCCCCAAACCAACATCACATTCAGGCCGCTCTTTCACAAGCTTTTAGAAACTTCCTGTTTACTTCCTCCTAGACCACACTCTCCTCCAGCTCCTCAGCACTCTTTCCGTCTTTACTTTTCTCTCGTTTGGTCTCTTTACCACTGTTACCCTTCCCGTAGGTAATCCCAGTGTTGGAGTTGGAGTTGGAGTTAGTTGTGTTGTAAGCGTGAATATATCCACGTTGGAACTCACAGCGGGCCCCAAATCCATTACCAGGGTCTACCTCCTCACTGGTCGTTGAAGATGTTGTGCTTGTGGTTGAGGCGCATTGCACCAGCATCCCGTGCAGAGACTGGCTCCGTCGGGTCCAGATGACGCTGAGCCGCTTGGCGTAGCTGACGGCGCCATAGCGCTTGGCCACAGTGGCCGCGGCGTCACTGGCCAAAGCCACAGACGAGCCCATATCTAGAGAGTGGCGTCGCTTACTGATGGTGCCACAGACCGGGCTGAGAGGTGACACCGGACTCTGGTACGCCTGGGACGAGTTCCATTTATCCCGGCCCCTGGGGCTCATTCTCCAGTCTAACAGCTCAGCGTCTCTGAGGGGGGCTGCCAGAGAAAAACTGGCACGATTGGTCAACTCGCGCTCTAGTCGGGGCGGGGGGCGGTCCCTGGTGCGTGACTGACGGGGCAGAGTAGAGGGAGGGGAGGGCGAGTAGTACAGCAGAGTTCTGTCACTGTCTGAGGTGTAAGCTTTCTCCAGCTTTCTCTGCCGCACTACCAGAGCCATCTCTCCCCCTGTGGTGGTTGACACTACGCCCCCAGCAGACAGGAACTGTTCCAGGTTCACTTTAGGCTTGGCCCGGGGTTTAGGGGGTAGTTTAGGAGGCACAGAGGAAGCAGATTCCACCACTTCTTTCTCCTTCTCAATGTCTTTCTCTTTATCCCCTTTTTTGGCTGGCAGCCCGTTGGGGAGGACTACCATCATCATGTCCCCCTGGCCATTGGACTGGTAACATCCACTGCTGTTCCCTCCTTTGTCTCCGCCCCCTAGCCCACCGCCTTGGCAACAAGCTCCGCCTCCTGCCTCAGTGTTGCCAGTGTGACATATCGTGTGGTCCGTATGGTTGCACACACGATGACGAACCATGAGCGCCACAGTAAAAACAAGTAGAGTGACCACTACGATGCCACCAACCAATATAGTGAGTGTTCCGCCCAGGAAATGTGCTTGGAGAGAACGGCATGCTGGGTAAACATCCTTTGTGGAAAAGCTGGTGCAGCCCAGGACCTTTGTTGCTGCTAACGTTGTAATGGAGTCATCAAAAATGGCCAGCACACACAAGTTATAATCCACTCCGGAGACCAAGTTCTTCAGCAGGAAGCGGTCACTGGTGGAGGGCAGAATCCTAAAGTGGGAGAGAAGAATAGAAAAGCAGCAGTCAGCTAAATTAATATTCCAGATATCTGCAAAGTTAAAGCCAAAGTAAACTACAGCTGTAGCGGCCCACCTGGCATATATATTTGCCTATTGAAAGTAAGGAAAAGGGATGCGTATAACAAAAGATTGTGTGGAAATGCGAGTGAAAGGATGGGTGGAAGCGGCGCAGAAGTGGATACTGCAGTATAGGGAAAGGCAGAGAAAATGAGGCTATTGATGGAGAGCGCGCCCAGGGAACATGAAAGGAGAACTCTGTCTGCTCATTTGGAGTGCAGGGCTGGTGCCGACCCACTGCGTGATCTGACTTGAATGCCACGAGAGAACCTAGTATCAAGCCATTTTTGTGTCACCTTTACTTTTCAAACTTTATGGGAAAATGGAAAAAGTGACTTGAACCAAGAAAGTAACTAAACTCATTAACCTATACTAAACCTATACCATACAATTCTGCACATAACTTTAACATGACTTGAAAGTGATCTACCGCAGTTAGAAAACCAATACAATGACGTGATTTTGATTGCGGATTATTGTAGTTAGAAATTTAACAACGAGAATTAACGGAATAACCGAAGCGGTTTGGGGCTTGACAAATTAGTTTTTTGTGTTGTTCATCTACCACCTTTATGTCCTTTACATTCTATTGCATTGTGACGCACAGTTTATTATCCATTGTTTGGCTTTGACAGTTTGTTTTTCCCCGAGACGTTCCATTGTGTGGGAGCTCAAGTATCTGTTCCTATGACTTTTCCCTCCGCGGTCCACTCCTCTTGTGTGGGCATGTGTTTTGATGTTGGATATTTTGTCATCCTTTTTTTGTATTCTCCACTGGATTTCTCTCTCGCACTCACTGCCTTTTCAAAGCATATCAAAAACCTGTATTGTCTTCATGTTCGCCGCTCCTCCTAGACTCGAGATACAACCCACAAATGGCATCACAGCGAGGTATGACTCAGACTACAAGAGCACAGCCAAAGTCTCCCACACCCAAAAGATTTAACAACTTGTCATAGTACTTATGGTCGCTACTTTCTTTTTTCTTCAAATCAAACCTACGACCTAAGTTTTTAAGGTTGTCTGGGAGGGTCAAAAAAAAAAAAAAGAAAAAAGATGTCAATGTCCATTTACTGCGCATTAGAAAGTAGAAAAAGATACATGGAAGATACATCCCTTCCTATCAGCTATTGACTAGTGAATCAAGCCGGCGTTAAGAAAATGCACATGAATCAATATTTAGTCCAAGATATGAAATTATTCCCAAGCCTGGTTTCAATCATTAAGTTCAGTTTTAGCACAAACTGCCAATGCTTAAAACTATAATACAAAATAAAGTGGTTAAATTTATAATAACATTGTGCGGCTCAGAGTGAAGCGAATTACCTTGCACATTTTCATTCTCTGATGCTGAACTTCTATTATTTTTTAACAAAAGCCCCCAAATGATATGAAACATTTCAATGCACTCTGACACTAAAAGTACTTACAGCATAGTATCTAAACAAGGCATGGCCCATTCTCATTAAAATCCTCCTTTTGCACAGGTCATTATGGTCGCTATAGTTAGTTTTCGGTTGCTGGCACAAATTTGCCAATTATCTCATTTCCTGTGTGTCGGTGACTTGAGGCTGGTCCGGGTTTCCATAGCAAAGAGTCATTATCAGACGGAGCAGTGCGTTGCAGTAGGTACAATTAAAGCTGCTGGTACCAAAAAGTGGACACACCTGGATTTTGGTCATGCAACATTTTAACAAAGATTAGTCACAAATCAAAAGTGCAGGGAAGGTGAAAGAAGTATTATAAGTTAAGTCAAGTACTCAACTAAAATGAACAGCAACTTGCCATTACTATTTCTACTTCACCAATTTTGTTTTATTAATCCATTTAGCCTATTGCTACTATATTTACAATCACTAGCCCTTCTAAAAGTACCACATCTTCCAATATCTTGTACTTTAGCTCCGTAGAAGCATCTCAGAATAGTTAAAGGCTTCTGTACCCAAAGAGTGAGGAACATGTTTCATTCTGAACTTTTGGCCCGATCCATTAAGTCACTTCTCTCACTCTGTTGAACCATGACAGAGAAACAACTGCCTGGGATTGTCAGGGCTTAGCTGTTTTCAAATCGCGTTCCTCCAACAACGCACCTGATCGGACCAAAATGTGTCGCTGGTAGTTGCTTTCATATGTTCAACAAAACATGTTTTAAATTGCATAGTAAATACCCTTCACATTCATAAAAATATACTTTTACAATACACTGCACGGTATAAAGGGCGTTTTCTGGAACTAAGAGAAATAAGTCCAGTACATGTCCTTTCACTCAAATAAAATTAAGGTCGAGTTCGTTAACCATTCACAACAGGAGCGCCGTTGGCCAAAATGAAAGACAACAGGCACGCTATCCAATTCTACATAAATTATGCATAAAGGTCTCCTCCTAATGCCTTGCTGCCTCTGCGTGAGCATAAAACACTACCACAGTTTAGTTTTCTATTTGCCGCTTGCTCACCACATGTACACGTCTCATTTCTTTCTTGCAGATTCACACTTGCAAACAGAAAACACAACATTCTATTATTAGGCCTCATTCTGGCATTGCGTAGGCCTTTCTTTATCGCCCGGCGTTCTTCCTTTGCTCGCTCTTCTCTGCACTATAAAATCTGCTGCCGTGCACTTCTTTATCTTATTCCTGGGTATTCCTTAGCACCTTTTTGACTTAGATATTGAAGTTATGCTTACTCCTGTGAAATGTTCCGGGCATTCTTTGTCTCTCCGTGTGCGAGGCATTTCCAGTTCAGCTCATTTCAAATCCTTGCTGGAGCTCCGCCTGACCCCCTCCTGCCCTTTTCTTCCACATCCTGCGCTGACTGTACTATGTCTCTATTAGCCACAGCTATAACCGTGTACCATTATTTAGCAGCCAAGGTCACTCGACTTTCCTTTTGTTCCACTGCGCTGCTAATCATGCCCTCTTTAGCTACTTCCTCTCCCTCCTTCCCCCCCTGCTCGTCTGTCCTCGTCTTGGATTTCGCTACCTATGTAACCACTTCCTCTTCCTGGCAGCCCTCCCTTCCTGGATGTCCTGTTTTTTCCATGTTAGAATAAAAAAAATACAGCTGGAAAACTGAAGGCACCTGACTTGACTGAGATATTTCACTTTACCATTCACATTTGCTGCCCAGTAAACCTGGTACTGACACTCTTTTGTCTTTTAGTTATCAATGCTTAGTCTTTGTTGGACCATGCATTTTCAAATAATATCAAGCTTTGGCAGATCTAGCAACACACGGTCCGAAATCCCCTCAGCCCATTGTTCCCGCTGTTGTAAGATGAAAAGATGTAAAATGAGCCAGGATTCTCTAGTCTAATTGTGAATGTGATGTATTGTTTTGTGCCATATTGTAATACTTAAATACATATAAATAGGGATGTCACAATATTACCTTATTTTTCATGTATTTAGGATTATTAAAGATTGTTAGTACTATGACCAAACAGTGCAGTCCTTAATTTGCTTTCTTTCACAAGTCCAGCTTTATGAAATCAAACTTACAGAATGAAAACGTTATATTGACACGTAAAACATACTGGGCATGCAGTTGGAGTTTGAATGGCACTGAAATTCTTGCTACAATTCTCACTATTGATTCGATAATCACGATCAATTAATTGAATAGTCTTGACATCCCTACATATAAATCAATACATACATTTTATATTTTACGTTGGAAGCTTGTTAGCAATAATCATGTTACGCTCCATTTGTCTCTATGGAAAGGATCATATTCACTCAAATATAAAATCACTGCTGGAACAAAGGTTTGTAGGTGTTACACAGAGGTTCTCTCAATGCAATCTTCTAAATCCATCCAGATTTGGGACTTTTGGGGTTTGCACGTTTTTTTGTAACCTTCCAGCACTCATTCATGTTGAGCCAGGTGTGTTCAGACGTTTGACAGACACTGGCTCGGGCTGGAGAAGAATAATTTGCAATAGTCCTACCTGATTTATTGCTTTCCAAAACATTCCTCCCTTTCCCTGTGACTCTTACAGTGATTGGTTCTCTTTCTCTCTTTCTGTTACAGAACTAGACTGAAAAATACATGGTAGAGCGGGACACATGCAACTTTGATGTGCTTATTCACTACTACTACATAATGCATTTTTAACCGTGTTTACACAGCCATTGTCACACGCGCACACAAATAACACTAAGGTATATGACGTGGGCGGGCAATCTTAAATCCTCCCTAATTGTTTCATGAATATAAAGTGCACACTCGAACCTCCATTGGAAGTCTCTGCGATATGAAGGGTTGACTAGGCTGATTGTGGCGAAAGTGTATTATTATCATTATTATCATTATTATCATTATCATGACACCTTTATTGCCATCAGACACCCATACGCTGTCACCCCGCGAGGCCCATGCGTACTCACGTCCTCCTAATTAAAAGCCAACACACAGATGCAAAAAGAAACGACAGAATTAGAAAACAAGGCAGCGCTTTGTTGAGGCTGGTGACACAGAAAGAGTAATTATTCGCAGGAGGAGGAGGAGAAGGGGATCAAGGATTACGAGACGGCTCTGAAGTCTTGGTGGTCTGACAGGGCACAAGATATGGCGGCGTGGAGAGGAGAGAGACAAAGATAGCAACAACAAAGCAATTATCTGCTACGCCAGCTGACACGGACGCTGGCCTGGTTTCCTGCCTTATGTCTTTGATGAATTTAAATGAACAAAAACTCTCTCAAACTGGAAAAAGATAGCACAGACACATATCACTGATCTTGTCGTTCTAGGGTAAAGGCTTGGCCTATTGATATAATACTGCAGCAAATATTCTGGATACTGGGTTGGTTTCCTATTTGAGTTTTTCGATTTACACTTTTAATAAACTTCAACAAAGAATGAATTCATAATGAACTAATTGTTTATTTAGAATTGTTCATGCTGTAGCTAATGAATACCTTAACTCTTACTCCTAACCTTAACCATATTGTGCTAGTTTTTCAGATAATAAAGTACAGGGATGTTGGGATAGGGGCGAGGTGAAATCTGGAATTCTTATCTGGACAACTTGAGCCTCAGTTGCAGGACAACACAGGATTACTGCACCCAAGCACTACGTGCCCAAGACAAATTTCCCTTGAAGGAACAATACATTTGAACTTGACTTACATCTCAGACCTCACGCAATTGTACACACCAGCATGCGCTTTGAGGCCTGAGGGCCAGCTCCTGCTCGTGGGGCCAAAGGCGAGGGGTCCTATGTTTTTTATTTTGATGTTTTTTTTTTTCAAATAGATTTTTTTCCCAGCCCATGCCTATTGGTCCATTTTATTTATTGATTTATTATTTTACTGTTTTTATTCCCACTATTTTCATCTTATTTTATGATTTATTTACCTCGTTGGACTAGTTTGTTTTATTTCACTATTTGCCACAACTTTTTTTGTAAAATGTTCAATCGAAATAAAGTGCATTGGATTTGATAAATGCGTTTTAGTTATTAGGGGTGGCATTTTTTTTTCAATTAAATGATGAATAATAAATGTAATGCTTGTGAATCAAAATAAAATACAATTCCAGCTTCCAACAGAAGTAAAAGCGCGTCGAGCCCCAATGAACTGCAATAACAAACCAAAACAGATGACATTCTTTTCCTTCACAATGTTACGCTAATAGCTGCCAGATGTGACAGGAAAATACTCGACCCCTCAAGCCAAACTTTATCAATCAATAACATCATTTTAGTAACTCACAATGATAGCCATTTAGAGTTTTAAAGTTGATTGTTTTCATGATGATGCCCCTTGTGTTAACAGAACCTTGTTTACACCTTTTTGTCACTAAAATGAAGTTCTTTGCTCGCTAGTGCCTTTTTCCCCCATGTTTGGGTGACCTCTTCCTCTCGGCCAATTACCCATCCATCATCCTTCTTCCATTTGCTCTAAGTACCTGTTTAAAGGTTGTGTTTACCTCCTCACCCTCTCCTCATCACTTCCTCTATTCCCCCAGCCCCGGAGTATAATATCATTTGACATATGTATTGAGTGGTGACCCTCCTCGTCCTCCGCCCTCTCTTTTCTCCCTGATGTGAGCTGACACATGCATTGACATATTGTTTAACACTTAATTACATCTTCCCTTTGGGCTCCCTCTCCCTTTCTCCCCATCTTCCTGACTGCAATTTTTTAACCATTTGTCTTCTATCTATGGGGCTGTTGTGTAAGTGTATGCATATGGCGGCTTATCTAGCTCTTGCCTCAGCACAACCGTTTATCTGGCTTCCTATGTAATTTGCTATATTGGCTTTTTCCCGGCTAAAATAAGCTGGTGCTATTGGTTCCATTAGCATGCAAGCGCAATACACCCATGAGTTGTGGTTATTGATGTCCTATAAGCAACACAGCCTTATATAGTGGGAGAAATGGACATTATGTAGCAATAGCTAGGACTAAACCAACAATTTATGCATTTAACCAGCGGCAACTATTAATAATAGAGAATTGGTGCTTTTTCAGACGCTCAGAAAATGCTTTACAATTTTGAGCATTATTCAATCACTCAGTCATACTCGGTGGTAAGCGGCTACTTTAGCCACTGCTGCCCAGAGGTAGATTAATGTAAATGACATTTACACATGACCTTTGAGAGATGGGAAAGAAGGCTGAAGTGTCTTGCCCAAGGATACAACAGTTTTTGAACCGCCAACATGGCTGTTGGTGGATGAATGCTATATATAAGGCTATATTGGACAGGACCGTGCAACGTGAAATGGGGATGAGACGGAGGAAGGACATGCAGCAAATTGTCAGTCAGATTTAATTTTACGACTGCTTGGCTACACATGTGCGCATATGTGCCATCCATTGGGCTATCGAGCGGCATAGAATTTACCTATTTGAATACCAAGTCTAATCCAGCACTAAATCACCTGCAAACACCTGCACCTTGATCAGAATTTAGTTGACTAAAAGCCCCATCATACTGACGTATCAGAAACCACAGGAGCAAACTACATTTTGTGGATAAAGATAAACAATGCAGTGAACCGGAGCTAACTAGTCTTCATGTCTTTATGACTCACACCCTCATCTGTTTCCCAGCATGCATCATTCCAGTGGCTGTCAAACACTTTCAGCAGTGTGTCCCCTATTAAAGACCATTTTTGATCCTTGTCATTATTTCTAAAACTCTGCGTTCACCTCTCCTCCTCCCTCTCTGCTCTTCTGTTCAAGGCTCTTTCACGTTTGGTCTTTAGCCAAGCTTGGCCCCATAGGAACGTGGATCCCAGTGGGATAAAGGATAATAGACAAAACCCCACACTATTCTGCCTTCACATTTCACCATAGAAAGGATAAATGTAGTCATGATGGGGAACAATACTCTTCCTCTGCAATGTTATGCATCGATACAAACAATAACACAATAAACAGCTATTATGAATTATGGCTGAAGTAAAAAAAATCAACATCTGCTCCAGTCAATTGCACTTTGGAGATTGTGCCAAGTGTTTCAAGATGAAATACTTATACCATCTTCAGCAGCTATTCACTTGAAACAAGTTTTATTTTGTGTATATTGAAAAATGAACTACACTTATTAAAGGTGTAATAATTATAAAAAGTAATTAATCACCACTGAATATGACTAACGAGCTTGAAATTGTTGAGTGCCTTGTTTTACCTGTCTGATTTCCAGTAAATGTCCTTTACTGGATGCTTACAAAAAAAGCACTAAACTATTCTCTTCACACAAAGCAGCATTCAGGGCGGGGCTTGTCTGATGAACAGAGGTCATTGCACAAACACTTCCTCATTTACATCTTTTCATTTATATTCTTGTTCATGTCCTTGAGATGCGCAGCTCGAAGGTATGGAGCTAAAAGAACAGAGTATATAGGAGATTTGTTAAAGTGCATGCATAAACAAATTTCACCAAAACAGTTAAGATAAGTATATTTAACATGTCAAGAAATCTGACCTAGTCTGCCAATTTTTGTGAAGTTTACAATTTTACCTCTTGTTTGGACATGTGGAGCAGCTCTGACGTGGATAATAACTCTGAACATATTTACTACAGGTATCCCACCAAATGAAGCAGTAGTTCAGTTCATATTCACTGTAAAAGTATAGTTTGATAAGCTTTTTTATAATATTACAATTGTTGATTTGCTCTAACTCTCAAACTGTGTGGAAATCCAACCACAGTACAGACATTGAACATCGAGACAAACAAGCAAATTAATAAAAGGCAAAGAAATGACAATGACAAGAAACTCCAGTGAGCTATGAAGGCAGTAGAAAAAGCCACAATAATCCCCCCCTACCAAAAAGTGGCTCTCATATCTGGGCTTGGTTTTCTCCTCTCATCCTAGAAGCTAGCTGATATATTTTGAAATGCAAGAGTATTAGTACAGAGTTGCAGGCGTTACAGCAAGAATGCCTCTTTGAACGTTTGAAGGATCAAGTCCAAATTAGATCATTTAATTGTCTGCTTGTGCTGGAGAGAGTGAAGGCAGTTGAAGTACGTCAAGTGTGCTACCAAAATCTCTACCTCCTTTTCTCATTCGGCTCCGTTTTTCCCTTGCTACTTTTGCCCAGGACCCCTTTTAGCTCTCTTGGGTTTCAACTACGACTTTCTACGGACCATCTCGTTCAGCTTCACCACCTTGAGCCTCAGAACAAGACTCAGTCTTAATCTTATTTACTTTAACTTGCATCATAATGGTCTGACACTCTTCCACCTTGATCTCCTTTTTCAGTTGTTCTTTAATGGCAGCATTTTAATCTGGTAGTTTCTCATGGCTTTTCTGCCTCTGAAGTTGAGTTCTTGCGATTAATGGCAATTTGACCATGCATTTAATCAGGATAAAAATGGCTGATCGTAGTAAAGATGTTGCATTGCAGTGACAATTTGAACTTGTTTTTAAAAAAAAAAATTAATATAGGTTTTGTGGTGTTATGGACAGATGCACAGACTGTAATGATTTTGTATCGCACTATTACAACAAAATATGATCTTAAGTCCCTCCCAGCTCACCTGAAGTCTCTTACATTCATGAGCCTGTCTCCTCTGTTCCCAGTGTGTTATTGCGGTCTGCACTGGCCCACTGATATCATGATTGAAATCTATACTCCCAAGTCCCTGGCTGCATTGTGGGGCATGCTTCCTTTTTAAATGCACCTTCTTTCCATTTCCTCTTTATCTATTTTTGGAGAATGATACCCCTCCCTGCTCCTCAAAGTCCCCAGATTTTTGCCTCTTTCAGTTCAGTTAAAGGGTTATATCTTCATTTGCAAACACTATCTCTCCCCCGGCACTGTCATGCCTCTCTTTTGTTGACATTGTGATTTTCCGACTTTAGTAGTCAAACTTGAGATGGCTCACTCACTCCTATCCTCCTCATTCATCTTCTGAGTATCCGAGGTTACTTATCTCCGCTGCTTTGCTTCTGTGAGAGTCTTTCTTTCTTGACTGAGTTTGCACAGCTCGTGACTTTTACCAACCCTGTGATTCTGTCTGTCATTATGTTGTTTCTATATTGTCCGGTTCTTGTTTTCAACTAGCACCATTACTTTCAACCCAACCGGTCGACCGATACGGATCTTTGGAGGCCGATACGACTTTGAAAGGGTTTGGAACTGCAGATGGCCTTATATCATGATTTATTTTTATTGCAGCGTTCAGTAAATACTACTGTTGAATGTCGATAGCCTTGAAGCAGATAAAGACTAACAGAAGTGATAGCGAGAAATGCAATGTCAAGACTATTTACAGTACAACCCTTGGCATACCATTCAGATGGGCAACCAGATTTAAATTCTTTGAATATATTTTAGGATAACTCAAACCAGTAAACCATTGCAGACAAGGAACAACAAACAAAAGCAACAGATTTGGTTGGGAAAAAAATACCCAGTTGTGTTTTAGCCATGGGATATGCTTGAGAAATGTGTTAAATCCAATCCAAAAATCGCTATAATTCAAAAACCCAACCATATCATTGACTATCACGTCACAGAATCTCGATCTTTTGATTAAATGGTCAATGGTAGATGCTGGCTCAGAGAGAGCTCAATTTTACTTGTTGCTTTTGTTCACTTGCAGCCTAATGCGTCCCACCCACTAACAATTGCCAAGAGGTAAAGATAATGTGTGGTATTCATAATGTTCTAATTGTTGAATAGGAAATGGCTGTCCAGTCCAATACAACAGACACCATCTCTGCGTAACACAAAGCGGAGCCCGTTAGATCTCCAAAGCCTAATGACAAACCTGGCGCTGATAACACTGACGAAGTCTTTATTATTGCAGACTTTTCCCTTGGAGGAGGCAAGATGCAGAACTCTTGGGGAAGCTAGGATTTCATTTGGTGCATTCAAATCAATCATTTAATTAGTCCTCCATGTGTAATTACCACAAATGCATCATGGGAATGTGCCTCTTCTGTGGACATATTTGCATGTGGCATTTCAGCGTGCCACCTTTTAGTTTCCCCTTCATTCATTAGTCAGATATGCCAATTTTCAGTTACCTGCTGTATCTAGTCACGCAGAGTATGGAAAGTAATGTGTCCTTGGAGTAAGTGCTCCAGTTAAAGGTGCACGATTTCCTGGTGGGGAGTCGTAAACATGCCGCCTTAGTGTGGGCGGGGTTGCCTTTAGTTGTTGGTCGATAGTATTTTAGTCACCCAAAGGTTGTATTGATCAACTAAATATTTCATTCAAATCACAAGAAATATGGGACAGTCCCCTTTAATCAACAAATCGATCGGCAGTACATGTCTTTAGTCGACTATTTCTTGCTACTATATCCAAATATGTTACTGGGGTCTCAATATCAGCTGTAGTAGACATATTTAACTCTGTTTCACACTCTGTTTATAAGAAGACCTACTAAGCACCACTTTTTTCTCTCCTATAGCTCATAATAAATGTCAAATCCAATGTATTGCTGCGTCTTTCTTTGATCTCATATTTCCTTCTGTTATATAGGAAGACCCAATCCTCCACCCCTTAATTCAGCCGCCTCCTTCTCGTGAAAATCGCCAAGGTCCCATTCATCCATCTTAAATCCCTTCTTTCTCCTCCTTCTGCCTGTCACTCCAGCCATTAGTTCCTCCTTCCCATTTGTCTTTTTCTCATTCCACCTTTGGCTTTCACATTCGCTCCATCCTCATGATTATGCCATGGCAACACACGCTCTGATATTTGATTTCTCTATTTGTCTGTCATCCCTGTCTTTTACTGGGCCCTTCCAGTACCATTCACAGCCTAATGCCGCCTTTGGAATACCTTTGGGAGAGCACATTCAATCCCTGCATTAGAAGAAAATACATTCAAAAAGATAGGGTTGCCACAAGGGCATAACCTCTTCACTCCACTCTTTCTTTATTGCCCCTTTCACATGAGACCGTAGACACTGCTTTGATGCAACCCCAGGTCTTCTGCATTCCCAATACAAATAAAGTACATTTAGAGAGTAGGTGGCCAAACCCTCAAATGTTTCACAGTGCACCTTTTTAAATGAACACATTCAAGTTGTGATCCAGAACCACAACCCAATCTTAACAAGATTTTAACAGAATAAAACTGAGCTGTAAAACTATTTAAAGTGCAAATCGACCACCCACTCAACAGTTGGAAACTGTGAGGAGAAAAGTGTGTGTGTGTGTGTGTGTGTGTGTGTGTGTGTGTGTGTGTGTGTGTGTGTGTGTGTGTGTGTGTGTGTGTGTGTGTGTGTGTGTGTGTGTGTGTGTGTGTGTGTGTGTGTGTGTGTGTGTGTGTGTGTGTGCAGTAAGTTTTTTTGCTATTGGGCTAATGAGTCACTGTATGAACCATACCTTGCACTAAAGTTTGTTAATAAGCTTCTTCATTTTTATCTGTTCTTCATTTCACAAGTAAAACTGGGGATCCATACTTTTTATGCAAATGTACAAGGGTTGTTTTACAGCAAGTGTTTGCTTTAATTTGTTCCCCTCGTCTAATCTTTCTGCCTGCCTTCAGCTCGCATAAACACCAATATTGCTCTTTCACGCCTTTTGCAGGGCCCACAGCTGCGCTATACAAAGTTGGCTCACTCGAATGCACCGACACACTGCAGAGATTGGCACGCCACGCACACTTTCCTCACTGCGAAAAGACTCCTTTTTCACCTCACTGTTCTCGGCCAAAATGCAAAACTCATTAAAAAGTTAGGACGAAGTGTAAAATGTAAATATGAAATGGTTCACAAAATGTGCAATGCAGATTATATCATACAGCGTAAAAAATAAGTCTAAAGTACTTTATGTTCAAAACCTACGTCCATTTCCTCATATTTGGTAAAGATATGTTTATATAGATAATGTTCATGTTGCGTTTTTCAGTGTTTTAAAAAAAAAAAAAAAATCGTCAGTAGCATCAGGAATAGTCGAGAAAGTTTCAAATATGTCAATACATTTCTGGTTTCAAGCTCATGCAAACCCTCTAAATGCTTTATGTCTGAGTCTAAAGCACTGTGGATAAACATAGGCAATGAGTGGGCAAAGAGAAACATCACTTAAAATGGGAAACGACGGGCCTCGCCGCTGTCGGAATGTGAACATTAAATACAAATGGCATCACCCATTAGGATCTTGTGTTAAATCATCAGTCTTACATTAGCTGTAGAGGGAGCTGTCTATTTATCTTGTAATCCCAGTTGAGAGAAGTTACCGCACACTGATGGCCACATTTACTAGAGTAACTTAAAAATGTTTTGTTGCATACCTTTTACTAATTACAATCTTATTCTGTAGTAGTAATAGAAGTGTAAGTAGTTGTAAATGGTTTTGATTCCTCCACTTGTCATCTTTTTGTGTGTGTGTGTGTGTGTATATATATATATATATATATATATATATATAATTTTGTTCTTTGAACTGATATTACACTTTTTCAAACATAAATCAGAAATGTACTATTCAAGTAACGCACGTCACCAACCATGGATTTAACACGACAAATACTTTTAAATCTCTCTCACCCCAATATTTTAAGCACCGTTGGTACCCTTTGTGTCACAAACGCTTCCTGACACAAATATGCAATAAAATAGAACTAAATTTATGTAGTTTTCTACTTTCAAATCTACTAAATGTTTTTTGTCAATTTGTCTTCTTTCCAAATATGTCAGATTTTCAAACCTTTTAGAAGTTAAGATATGGGCCATTTTTTGTGCAAAAGTCAACTTTTTTTTTTAATGTCAAACACACAAAATATGGAATATGTAAATGAAGTGGATTATGTGAGTTGATGTTAGGTAAGGATTTTCTAAGCAGTCCTCAAACTAGCACAAATGAAGCTAAATGCAACTCCAAGTATGTTTTTGATGAGGGAACAATGTTAGAACATGGTTGTGTCAAAAAAGTAAATTTTGGCATTTACAATGATTCAGTGCCCATACTAGGTATATATTGGCTTTACTATACAGATATACAACACTAATACTTTGTCATAACTGCAGATTGGTTTTATTTTAGTAATACATTAAGTGAAATATTAATAAAAAAGTCAATTGGTGATCTAATCATTTTGAACAATCTTGAACAAGAAACAGTTTGTGCAGGTCCTGGAGGCATATACAGCAGCAGATCCTCATGTGTTAGGGAGTCCATTAGAGGCCATTATAGGCCATTAGGGGCCATTAAGGGCCATTAGGAGCCATTAGGAATTATATATTGTAATAAAATAATTTGGTGATTTTTTTTTTTTTTTTGTTACAAATATTATTAACCTACCTGATTTGCAATTAATGTTTTAAAATCGAGATTCAATCATTCACAAAATGTACTTGTCCAGGATTAAAATTTTAGGATCGACACAAATATCAAGTGGTTGTTAAACTTAAAGTTTTAGCAAATGTTATATTTTATGTCGTTTTGTATATGCAGAAGGTTTTATGGTGATCTGTCTGAAGTGAGTGGCCTTGGTTTGGGTATCAAAGTCGCGGCATTGCCCTCAAAAGCCCCTCCTTTGCAGAGCCATGAAGTCTGCGGGAGCCATTTTTTAGACTAATGTTATGGTGCTAACAGGGCCATTATTTCAGTGTCAGGGTGGATTGTTTCTGACACTTCTGTTCTGTTATGCTCGCACTGTGCGAATGATCACCTTTGCAGACATGATCCGTCCAGAATCTCGCCAAAATGAATGGGTTCAGAACACACATACATTTAGCAAAAACAAACAATGAAATTAAGGGATTTAAAAAAAAAAAAATTAAATAAAGTTTAAAGTTCTGGATAAAGGAGCAGAAAGACACTTTAAACATGTTTTGCTGAAGACCATTCTGATATTACACATCGACTCACGTCTACTACAAAAATATTTCATTTTGAGATTATAATGCGATATCTTGTATATCTTGATTGGGTAAAATAGGTTTGGAGGGCCATTTTCCAAATGTGTTTCAACCCCTCATCTTCACTGTTCGGTTTAGCATTACTCAAGACGGTTAAAATGAAGTAGCCCTTATAACTCCCTTTTCAAAAACGGTTTGCTAAAGCAATATCTAAGGTCAAAATGTCTTGAGTTAATTTTTCACACTTAGACACACAAATGTGTTCTCAAACACCTTCACAACACTCCCCTGGCTCAACACCAACACTTTTTTTTCCATTTCATGAGGCAGTTAAGGCAGCAGAAGGAGGCAGCATACAGGGCTGGTGACAGAGAGCGTTACAAAGATGCTAAGTATGGATTTAGCAAAGCGGTATCAAGAGCTAGATCACACTACAATACGCGTCTGAAGCAAGCAGCAGTTCTCTGACAACAACCCCGCCTCCGTGTGGAGGGGGCTCTGGCTTCTCACCAGTCATAAACCCCGAGCCCCCCCTCTTGCAGACAACCGAAAAATGGTTGAGCAACTTAAACACCTTCTACTCCAGGTTTGATGTGACCATCCCATGGTGGCCACCTGCCAACCCAACCCTGGTCCCCCCCAACCTCAACCTACTCTATCAGTTCAGGAACAGGATGTAAACAGACTATATCGGAATTCCAACCCCCGAAAAGCTGCTGGACTAGATAGTGTTTCTCCCGCCACCTTAAGACACTGTGCAGGAGTGCTGTCGCCCATCTTCAAAGACATTTTTAACCCCTCCCTGGGGTCATGCCACATCCCAGTCTGCTTTCAGGTCATCCATCATTTTTTCTGTCCCCAAGAAGCACTGGAAGATCACTGGACTTGATGACTACAGGCCTGAGGCGCTGACGTCTGTAGTCAAGCTGCCAGTGCAGATGATGGTGGATGGTGCAGTTTTACACGGCCATCATTGAGTCCATCCTCACCTCCTCCATCACCGTGTGGTACGCTGGAGCCACAGCCAGGGACAAACAGAGACTACAGCACATTGTGCGTTCTGCTGATCTGCTGCAGACTTCCATCTCTGCAGGACCTGTACGTCTCCAGGGCTCTGGGACGAGCATGTTGGATCACAGCTGACCACTCCCCTCTGGCAGGAGGCTACGGTCCATCTGGACCAGAACCTCCCGCCACAAGAATAGTTTCTTTCCCTCTGCTGTTGGACTCATGAACACTTCTAAACGCCTGTCACTTTAACTACAATTTAATCACTGTCACTTTCTGCACTCACAACTGTAAATTATTGTGTACATAGTAAGCCTATATTTATTTTATACTATAGTCATTTTAAATTGTTTCTTAATGCATGCCCTTTTGATTTCATATATGTTTTTATTATTGATCAGTGTTTTATGTTGCACCTTAATGCCAAAACAAGTTCCTATGCTTGTGAATTCTGTTCATAAACCCATTCTGATCACTCTGTGAGGTTGAGTTTATAATGGAAGTGAATGGTGGTTCCTAAGGGTCCCAAAGGATGCCAATTGTAGCTCAGCAATGGGATTTGCCAGATGAGATCTGAAGGTGCCATTTACAAATTTGATCAAATTTAACATTAGGTGGGGATTTTAATGTTTCTACCTGCCAGATAACCCATTAGATTTCCACAGTGAAAAAATGTCTGCAAAATGTACATTAAAAAAACGGTCCCCACGGAAATCAGAGGGTTTTTGTTGTGTTTCTGACTGTTCTACCCATCTCTTCCTCTTCCTGCCTGTTTAACATTCACGCTCAGGCCCTGCTTATGCAAAGACCACACACCTGTTGGCTCCGTGTCGAACCGTGATGGAGATGAATTTTTAAGCACCCCTGCCCCTCAAGCCCGCAATCGGTCGGCCAATTCATACCCTCCCCTAAGCTCCTAACCTGTTTATGTACAAGGTGAACTGTAACTACACTGGTGATGCCATGTAATGAATCAATATTTCAGCGCCCAAAACTTGATTTCAGATTCAAGGAGGCAAACATGACTACAAGCTTATCAGAGCTAAAGGTGGTTCTCAAAGATCCGACAAATTATTATCTTGACGTTTTGCTCCAAACATAACAGTGAGTTGTTTCCTAATCGAGAACATATTTGAATACATACCATGTATTTTTTATTCATTCATTAATATTTAAGAAGTTGTCTCGCTTTGTGATTCAAAAATCCCTACATTTCTCCAGATATGTCTGTCAGAGATTAGGAGGTCTCCTGTGCATCACCATACTCCTTCTGTTCATTTCTGCCGTCATAAAAATATGGTTAAAGTAGCGTGCCAGTCATTTTGCTTAAATTATTCAATTTTTTTCCCCCAATAGATCATTCCCATGGCTTTCAGTATCCAAGCACAGGGAGCGAGCTGATGCAACATACTGCATTATTTGAAGGTCTATACCATGAGATGCCAAAGCAAAAATTCTCATGAGCATGTTTGAAGACTAATAACATTACAAATAATGCATGATATGGCCAATTTAAAGTCAACACAGCAGCTACCTTGAAACAAACCCAATAATACCTAGTGAATGCTATATGCTTGGTGTACTCTCTGATGCAAATGCTCACATGGTACAGGCAAGCGCTTCACCAATGGCGGCAAAGATGAGGATTAAATGAGTTTGGTACTGTGTCGACACTTTACTCACCTGTAGATGAGGGTCTCGTCCGCGGTGCAGTTGTATTGAATCTGGTACATCCACACAACATAAGCTCCGGAAAGGCGTCCCAAATCCCAGCGGACTTGAGCCGAGGTGGACGTGACCCCCTGAACACCCACCATCCGACTCTGCTCCTCCTCGTCTTCGTCCTCCATACTACCTCCATCGGACCGCTCAGCTTCTGCTCCCTTCGCCCCACCTCCGTCATCCTCTCCTGTAGGCTTCTTCTCCTCTTCTACTTCTCCACTTCTCCCTGGTCCATTGTTGTTGTTAATCCCTCCATTTTTCCCCGTGCTGATATCCGAAGAGCCCGGGTCGGTCCGTAAAATCCCACTGGTGGCGTTCCGGTTGTTTTTAGCATTGGTATTCCCAGCGTTCCCACCCGCTCCGCCCCTGTGTGGTAACGGGATTATTTTCAGATCCACGGTGGCAGTGGCTTCTCCCGCCGCGTTTATTGCGATGCAAGTGTACGCCCCGTCGTCCCGGGCAACTGTCACCAAGATATCCAGCGTCCCGTTGCTGAAGGAGCTGGTTCGGGAGGTGTTGGCGACGATGCGGTCGTCGGGGGAGACCCAATGGATCACCGGCTCTGGGTCTCCGATGGCACGGCATTTTAGGGTGGCCCGCTGCCCCTCCAGCACCCACAGCTTGTGAGTGTGGCGGGTGATGAGCGGTGGCTCGCAAGTGAACTCCTCCTCAGGAATTGACCAAAAATACCTGAAAAAGCACATGATTATCAATAAAGCTATAGATGTTTTTTTGTTCATTTTATTTAGAAATTTAGAAGTTCAGAATCCTATAGCATTTTTACTTATATTTTTGTCGCCAAAGTCAATAAAGATTTATTTTTCCCATCTAGATGCATTAAACCAGTGAAAGCTCAGCACACATCTCGACTGTGTTCCTGGCTGACAGATTGATGCTCACCTAAAGATCTATGTGCTGTTCCCGTCACATTAAGTCAGGAGTTAATTTCGAGATATGACACAGAATGTTTTCCTTATTTGCTCGCCTGCAGAAAGCCGTGCTAAACAAAGAGTAATTAATGGTGACAGTGATTACAGACGACGGCGGCAGATGTTCAGTTTTGTCCTCAATCTTTTGTTTACACTGCTCACTTCTTTTAAGTCGGAGAGAATGACTTCAAACGAATATGAAAATCACACAGCAGCTTAATCCACATAGCCAGATCTGAAAAACAGTTTGTCTAATAATGAGTAAGTAAAGCCTTTGGGATAGGTCCTACTTTGGGACGGTATGATATCTGATAAAACATGTATAAGTGTGTTAATAACTTTATTTCTCAAGCAGAAAAGTTTATTTTCCTGTGTTTTGTAGCTATGGTTACTACTTGGATTGGAAACCACCGGGAATACAGTAATAAATGCATTTTTATGTGAAATTGTATGGAGTGATCATATTGCATGTTAAATTGGCAGGTTTGGGATATGTTTGCAGAATATAATGTCTTGTGCCTTTCTTCCTTTTTGGCCTTTTTGGGTTTGGCCCAGTCAGAAAGAGTGCAAAGTCAGGTAGGCAGCACAATATTTTCCCAAACTATGTTTTTTGGGATCCTCAAGATTTCGAAACTATTTTGTAACCTTGATCAGAAAGTAGGTAACATTTGTATCCATTATAATTCCTACAAGAACGAGTATTAATCATAGTTTAAATTATAACGGAGAAACACTACATTTACAAATCCGCCGTTCACACTTAATATACACTTAACAATGACTTACTTTGCAGCCAGATGAAGGGGAGTTGCACATGTCTCCATGTCGTCTCTCCTGATGAGCCGTCGGAGCCAGAGCAGCTCACAGTTGCAGTGCAGTGGATTGCCGCCAAAATTGAGACTTATGACTGCATTGTAGGGGGTGGGGCTTATTGCGCCCGTCTGTGACCTGAAAATGTCAATGCACAAAAACAAATGCATTTGGAAGAGGAAGTTTTGCCTTGTCACCTATGCTATGCTCCAGGTATGGGGATGTGGACTTTGTGTCCAGAGGTTACTGAAGCAATGCATTCAGTGGTTTAAATTAACCATTGATGACTTTTTAATGATCGTTTTTGACATATCCATAGTCACAGACGCTACGTTTTTCACTTTTTGTTGGCTGTAAACCCCCGTGTTTTGGCTCTGTTCTGTTTTTTGTTCTATGTTTAATACTAAAAACTGGACAAAAAATATATATAATAAGTGTATCTGTAAAAGCTTTGCTGGCTGCTATATAGTACTCCCCTGCACTTCATGCTGAGAGACAAGCACCTGGATATATTCAAACAGCCGTTATTTAGTGCAGCTCAATCAGCCAAACAATCATAGCATTATATTAAAAGGAATGCTCTTTTGAATGCAAACGCAACCAGCACAGATCTACCTATAAATGTCTCAACAAAAAGACATAATTGCCCAGAGATTTTTACCTCTGACAGAAAGAGTGATTGAAAAACGGCTTTATCACTCATTACAGGTCTGTGCAGGGCTTTATCTCCCAGCTCCAGTCTCCACTTTTTACCATTCAACACCTTTCCCTGGTCAATTTGTCACTCCGAGACTATGGGCCGCGAGCATTTGGCTAGAAATCTCACTTGTTCTGAGCGCGAGTTCATTTGCACCATGTCACAGCTGGACTCGCAGATATTTCTGAGTTACTGGGAGCTTGGTTTGCACGTCCACAATGAGCCAGATATTCGTCTCTATACCCCCTTGTCATTGGAACCTGTTTGGACGCCCGTGGGCAGGTAATTGCTGTTATGCAACGCTTTGATCTGCTGGATGCCGCACTTTTCTGTTACATTGTACACTTTCAAATGCTCTACAGATTTCCTAAACAAATCTTATATGAAAGATGGAAGCCAAGATTAAACAGTGGCCCAGGTGTTTTTTGTGATTTCTGAATCAAAACCACCTTGAGACGAAACAAAAGCCACAGATTGATGCCTGTTTTCCGCACACATCTATAAATAATCAAAAGCATTCACAGCAGCACAGTGCTTGCTGGTTCATGAAATTAAAAAATTCCACCGGCAATCTGATCAAATATTTACTGCCAAGTCATGATAAAGTCGTGATTGTTGATTGTAATGTGGGAAACGACGATTAGGTTGTTGGCAGTCTATTATCTTTGATACAGAGTTTGCTTTTAACATAGTACAATTAAAATGGCAAATAGGACTATGAAAGGTGAAATATTTAAGACTAAAAAACCCTTGGAAACCAGACAAAAGCAGACCAGTGGTGCTTCCCTGGCTCTGCGATCTACCTCAAAGACCCACTATAAGCCATTTCTTAGAGGAACATTTGGAAAAAAGACCAATCTCAAGCAGTACCTGGCAAAGAGCGGATCAGGCGGCAGGGTGCGCAGCCTGTTGGAGGTCATATCCAGCCTTGCCAGCTTATACAGCTCCCCAAAGACCCCCTCCGCGATGTGGTCTATCAAGTTATGGTCCAGGTTTAGCGTGTGCAGGCTGGCCATGTTCTGAATGGACTCCCAGGGAACTCTGGGGGCAATAGAGAAAGTATTTAATCAGTTTTTGGTGTTTAATGCAGAGCATACAGCAGGGGTCCTTTCCCCGAACAGAAAATATTTGTCTTTCGAAACTATTTTAACTGACTAAAGACTAAATACAAGCTTGTTTGGGACTAAATCAGGATATAATACTTCAGTTCAGGACTTCAGTAACATCACATTTCTTTGACTAAAATGGGAATAAACCAAGGTTAAAATTACTAATAAAAATATGAAAACTTTATTGTCCACAGAAATTCACCAAATTGATATACACAGATCCAACACTTAGCTCAGCATTTCATGCATAGTGTAAAAGATAACTTGTTATATAAAACAATGCACCACAAGTCAAAATGGAGAATACATATCAATTCATAGTTAGCCGCTTTGACAGTCATTGCTATAAGAGTCCTTAAAGATAGATTTTTTTTGCTGATATTACTGAAATAATTCAAAGTGCCTGTGCAAAGGATGGAAAGAGTCCTAGATAATGTGCACAGCCTTTTTTCGTAAGAGCTCTTCATAGACGGCCTCTGAGGCCGTCCTATGATCTTTGATATTATGGACTTGAACAGTATAGTGAACATAAACTCAGATGAATCCTTCTTTGATGGCCACACATGCAGACACACTTGCCCTCTTACTAAATGCACAGTTAACGTGTTTTCATTCATGCGTCTCACGTCAAATTAAGCCTAACCAGGGACTAATAGATTTTGACAGACAGCGACAGCAGATGCTTATTTTCCCTCTCAATCCCTGTTTTGCAGCGTTTTACCAATCCCATCTGCGTATTGTCGCTGTTGTCATTTAGAAGTCAATCTCTTGTCACGCTCAAAACAGTTTTGAACAAATTAGTCATAAGCGAAAAGAGAGTTGAACGCTCAACTATAATAAACAGGCATTGAATTGTGAAGTGACATTGAGAAATGTTGTCTTTGAAACATGGCACCGCTTCACTGAAGGAGCGTAATAGGTGAGTCGAAGAGCTGCTGTCTTCTATTGTCTGAGTTCAAAATGCGTTAGCTTGCTCTGATTTTAATCACACCGAAAGGAAGAGGAGAGCAGTGGGATATTAATAATGGCTACAGCAAACAACAGCAGATGGTCAGCCTCTTTGTCTATACCGTGTCTCCTGACAATAGCGATGCTGTAATGACTTCATTTAATGGTGTTTGTTGTTTAGATCAGAACCATGGAGTTGAAGTTTTAGGTTGGATATTGTAAAGCAAGGTAATCCTTTTAACACATCATTGTCCTCTTCCATCTGAGTAAATGGATTCAGTTTTAAAAAGTAGTAGTTGTTGACCTTGGATTGTGGTTTAGAATAGCAATGATAGTGGAACAACTTTGGTGCTGCTGAACTGTTGGAAAAACTGGAGTAGAGCTGGACTTTTGTTGTTGATAATTGTGTCTCAGCTGCTGACCTTCAGCCTGTCCAAACTGCAGTACAAAATACAGGGCATTATTTTGCTAGCAATTTGTAAGAGACAATGAGGTCTTATTTTGAAACGGTAAAAATGGTGCGCGGTGACCTGTGTCCATAAAAGGCCAACGGCATTTCTTCTTTGTATGCATCATAAAAGGTGGAGTAGTTATTTGTGTGTAAAGGCTTTTGGACAGACGCTAAAGCTCCTGTAGGGGAGACAAAGGAAATGTTTTAATCACCAGTGACAGGCAAAAATGGCTGGAGCTGTCTGTGGACAAGCGTTCTGAAGGTGATTGGTAGTGAAAGGCTAATAAACATTATCATTGTCTTTACTTTTTATTCTATCCGGTGACTCAGACGACATCTTAAACGCCTCCTTTATCCTTAGCGATAGATTTAAGGCCAGAGTAGATTGCTGAAAGACAGGCCTGCGCTCGCTGTATTGTGTTCCTCTTTATGCATGTCACAATTGAAGTAAAAGAAAATTAGGACCTCATCAAAATTGATTCACTTTCAATTTTCTGAGCTTTTCATCCTCAGGAGCCTCAGCAGAATGAGCAGGCTTCACTTGGCTGTGTTTGCTGAGTCGTGCTCACACAAGGCGCCACCTCTAAGAATTGTATTTTGCTTCAGCGTACCCTTAAGACTCAAGTTCTGCTGCCTTTTTGTTTTACCCTGTATTACTAACAAAGAATTGGCTGCGCTATAGTAAAAAAGGAAAGTTCAACACAGTTACCTTTTCAAATTGTTGTAGGACATGTCGAGGTCCTCCAGTGTGAGCAGAAAGTCATCGAACACCTGAGCCGATACTTTGACCAGCTGGTTGTTGTTGACTATGAGGTGTTGCAGATTGACCAAACCGGCTAAGTCCCTTGGTCCAAGCGTGGTCAAGCGATTACCTAGACACAAAAATCAACTGTTATTGTTAACGCATTGATTTCCAAAGGTCACACTGTGCTATGCTAACACTTTACCATCTAGATGTAATGATCGGAGACTCTCCAGGTCCGCGAAGGTCATTGGTCGTATGTGATGGATGGTGTTCCTGGACAAAGTCAGGTCAACCAAGCCTGTCATGTTGGCAAAGTCGATTCCCCCGACTTCTGTGATGAAGTTATCAGCAAGTCTTAGCTCCACCGTCCTCCTGTCTACATTCGGGGGGACGAACAGTAACCCCTTGTCCGCGCACAGAGTACTTAGAGACTCCGACAAGTTCCGACAAACACAGTGGAAGGGGCAAGTGGAGACCATACCCCACGTCTCCCCTGCTCCAATCAGTGACGGCAGTAGGCAGCATGTGAACAGCGTGAGCCAATGAAACGCCGGAAATGTGGCGAAGTCGGGAAGTGTCCGCCTTGCAGTCCGCGGGCAGGCACAGTGGACGAGGTGAGACGAAGCGGAGATGAGCAGAGTCGGATGTAGAGGCAGGGAGAGGACGGACACAGAGGTTAGGTCGTCTTCTGCCCTTGTTCCCCGATGAATGTGTGCGTGGGGCCGGTGCGTCTGTCTGTGGGGGCCGAGGGGTGGGGGCACAGGCATGGTAGAGAGCCTGTCAGTCCACAGACCTAGAGAACGAAAAAGAAGAAAACACTAGTCAAGACTTTTGTATTCGATTGCGTTTTACATAGTTGCTCATCAGATTCAGAGTATACTGTATTCATCCCTCCAGGGGTACTTCATTTCAGCAGCATCAGACAATAAAAACAGTTCAACAATGCAACAACAAACATGGTGGAGCCCATTCATAAATATGCTGTATAAACGGGATGATATGAGGAGGAGAAATAAGTTAGAAGAAAGCAACAATTCTTTAATATCCATCTATATTGCGCGCTGAAATTTTCCAGCAACTGATAAAAACCTATTCACATTATAGGAAATCATAGAAGACTTGAGGTAGAAGCACTGGATACATTTATTTGGTTGTTATACATGCCGGACTATAGCCAGAGAACCCGGTTAAGAAATGAAATGTACCACAGACCCTTAACTATGGGATTTTAACTTTCCATGTTCTTTTGGAAATAGTTTTATAAGAGTTGTCTGGAGTGCAGTTTGTGTCAATGCCGTTCAGCCATCCACCTACTGAGACCAGACTTAGCGCTAACGAATGCTTGTCCTCCACACTGGCTTCGTGTGTGGGCCAAGGCCTCCTCAGATAAGCACCTCTCTACTGTTCTGTCCACTTCACTGAACAGAACACTCGTACCTAGCATACAACTATCACTGTAATGTTTTCCTAGAGACTCTCAGCCCCCTTTTCACCAACACCGCCGGCATCACTATCCCAAATGACAGCTGGTCCCCATGGTAACGGTTACCTAGAAACCCATGAGAACGGATTAAGCAGGTGTTATATCATACAACCCTCTCTTAAGACTCTGGGCCAGGCAAACAAATTGGGTCAGTGGCCTAAAGGCATTTATTCTAGCCTCAAGAAAACCAGAGGCAGTGCAGGGATATCCTGGGACCCTCAACAGTCCTTCACACGGCAGCCTCCAACTCCTCAACTTATAGGAGGAAAAATGTTGACAGAAGTGGAAGATATGGTTATGTGCAAAGTTGGAATATCAAGTGTTATTTTTCTATTATTAAATGATTTAGGGCTGGTAAAACAAACATTAAAAAACAACTATACTTTGAATGCACTTATTTCTTTGAGTATCCCAATAAGAAAAGTTGGACAATATTGTGTCAATTCAACATAAATGGGTTCAATTTCAAACGAGCATGAAATCTCAAAAGTGCAGAAATGCCCTTTTTTTATTTTCTTTTTTTTAATCAGCTGCAGCATTTTTACAATAAATGATATACTCAAATTTAGCATATCCTCAAAACAGCATTCACTTTTAACCATACAGGAAGTCGCAGTCGCAAGTCCCGCCCAACACAAAAAGATGGAACGGTGTACGGATGACTCACGGGCGGCTGATTGGCATGTATAATAGTCGTCATAGCAACTGCACCCTCGGCGGAGTGACAAGCGCGCCTGTGTCGGAAACAGTCGGAGGCGAGCGGAGAGAAGAGCAGACGGGGAACTAGACAGTGAGTCAGGCACCGACATAACGGGAAGATGGCTGTATTTATATGTTAAGCAATCGGAAACTTGGAACGCCATAAGCTCTGTGATTACGCTGCCGTAATGTATGCAATGAAAACCAATACTTTGACAGGCTCACATAAGCGCACATCACCATACATCACACCGCGTTGAAAGGGAGATGCAAATTGCCCGGCTCAATATTTTCCATTAGTGTTGCAACTCAGATAGCTCAAGCAAGTCAAGGCCTCAGATATTAACGCAGAAATGATATCAAAGTATTTAGTTCTCCTGCTGCCTACTCCACACTTTACTTTGGTGTGCTTCCAATAGGAGTGTTGTTTTGTATAAGAGCAGCTAGCCTGTCCTGAATTTGATGCTGGATTTGGCCTTCAAAGATGAAGAAACATACAGTACTGCAAGTATTTTTGCGAGGTGTGAAAAAAGCTGTTAACGAAGAGTGCTAGGTGTGTTTTTAAGCCATAAAAACAAATTATCTCGGAGGGGAAAAAAACGAGAAAATTGCCTCGTGAAATGGAAAATAATACATTTTCAGGTTAGGGCGCCAGAAGGTTGGTCTCAGAAGGGAACTTTTGACATTTTGCGTTCTTTGATGGGCCAAAATGCATTAAATGAAGATAAGTCTGTTATCTTAAGTTCGGGAGCAGGACCACACCCCTTTCACGCCCCTTCCTGCAGTTACACTGTTTAAGCATCCAGTTAACACACACGGGTGTTCGTGCCCCTCCCTCCGACGCTCTTTTTATTTTTCTAATTATTCAAATTTAGCTCCTAAATGGGGGGTACCGAGGCCCGGGAGCCTACAGCCCTCATCGCCAGAAGCCCCAAAACAGCATTCATTTCTATACATTTGTGGTGTTTGTTTCTCGTATGTCAGTAAACACTTTGCATCGGAGCTGGGGTTGTGGTCCTTCCAAGTGAATGGCAAACGGTTGACAATAAAATTATGTTTGTGAATGAAAATCTTACTCTGAGAAATGTTAATCATGCTGAAAATATTTCTAATAATAATACATAAAAAACCAAACATTTCGACAGTGATGATAAAAATGTAGCAGAATAAAGTTTTAAGCACCTGCAGTGACAAATAGGCCAAGCTGGAGGTCACTAGCTGTCTTTTGATCATTGTGGCAGAGTTCCATAATACATTTCTGCTTTAAAAAGTGCCAAGTACGCATTGAGGATTAAAAAAATGATTAAAAAAAATGCTTGCATCAGTTATAGAAGAACAAACAGAGCGCTCAGCTTCCGGCTATGCTGTGCTAATGCTCCCAAATGCTTGCTTTTCTGGACTAAAGTCAATATGCTCAAACGCTCCACACTCTATCATTTGACCTTTATTTGTCTTTGCCTCGCGTCTTATTCTCACTCCAGTAATAACCCACTAGCTCTGGCTGCCATTTTCACTTTATAATTTTCACACTGTCAATTTTTCACCCTTGACTAATCCTCCATTCTTGGGTGAGATTGTTGATCGAAAAAAAAGCGAGACTGTTGATTCTGGAACTGTGTGTGTGCCAAGTTTACATTATATTTTAGTTTCAAATGATTCTTTTTAGTGAATGAATTATCACACAATTTGAAACACAAGCTTGTGAATTGGTAACCCAAAATGACCCATCAAACAAATATATAATACCACATTTGCCACATTTTTTTGGGAATAAGATGATTATAATCAGTTCATAATAATGAACTGAACATGACTTTACTCATTTGACTTTATTTGGTGGGATAATACCTGTTGTAAATATAAATGATAGTTTTACACTAGTCCAGTAAAAGAAATGCTGAAAATCTGTTAAAAGTTACAGGGAGTAGTTCAGAATTCTGAACCATGTTGAAGGCATCACGAGTGAAGTTTGGCACTATTTTGTTTGGTTTCATGGTATGCGGTCTTTCTATGAATCACAAAAATGGGCTTTCCCAAATTGTAAATGGTCCAGTAAAGTGATCGGACACACCCAGCTGCATCCTGAGTCTCTGAACTCGAGGCAGACCCAACGCTTGGCCACGGCCATTGTAAAGGATCGGTGGCACTCTTTGTGCAATGATTTTCACTTCTTCCCTCTGGGCACAGGTTCCTGGTGCCGAGATGTAAAACAAAGTGCTTTAAAAACAGCTTCATCCCAGCAGCTGTTTGCCTGCTAAATAAGCTGTAACTTGCACCTCAAATTGTTTGTCTGTGTGATGCTTTTTATGGTTTTAGACGAGATCTTTCTATTTTTTAGCACTGGGGTACTTTCTAATTCTAAGTCAATCTTTGATCTTATGTCTGTTTTTATTTTATTGTTTGTGTGAGATGTTTGAAAGCCAACTGCAAACCAATTCTACCTATGGGTATAAATAAAGTGACCTGAACAATTTACACGTACGAAACTCAATTTTCTGATCCTTTAAACGTTGATTTGACAAAATAGAGATGTTTTCAGGTCTTTTTAATCATTTTTTATTTGTGAAATGATGGCATTTTCAAGTGTGACGTCTGGATTTACGAAGTAAATGCGATCTGGGAATTAAACAGAATCATTTTAACTGTTTTGTGAAATGAGTAGTCCAATCCGTCACTTTTATCAAATGTTATCTTGGGAAACTTTGTCCATTGGTGCTTCCCTGGTTTAGCTGGGACTTGGATAGACCAAACCAAAACTATACGTTGGCATACCTTCTCTTATCGCGTCTCAATCTCAGTTTAATCCCATGGAATGTTTGAACTCCACATGCTTCCAGTCTTTTGTTCAGTCCATTCTCCCTGCACTGTTTATCTCAGTGCTGTGTTATCTTTTTGAATCCATCTCTCCATCATTGCTCACCCCGTGTGCGCCTTGGGGGGCTCTGTAAATTTCCCGCTTTCCCCCCTTTTCTTTGCGTCGCCTCGCCTCTCCTCCTTTGTGCTCTTTCCCGCCCTTGAGGCAACCCGACAATGTTATCAGTCACCCCCGCTGCCTCTTCTCGTCCTCTCCTCCTCTCCTCCTACCACCTCGCGTCCTTTCTGTCTTGTCTCTTTATCGCTCGGTGCCCTCCCCGTCTCCTTGTCGCTGCTCGGAGTTCAGTCCTAAACTGCGCACCGTTTATTTCTGCAGATAGTTCTCCTATCTGTCTTTATTCTCGGTTCTCCTCCCACAGATAGCGGGACATTTGCAACTGTACCCAATAGTGAATCTTAGCCGCTCGGCAGGAGTTGGGTGTAACCGAACGCCTCTGTTCGCTGATCGATCTGACCAGCAAAGATGGATCGCACAAGGTCCCATTCATTTACCCTCTTGCTTTTACCCATTCATTCCTTTTAAAGACTCAGTGTGTGCCTTTTTTGAAGAGGGCGCCATGACCTGCTTGTCTTTTTGGATATTTTAGCACATTTATTCAACCCCAGATGTTTTTATTGCTAGTTATTGAAAAACGCATGTATTCTTACTCCAAGCGGCTTCGATTCTCCGCTGATCTGACCTGTATTGTCGCCAGCTTGTGTCTGTGGAAATGGATAATGCCATATCATGAAACTTTCCCAGCAAAGCGGTAACATCTGTAAAACAAGCAGGTGGCGGACCCTTTGAAGGTATCTCTCCCAGAGGTATCTTTCTGCTAACATTTTGGAGAAGGCTATGTAATTGATTAGCCTCGAGTCTAACTCGGCTTTTGCATGTATTTCTTGTCCAACACTATATGATGCTCTCTTAATAAGGGCCTGCTAGTTCATAAACAACTGTGAACTCTATTTCCAGTCCAACATTGCTTGTCACGTTAGTTTTCTGAAGAAGCGAAGGCGATGATGATCTATAAACCTCCCTACACATGAATCTAAATGGGATGTATGCATTTTTTCTTGACATTATCAAACAAAAGTGAAATAATAATACATTACTGTTCCAGTAGTATGTGAACAGTTTCATGAACTCAAACAAAAATTCAGTTGTTAAGTAAACAGCCACACAAAGTTTGAATTAAAAGCACAAAATTTAGCTTTTAAATAGTCACAATAATTTATTTAATTTGTATGCTTATACTGTAACCTAAATAATCAAAACAGCAGTGTTATTGACATTACATGCCACATACATGCTGGTTATTCTCAGTCGTTATTTAATTGAATTAACTCTTGATATTTGAGTCTATAGGGGGAAAGATTGTGAGATTTACTTCTGGGCCCTTTATTCCACCAAGTACTCTGACCAAGCCGCCTACTCTTCCACTATTCAGCAATCGCATTACAAATATTCTTTTGCCAATCTGCCATTGGTCACAATACCTTGTTTCATCCAAAGAGTAACGGCCAAAAATGCTTGAATTGCTGGAGATAACGGCATCAATAGACGCGTAATTGTTTCCCACATAACTCGCACCCTGTAAAGCCGCACAGCTTTTTATTCTCATTTTGTCATGCATTGTTTTTGCCTTATCTTCAGCTTCCTCTTTAGAGTGTGCCTGTGCGGCCGCTGCCTCACTCTGGGGATCAATACAGTCTTATCTTACACTGTACCCCGGCAGCCCAGTGCTCCTGTACTCTGAAGGTCTAGTGCCTGCACGTGTATGGCTCTGCGCACGCCGCCTGCCCCCTAGTCTAGTACAGAAAGAAGAAAGAAGCACAGATTAAAGAATGCTATGGACGAGACAAGCTAAAACGAAACCCCTCATAATGTCCAATAAACCATCTAGTAATGTTGTGCCCAGTAAATTCTCATTCCCATCAACACACGAAACCCCTTTTTTCTTTTAAAAAAAAAAAATAATTAAAAGAAATGCAACGACTTTAGCAGCAAAATGAAGTCCTCTCTGCTCAGCCTTTAGTCAAAAAAGTAAACCTAAATGTAAAGTGCTTTTTTTTTTTTTATCTTGCCGTTTATGTCAAATTGATCGTTCAGAAAGTTTGATTTCATAAAGCAGGTCACATATTAAGGAGCACTAACGTGTTAAGAAAACAAAAGAAAATGTAGGATTTAACTGTTGGTTTTGGTCGTGATGTTAACATTCACAATGATCGTTGGACTAAAATTTGAAATCGTGACATCCCGATGACTAAACTATAAAACTTCAATACATTTTAAACTTAACTGTGAAGTGATTTTAGTCCATAACATTGTACACAAACTCATGTGACTCTACCTCATATGTTGCATTTTGAGCTCAGTATAGTGTATGTAAATGTAGATGGCTGTTTTGAAATTGGAAAGTTTCTGCGCGCTTTTAAGATTTTAGCTGTTGGGTTTGCGACAGGAGTGAAGAGAAACAGGAGCACTGGCTGGTACAGAGTAGGCTTTCCTTCTGCCGCTTCACAATAGGCACCGTGTTTGCCATACTGTTTGTATTCTCTCAGTAGAAAGGGGCCGTGACAAAGGCTCAGAGCGAGAGGACAATGCACTTGAGCGTCCCGCGAGTGTTCTCTTCACTATCACGTCGGAGAAAAGCATGTACGCTCTTAGGCAATGGGTAATGTATGAGGGCACGGGCGCCATGTTTGTGTTTTTTACTGTTTTATTTAAGGAAAACTCTCACCACAGCCTTGCATGACCTGGCGACTGTACAAACAGATGGGTGCACAGAGCCAAGCCGGAACATGAGCTAAAAGTGGGATAAAGTGTTAAAACTGCGCAGCTGCCTGTGTGAGGGGAAGTCCAGGAAGATGGCAGTTACTTAAAGCTTAAAGGAGACATACTCTATTTTTGTTTTATTTTTGCAGGTGCTCAGTATTGATCTATAACATATGTAGATCACCATTTTACATTTTGTTCATTGTCATCTTCCTCCGAGTCCTGGAACGCATAAGAAAATATATGTGTGGCTCTTTTCTCCAGGGAATTTAATATTAAACTATACGTGGATTGTTATTTTAGATTTTGATCTCAAACAGCTTGATAATAGAAACTGGTCCATTTGAGAAGCCCTTCTTCTTCATAGTGACATTTCACCATAAAATCATGTCACGTGACATTTGAGGTCCCAACATTTGTCACTCGGATTCTTAATTTTTCTACATATAATTGAGCTGTTTAGGTCTCTACAATAAAACACATTTTGGAAGTCTTCATTTTATATAGAAATAAAGATCTGGGATTCCACACCATGAAGCTTGATTCATAATGAACATAGTTTATTAAAAATGACTCAAACTTAAGGCATTAGGAGTTAGGGTCTTAAGTATTTACTAAGCCTGAATCATTCTTAATAAACTATTTGTCCATTATGAATTAAGTCTTTGTTCATGCTTTGTTGAAAATGCCGTTATTTAAGTAGTATTAAAATGTTGCCTTTTCTTTTATATTGTATTGTTAAATGTATTTTTGCAAACATTTACTTTAGCCCTACACCCAAACACTTTGTTCCACTAATTCATATTTTTCCTGACATTGCTTTTTTCAATGTTAGCACTTTTTCTACAATCCCTTGGCCACTCTACCCTCAACCTACACTGACACTTTTCCTCCTGTTGCACAACTGTTTATCTTTTCCTCCCACTTTCCTAAATGTCATCCATCATGAATATTCTGGCTTGCGTAACCTTCTTTTGCTGCATATCTGCATATTCTCCGTTTGCGTTTGCCTGGATGCACAAATGCCATTAGCCAGTAATCGACTTAAATCGACTTAGGGAATGTAGCAGTGTTTATAAACAAGAGGATTTGTATTAGCTGTGAAAGCCACTTATCAGCAGCACAGTAATCCACGGTCTGATTGGAGAGGGGCCACATGCCGACCGCAGCTCTCACGGCCCCTCTTCGACTGTAGGTGTTCATGGGAAGAATGAGAAAATCAACATTTGGATTGGGACTAGATTATTTTATTCCATGTGTGCATTAGGGGCCACATAATATGACCAAAAGAAAAAAAAAAGAAGCAATATTTAGAGCTGCCGTAACAGTATCATTGCAATGTTAATCTATACACTTTGAGACAGGAAATTCAGTTCAATTAAAGGTACACTTTGTCACTTTTCTAGGATGTCCACCGCCTGCTCGTCTCCGTGGAAGTTATAGTGCATTGCCTGGAATTAAACTGAACGCTCTTGCATTTAATCAAAGACAAGTGTTTATTTTAGACCAATATCTTCAATTTTTACCGTTTCTATGGGGATAGTTATCCTGTGCATCTTTCAGACAAAACTGCCTTGATCTATAACTCAAACCATGTCGAAAGTAAAAGCTTAAACACTAAAGGCCCAAACAATAATGAATTTAGACTAAATGAAGACATTGCACCACATAGGTCGTATTTTTGGTTCTGGACAGATTTTAGGTACTACTAGAAGTTACGGCTAGCCTGACTTGACTTTTCATTGATTAGCTTTGGTTATATTTGATCCTTGGTAACTCCATTGGCACAGCTGCAGACAATAGCCTTTTCAAACTAATTCTTCCTGCGCTCTTACTCATAATCCCAGGCCTTGATATTAGGTGAGGGCTTGCACGCAG
Source organism: Chaenogobius annularis (assembly GCA_015082035.1). Taxonomy (NCBI): domain Eukaryota; kingdom Metazoa; phylum Chordata; class Actinopteri; order Gobiiformes; family Gobiidae; genus Chaenogobius; species Chaenogobius annularis. Next base: position 1,102,403 of record BJKM01000027.1, read on the forward strand.
AAACAACATTGCGCATACCAAAACAGCCTTCCCACACACTCATAATTATAGGGAGGTCGCGGGCATACACGTTTGCATACGCACTTACACCCATTCTCTCGCTCTCTCTCTAGGCAAGGAACAAAAGAACGCCCACGAAGCATCTTCACACAGCACTTGCATGTTCACTAAGCCCACTTATCCTTTTGATACTACCGCTTCACTGTCACTCTTCTGTCAGATTCCCGACCGCTGTGTATAGAAAGCGGGCACAAGCCGTTTTAGGCGCCAAGACAAACAAGGATCTGAAAATGGAACAGCAAGATGGAAAAGGGGGTCCGTCAGTTCCATGATCAGTGGTTGTATTATTGATTGACATTTTGTTTTATGTATTTTTGTATCCCTTCCAGTCAGGAAAATCAAAACATTGGGATGACTTCATTTTATTTTTTTTAAAAGCAGAAAGAGCAGATACAGTCTCTCTTCACCTAATGCTAATCCTGCACTTTTGTCGCGCATGGCAGCCTTGAATAGGTTTAGACTATTTTCGAGATGCCACTTGCCTCACATTTTAGGCTTTTGGACCTTTTATTGAATCAAAAAAACAATACTGCCCTTTTATCTTGTCAATTCGTAGTTACAAAAGTGATGGAGCTTCCTAAAGTTGCTGCTGGGTTAAGCAGACACTGCGTGGAAAGTACTGTTTTGGGTACTAAGACAAGGTTTTCTCACAACAGCAGATTTTGGGTGAGCAAGATGGAGGAGGGACTCTGACAGCATCGGCAGTAGACATGAACGGATGCACGTCGTCAAGCGCTCGGGCAGAGGAATATGTAAAGACGATAAACGGGTGAAGGCCGCCATCAGTCACTGTCGGCGAGGGGGACGAGCCCAGGAAGAGTGGATTTGATTAGGGAGGAAAAGCGAGGGGGGCCATGTTCGAAATGAGCTTGGAAACCATTGTAATCATGAGATGGACACCAGGAGAAAGGGGCATGGCTGAAATATGTCACCGCAGTTGAAGTTGAATTTTGGATAGATTAAAGCCACTTGATGTTGATTGTAGCTGGCAAAATGACAATTGGCCTTTCGCTTTCGTGAGTCACCAAATCATCTTTGTCCAACAGTGCACTTATTTGCATATTTGTTTGGCAACGATTTTTAGCCCCAGTGAAATGTTTCGACAATCTGCGCTCCGTCAATGGTTCATATCCTACTTAGTTTACATGGGCAGCTTTTGATTGCGCTCAAAATGCATGTTACATTTGTGTAGACCACTATTTGAACCGGTTTTCGATCCAGTTTCTAAGATGGAGCACCTCTTTTTCAAACTGTGACTGGATGAAGTCTGTATAGTTTACTTGCCCTTTGACACTTGACATATACATTTTTTTCCTTATTTTTTTCGACACAAAGCAGGTTGGACTGCCTTCCCACAGATTTTGTCACAAAGTGTTGCTTCTACAAGATATATGGAGGCATGTAATATACTACTGAGCAAGAAAAATGTTTGGTACCTTGGTTAGTTTTAATCTTGATGCTGTTGTTTCTTCTGGGTTAAACCGGGATTGATTCTGGTTTAATCTAACTCGTAACGCATCTCTTTCCTGACCCAACAATTGACCTTCATGCTCGGTATCGTGTCACGTGTCAAGACTTCCGTGACAGGAATAACAATGTAGTTTGGAAACCATCTTAATCTCATCGTGGCCCGGTGACGATTGGAACTGCATTTCAGAAGAAGTTGAAGGTGTCACAAGTTGAATGTCGACTGGACAAAAGCCACCGGACTTGATGAGTCTTGTGCTCTTGTCGGTTCTCAAAAATGCTCCAAACAACGGCAGCAAACAAAGCTGTCGTCATGGCGACGAGTTCAACCAACATCAGTTAAAATGCCATTATTTCTATTCCAGCATACAAGTTGTTATTTTAAATGCCGTTTATGCCATTATACAGTAGAGTGCAGGTAATAATTTTGGACCACTTGGCCTTTACAGTCTACAATCAAGTAATGCTTATGTCTGCGTCCTACTTTAAATACCACAACCCATTTGTTGAGTCGTAGTTCAGCTCTGCAGTGATCATTTGTCATATCAGCACAGCTCAATTAGAAAACTTAAAGCTTTTTAATTTTCTGACAATACAAGTACAATTATTCTCAGTACCACCAAAGTACTTTAAGAACAAGGCCCAAAACTATACAACTTTACTAAATCAAGAAACGCGCTTTCACTAAAACTGGAATCCATCGAAACCAAACAAGGTTGTTTCTTTGTTTATTGTCATGTGTGCTCCAGCCTTATAGGCGGGGGGCATTGAGAGGAGGACGAGCTTACAGGGCCCCTGAGGTAAACGCCGAATGGCACGGCAGCAAATTCCCTTTCAAATAAAAGGATTGCGCTCACCAACACAGCAGGACTCCAAGATAATATAGTTATTCGGAAACCGCCTGGCTCGACTAATTCCACCTGTCCTCGCTGTGGTGCTGGAGAAAAGACCTAGTTTGCATGCGCAGTCCCCTCGTAATAAATCTTGTTGGAATCCGCCCTATTTTTTTTATATAATTGTTTCTATTTCCAATACATTGCAGGGTTTTTGCTACTGATTTTTACCCTCTCCACCTTTGGAAGAAGTCCACCTCGCCATTGATTTAGGAATTAAACGTTTTATGTGGAGGTCTGGCTTGGTTTTGCCTCTACACATTACTTGCTGAGGAAGATTGTAAAAGCTTGTTGCAGGTCGTTGGAAAAAGACAAACTTGCTTGTGGCCGGAGTACCTTATCTTAATAAGGAGTAGGTAAAAGTGTCTAAAACCTATGAACAAGGTAGTGCTGTAGCCCAGGATTTAAAGAAAGTGCAAAATAGTTACCAAGTATAATGGTTGTGTCGAGATTACATTGTTAAAGACATTGTTTTTACTATAACAATCACAAAATAAACTTGGATAACCAGCTTATCAAGAGTAGCTTATCAAGTCAACACTTCTCTCCAAATACTATGATCTATATCTATATAATCAGTTTGCTCTTTATGTCTAATCATTTTCAAAGTACATTCATCATAAGGCTGAATGATTTAGTTAAAATGTTGTTTTTTTCTTCTGACTAGCATTACCCATGTGAGTAGACTTGCAATTAATGTTTGAATATTAGGATTTAGTTCACAGTGCACATTTTAAGAACATCCAAGAGCACTGAAACTACTTCACTACAATACAAGAAAAATACGCATTTCATAACACATTCAAGTCAAAACTACAGCCTTAGCAGGTATTTGTTTGCAGCGGACACCGTTACCGAGGACACAAGTAACTTCCAAAACTATTTAGCCTCAAAACAATTCTAAGTGAAAATGTTGGATGGCGTGAAGCGGCTGATGAGCTGTATCCAGGAGGCAGGGCTAACCTACTGTTCAAATGAACCACAGGCGGCGGGCTAGTGAACCATGGGGACTTGTGAAACGGAGGACGAGAAAATCCTAGGCATTCAAGCATGGCATTAAGCGCGGCCGGCCCCGTCATCCTGGCCTTATGAGCAAGACTACATTTTATACTTGATGTCACAGCTAACATCTTTGCCCTCGCCGCAATTGGACTCGGTTGTTACTGTATCCCTAGTTGTCAAATATCTACATTACTGAAGCTCTTATAGGCACTGCGTAGTTTCAGTCTATTCCATTTCCTTGTGGAAACTGGACAAAACAGACACTTTTGGTTGGAAGTAGCTTGGCATTGTCCATTCTAAATTGCAGTGGAACATAAAACGGTAAATGGTATTCCTAAACCACAAAAAATAGGAAAGGATTTGTATTGTAAAAACAAGAATAGTACTGACGGCAAATGTCAAACCCTTCAATCCAAGAAAGAAAACAAAATATAACCACTACGAAACCAACTTTTGCAATTATTGTCTTAACTTGTCTATCTTTGCTGGAAACAATCTCTTTGCTGTGGTTTTCCTAATTCCGTTTCCTCCCCATGGAACCCTGCTCCGGTGCACAACCCTGGGATTAAATTTGCGGGAAAGTAAATTGAATTGGCAAACAAGAAGTGAGACGTTGATTTTCTTGGGCACATCGTTGGCCTCAGATAGCTCCGACTCGAGGCCATTGCGTGATTTCATCTGAAGCGCTTATTATTTTCAGAGTAATGTCTAAGTGTTGCCTCAGCATCGTGTCCATTATGTTGCTCTATCACTTAACGTTTGTTCAGGGAGAGAGAAGTGTTTTATTAAAGGTATCTCATGTTGTTTTACAGCTTTGTTTTTTTTTGAGACTGTTCTATGAAAAGTTTTGGACAGGTTCATTAGAAGATAGAGATAGACTAAACTTCTGCCAAGGCAATGGTCAAATCTCGCAATGGTTAAACTTTAATCCAAATATCCAACACTCTCCATTGAGCTATGACTTTCAACGCCGTCTTGCTTTCCATATTTTAGTACTTATTTGCAAAGGCAGCAGTATAGGCAAAAACCTGTAGATTTTGCTTTCCCTAAGCACTACATCCAGTTCTGAATTCTAAATGATGGGCCAGGAAGTGGCAGATTCTCCCCCAGAAAAGTTAGCGTGCACTCAATGAATCAGTTCGTCGTTTCGATTGTGAAAGGCTGCAAATGTTATATTTTTAATAAAATGGATAAAATGCAATTTTTTTTTTCAGTTTGTGTATTTATGTTCACATTTTAATATTTAATATGAGACTTGAACAAACTTGACAAAGATAAAGCTGAAGTAGGAAGACAATGTTATTTAGTTTTTCCAATATAAACACTATCCGTGTGCCATTTTGATGTAATTCTTGCTTTGTCTTAAAACTCTCCTCTCAGAAAATGAGAAAAGCTGGTTATCGATTACTACATTAGTTGACAATTATCTCAATAATCGATGAGTTTTATTAATATATATTAACTGGTTTCAGCCCTGTAGTGCACCTTTAACAGTTGATCGAGGGTGATCTGAACCCCAATAAACCAATGTAATCATTTTGACTCTTACTAAAATGTTTACACCCCTCCAAAATATCTAGTTGACAAGCTCACAGTCTATGGCACAACTATTTTAGTTTTACACATTTGTCTAGTTGGTGGTGAGGATTCCAAACGCCACAAAGCAAATGAGGGGAATAAAGTGTGAAAGCAGCTCCGTCTCCTCCTCAGCCTTTTACATAGAAGAGGAGTCATCTTTCATTGGCTCGTATGTCATACTGCAGCCACAGAGGCAGCTCAATATTCTCCCTGTTTGGATGCTATGCCTTTTCCAGATGGTGGTTACATCTGATTGAATTGCACACCAGCATGGTTGAATCTGGGGCCAATATAACACTGTGTACTTAATAGCTGACAAATACAGCCGGATCTCATGAAAGCATGGCCCATATTTGTGATAAGTACCACAGTGCAATATGGTTCGTGGTATGGGGATATTTCCTCTCTCTAAAAATAGGCCCTCAAGATAATGACAGAAGTTAAACCTGGTCTAGGACTAAACCAGATCAGGTATTTACTCACCTTTTCTCACTGACTCTTACTGACTCTTACTTAGACACTTCATGACTATTTACTTTGACTTTTTACTTACTTTTTACTTAAGTTTTACTTATGTTTTGCTTGAATACTTATACATAGGTTTTACCTGTTTTACTTGTACTTTTTGCTTATTTATGTTTTACTTTATAATTACGTTTTACTTACTTTGTACTTACTTTTTACTTAAGTTTTACTTGAGTACTTACTTTTTACTTACGTTTTGCTTGAATACTTATACATACACTTTTATGTTTTACTTGTACGTTTTACTTATTTATGTTTACTTTATAATTACGTTTTACTTACTTTGTACTTACTTTTTACTTAAGTTTTACTTGAGTACTTACTTTTTACTTACGTTTTGCTTGAATACTTATACATACTTTTTACCTATGTTTTACTTGTACGTTTTACTTATTTATGTTTTACTTTATAATTACGTTTTACTTACTTTGTACTTACTTTTTACTTACTGACTCAGTATTATGTTTTACTTACATTTTGCTCTTTTTACACTATGATGATCTTGCGTTTTACTTATGTTTTACTTACTTTTTACTTACTTTACTTTGTAATTAACCATTGTACACTGGGCTAATCCAGAACCAAACCAGATTTGAATAAATACATAACGTTGACATTGTGTGGTTGATCACTTTTCAGGCACATTTTCCCGTTCAAATGCCATATTGAAAAAAGGCAGTTTCCCTTTGTACAACAACACAGCCCCGGGATCACGATGACTCCCTGCCTTACAATGGCTCATGTATGTGCAGGTGTAGACCTGAATCACCAGAGGATGTTTGGTCACTCTAGGTCTGTCCATCTGAACTGGTCCAGAGCACTCCACACGAGACCTGTGATCCCAGCAGACGGGCTGCAGCGCTCCCAAGCCCTCAGCTCCTTTGTGGTGCTATAAATAAGCACCTTGTCCCTCTATTTTCACTGGAACTATAGTATATGACAGCAAGATGGATAATAACTCAGGAGGTTAGTCCAGGTTATTCTTGTTATACTTTTATTTAAGATACTATTACAGAAAATATTGTGACTGTGTTGAAAGTAGTTTGAGCTAATCGGATGCAAAGATGAGGGTTATGGCAGGTTTAAAATGACTCCAGACTGCTGACATGAATCGAGCCTAAACCAGGCTTGAACCAGGAATACAAGGAAACAACCAGGTTTACTCCTACGCCTACACTAGGTCCAGCCAAGACATATTTGGCGCATGTGTATTTGGTGCCAAGTATAAAAACAGTTTCTTATGATGTATTATTATAAGTGTTTTCATGTTTTCCCTCTACACTAAAATGAGCTTAGTTGTCATCCATACATATTAATTTAATACATTTATAATTCAATATAAAGAGTGCGACCAGGGGGATAATGACAACTTATTATGAAAATGGTTTGGATTATTTAGACATGGGTTTGAAAAGTGCCAGTCAAACATATTATGATCTCAGCTTGAGAACTATATGCTTTGGAAGCTCGTTACTTTTTACCGTTTATCCCTAAAGCTACTGCATGAAATGGAATAAGTCCAGGCAAATTAGTTGATGTGGTATTCATAGGTTCTTGATGAATTTAGTTGATTTTGACCTGTAAGCACGTATAGGACAAACAAGAATACATTCAATAATCAGCCGAGCATACCCACCGCGAGCCTCCCGGTGTGTGAAAAGTAGGTCAAGGTTTCCGTAAATTGATGTTGAAAGGTATAGCTGATGACTCTACTGAGTGCGTTTGTTCTACACCTCAAAAGGGCAAATTGGACCTAAGGCAATTTGCTGTATCTCTGCTTTCAACAGTTTTATCAGGAAATGATAGTGAGGATACATTGTAGATTGATCAAGCACAACGTTATGACACCTGACAACAGCAGAAATAGAATTTGTAGACTGCAAGGTTTTCATGAATGTGTTTAGAAGCAAGAAATCTGTGTAAGCTTGACCGGGCTGAATTGCAATGCCGAGAAAACTTCAACCAAGTTCAACGTTTTTGTATGTATATCGAGAGTGGTTGTGGAAGTAAATAAAAGCAAATGAAATGCTTGCTTTCTGGACACATGAAATATTATGCTGGGTGGTTATAATGTTATAGCTCGTCTGAATGCGCTATACCACAATAATTGATAAATGCAATAGACAATACAAGGTCATTCTGGTAGTTTCTCTTATCATCTGGTCGTATAGGCTTATATATCCCTTGTGGGGGGAAAAGGGTTAATCTAGGTCTAAATGCGTTCAGATTCACAAATGTCCTTTTTAGGTGTTATTCTCCACGATTGACACTTGTTGAAATGACTATCTACTTTTGATTCTAGTTTTCGCGTATTGGTTTGGATTGGATGGGGGGTTTTTTGTTTTGGTTTTTTTTTACAACCCATCACACACTGGCGTCATTATGTATGTGGTTTTTCTGATCACTTAACCAAGACCTCTTCAACTGGAATAACCTAAATTCTCTTTGCCTCTTCACACCAATCCCAAATACAACAGCCCGAAATACATTTTAATAGTTTTGCTCACACCCACGCATTCGCAATGGCATGATGCGACTCGCGGGTGCTGCAAAATAACTGACCTACATCACCCTCAATATAATGTGCTTTCGGTTTTCCATTTCTTCTCACACTTGTCTTATGCCCTCTACTCCTATTTACATTTGTCTATCCAGGCTAAATATAAGTATGTGCCCTTTCCTTCCACTTTCATTCTTAGAAGTTGTCTTGCTATTTTTGGCGGATCGTTTGTTTGTGTTCATTTGCAGTGGGTTAGGGGGTCTCTGCACCTGTGCTTACCCAGCGGAGGCTAATCAACGCAAATCCAACGCAAACATCGGCCTTCAAGCAGTGCACCCCAATGTCAACATCTTCTGCCCAATCAGAAACCACCCTGTTCCGATTATATGGACTCTGATTGGCAGGTGCTAGACACTGAAGTTACTGCGCTGACGCTCAAGCAGTGTTCTCGGAAGATTTCTTTGAATAATTAGTCAGGGTTATGAATTTAGGGTCATGGAGGTCTATGTTACTACTTGTCTGATCCTTAACAATCAAATGCCGGGGATCCGTGGCACTCTTATTAATAAAAGACATTTACTTCAATTGAGACTTTTTGGGACATGGCGACGTCTTCCTCAGGGCATGATAAGGGACTTTGAAGAGTGTCTCGGCTCACGACTTCTTGTTTGATTCTTGATTCTTTATTGAAGTATTTCTCTGCCTTGGGTCCTTGACGAGCGCCTGCCTCACATTTCCTGATCCATCGACCCACTCCCTTTTTATGTGGGTGTGTTTTTTTCAAAATGTGTAAATTAAGGTTTGACTGAAATTTTGAAGTTGATTTTTAATTTTAGCCAAGTATGTCATTTTTAGTAATTTCACACCCAGCTCACCCAACAGTTTGAGAAACCAAATAGCAAATTGTATTTTCACTTTATCACATCATGGGCACCAATTTAACACAACAGAGAGAGCGTTTAGCCCCTTATCACCTGACTTGAATACAGACCTGTAACTCCTCTTGGCGTCACACTTGGACTTTATTATGTCTAACTACAACCCCGGAGCTTAAGGGTTTGCCATCCTCCTGCACCAGGCTGCACACTGACTGACTTGAGCATCGCTAACTGCTGCATCTGCTCACCATACTTGTAATGCAGAAATGGATAACTGAGATGCTCAGTACTGGTTAGCGCAGCAGCAGCCAGGTGTTGGAACATACTGATGAGTGAAAATGTTTTGATCATGAATGGAATCATGTTATCACGGTGTGGTGTGCATTGCAATTTCACAGAAAAGGGTGAATGTGCATGTCGATCAACCTGAATGGTACATTTGTCAAGGTGGGTTTACCCAGAAGATTACTCAAAACTCTTTCTTTCAATGTCTGTGTAATGCTTCAGTCATCAGAAGAGAAAATGTACACACGTTTTCAAGGCTGAATCCGTTTCGCCATCATCGAAGTAGCTAGGGTTGTTATGGCTACGGTAGATTATTTGTGGTATTTTTGGAACCTAAGGTATACCACAGAAATGTCTCCAGGCGCAACGAGAGTCACAGGCAGCGTGTGGACACGTGTGTGTGTGTGTGTGTGTGTGTGTCGGACATAGCCTGTCACGTCATTAAGCCTGATGTGTTCATAATGAATGTCTGGCGTACACGTGACTGTGGATAAACGCACTGAACGACCGTCCGTTACACATGGGGGTCCACACTAGTGTGAGTCAACTGCGTGAGCGACAGTCAGAGTACAGTTGTTTTATGCCCGCTGCTTCATGAGTTTACAGTGGGCAGAGCGAGGGGCCGCACCACAGACAGCCTGTTGGGGCGCAAAGTGAACAAGCTCCAAGACGGAGGAGACAGGTAGTGCCAGAGCGTAATCCTGTGTTAATCTGTTAACTGTTTTTATTCTTCACAAAGCTATTTGTTTACTCAAGCCCCTCTCCTGAGCGTTACCATGGAGATAATCTCACTAATAACTGATATAATACTTAAGAGCATTAATGAGATGCCAATAAGATTAGATTTATATGATTGAATCCATTTGTATTATATTTTATTTTCCAAAACAATCTGCTGTATTAAATGATAGAGAGGTTAATTGTTATAATTAACACATTTTCTTCTGACAGGAATATTTGCAAGTTGAAACACAATGCATCCTTTTTGCTGATAATTCTAATGAGTCGTAAATTCATTGCAATATTTCCCCTCACAATTATCATGACTCATATCGTGAAATCTCCTTTGGTTTCACTTTCACTGACTACATTTTAGTCTAATTGATGGTATTGTTAGGTATGTTTTGTTTTATTAAATTGCCAAATATCTGTGCTACATTTTAGACTATTTCTTGCATTTTCTGACCAATCTTGCCCCTGTAATAGGCTAATGTGTGTTTTGACAGGTGCTGCTGGTATAAAGTTCACTTTAAATCAGGCTTCACAACATCACTTAAAGGAACAGTGGGTGTTGTGACCTCCATTTTGCCTTCGCTGGTAGTCCCTGCCTGTCCCGTAAACCACCCAAAATCCCTTTGGTTGGCCTCCGGTGGTTGCCGTGGTTACAGTTTGTTCTGCTCATCAGTTGCCTGCTGTGCCTAAACAGACTGTCAACACTTTAATTACTCATCCCCTCATCCCTCCATCTTTCGCTCAGTCTCTGCTGCTTTCCTCACACACTTCCTCCCATCCTTTCTGCCAGGGATAATTACACATCCTCAAACATGCAATAACAAGATCCATGCCTCTTAACTTCTGCCTGATCTCTCCTGCCTTACTACAGTTTTTTAATGACGGTGTCAGGCCAACTGTTGCATAGTACTCATGCACCTCTCATTTCTTCTATATCTCTGTTCATTTTGGAAATGTAATATATACATTGAATGAATATATTATTCATTTGGAGTTATTGTCTTAAAAACACTTAACATAATAACTACACTTTTAAACCTTAACTATCCTTAATGATACATCAATAATGAATAATGAACAATAATTTTATTATGATTCAGTCATAGTAACTACTGAAATAATACCCTAATCCTATTCCCTAACCTATTAAGTTGTTGCTAAGCTTCATTATAAATTATTTGTTCATGCTTTATTAAGAATAGGGTTAGGGTGTATTTATTATTATTTATTAAGTGGTTCTAAATAGTCTTGATGAAACGCCTATAATTTTAGAATGGTTACTTATTTTATATTTAATCAAAAACCTTTCTGCAGTTTTATTTGATTGCATTATTTTTGTCGTTTTATTGTATGTGTGTGTGTGTGTGTGTGTGTGTGTGTGTGTGAAATAGTGTAAATAGTGTAATAAGTGTATGCATTTTAAACAAAATGTCTATAACCACACAGCCCTCTCTTGTCATCTTAAGCCTCTCCAACACTGTTATTCCACATTATTCCCTCATCCCCATTCTCTGTTATCATGTCCCTCCTCAAGTGTCTCCTTCACCTTCTCATTGTTCATTACCCATAGTCCCCCAGTGGCCCCTTGCAAGCGTGGCTGCGCGTTATCTTAAAACAGCCAGTCCAGTAATTATAGCCTCCTTCCCAGTATCACTACAGCCCTCTCTGTCCATCACCTGGCCCATCGCTGCCCCTGACACCAGCCTCCAAAAGCACCTCTCTCTTTCAACCTCTTGCACAATTTGTCATTCACCCGTCCATCTTAGAATGCCCCGAGAATCAATCACTGCCTCACTGAAGAGTCCCCTCCTTTGACTTTGTCCACATACACCTAGTTTCATCCTGTTTGGTTGATTCTGGGTTTAATACTGGGTTTAATACTGGTTTACCCTGATTTAGTTTTAGGTCAAGTTGGTTTGCTCCTGGTTGAGCTCTGTTAGTTTTCTTTGTTTGCTTTGTGATTTTCCTTCTTTAGACTTGGTTTCATTCATTGCTCGAGGTTTAACCCTGATTTAGTCCATTTGTAATGTGCTTAAGTCTTGGTTTTAGTCCTGCTTTCGACATATTATAGCTCTGAAAAGGCTTTGGTTTGTTCCCACTTTCGAAAAGGTTTACTAAGACCATCTTTTTTGATCCATATGACTATGATTCGTATAGTGCTGGTTTAGTCCTTCGCCTTGGTTTAATCCTGGTTCACCTCCTCTCTATCCGTCACGTTACCTACTGACACTACTCTGACGTCTCCCTTCATCTTATTTTTTTTGTCTTCTCCTTTTCCCCCCCTAACATGTTCTCTGGCTCTGCACCATTTATCATTCAGCCATCCATCCGAGCATCCGTCAAATGCCACCTCCCTCGACATCGACCGTGTCTACCTTGTTTCATCGTTTGAAATCTTTGTCTGAAAGCTGGTTAAGTCCTCAAGCACGGTTCCAGCCTTCACCTATACTATCCATCATCATATAAAAGTAGAAGCAAAAAAAAAAAATCGGAATTGGTCAAAGAGTTGTAACTTGTCATTATTGTTGATTTGGTGGGGATAATTAGAAGTACAGTTTGGGATGAATTAAAGCTACGGCACCTGATTTTCACTCCGCAAAAGGACGAAGTGGTTAAACCTATCTAACTAGTTCCTAGCCCTCACAACCTCTTTTGCACATTGTCGAAATCCACATGCGCTAATTTTAGTTTTAGAAGAGCTTTTTTCAGATAGTGAAGTGAAACTGGAGAGGACCACCCAAGCGCAGCCAATCGGAAGGCTGCTTTCACCACAAGTAATAACATACATTACAATTACTTTATTTACATTACCATTAGGGTTAGGAAAATTCCCCCATAGAACACTTAATTGGCTTGTACATCAATTTGAGCTGAATTTGAGTCTGAATTCTACCCGGCAACAGCCACTGACCTTATGCTTTTCAACCCCCCCCCCATAATTAATTGATCTGTGTTTTCAATCACGCTTCTGCCATCTTCACCCGCCTCAGCTTCATTCATTTGCCGGTCTGTTCGTTTTGGCTCTCTTCCCCGCATCCAACAGTGAGCTGCCCATCTGTTCCCACGTACTGACAGTAGCCCCTCGAACACCAGACAATAGCTCCAGCATCAGTCCTTGCACAAAATCAAGACTTTATTGCGACGTTTGTCTCCAGCGTATTGACACCATGTGTTTGTTGGACCAGGTGCAGACAAACAAAGCAACTTTCCAAATGCCATTTTGTTCCTTTTAACAGAAGATGTACGACTTAAAACCGTTAGCTGCACGACCAAGGTTATTTGAAGACCTCATTGTTCATCCTACTACTTATGTATTGTTTTAGTCCTAGTAAGCATTCTTCTCTCAAGCTAAGGTCACACAGGAATTAGCATTAGTCCTTGTACAAGTAAAACACACGGCTCTTTACTCACAATCCTTACTCGTGATCCTATATATGCAATGAGCAATTGTAGTTTAAGGTTATCCATCGGTTCTCAATATGTGGTACAGGGATCACCGCTTGCAAATTAACTTCTTTTCCTGGTGCTCAACTAGTTCTGGTTAAATCCTACATGAAGTCATAGTTTGGTCCTAATTTTAAGCCCATTCATTTAAAAAGTGAAATGTGTTTTGGCCCTATTTGATTGGGGTTCATTCCGGTTTTAGACCCAGTTCAGACCTGGTTTGGTGTAGTCCCTCTTCCTTTTGATTGTGCTAGTTTTATTTTTAATATTTAGTGCGGTTTTGTGAACGTTTGCAAACCACAGGAGTAAGCAGTAATCCAATACCAAGCTGTGTAATAATGATGGCCATCTGTCATTCTAAAATATTCCTGGACTATTTTTATCTGCTGACAGCCAATCATCTTTTAACCTTTTTATCTCGCTGTCAGTGTCTTTTTTCTCGCAATCTTTTAATCAATCAGTGCTGGAGTTTCTTTATTTGTCTTGTCAGTTCTGACTCCCGACATCGTCCATTCTGTTCTGACACTTTATCAGCAATGTTTACTTGTTATCTTTCTGCACTGGCTCTCTCATACAACTAATCTATCCTTATTTTCACGACTACTTACATTCATCATTCCTGTCAGGCTTTGAGCTCTGGCCATTGCAATGTCTCATCTGACCTTAAAGCATGTCTGTCGTGGTCATGCCTGTTTTCACAAAGCGTTGGAAAAATGTTTAATGAAATCACTTGGGAAACCACAGATCCACTTGTAAGGCTACACATTGAGCAGCAGAAATGTATTCCTTCCTAAACGGAGTCTCCTTGTTGCTGAAGTTGATTTCTGTGTCGGTCTGATTTGTAATATTATTATTATTTCACATGGCAAAAGTTGAATTTGTATTATTTCTAAATTTCACCCAAGTGTCCTTACTTAATCTTAACACAATCTCCTTGACTCATTTCTACTTTTCATCTAAATTCAACCATTATTGTTGTAGTAAACAGACTAACAGGCCAAAGAAATGGGATTGCAAAAGCAGATACAGCCGCACCATATTACATGTGCTTTTTTTTAACCTTTTACTCATCTCATTACTGATTCTTCGTAATCCTGTGCTCCTCTGACTTCTCAAAACCTTCTATCTGACCTCGCGGTACATCTCTGTCACGAGTCAAGCCCTGGTTTTACACTCCCCCTCCCTGGTCTCTCCCCCCCTCATGCCCCTGTGATCCTCTCCATATATCCATTCACTCTCCCTGATCTCGATGTCACAGTATCAAATCTGGCCCGAGCTTACGTAAAGAAGGCCTCTAAACAAAGTCAAGAGCTGTCGTGCAGCATACCAAGTAACCAAACCTCACGTAAGGGCAGATGAGGTTATAATGCGTGAGACTCGAAGCCTGTGGGTCAAGTTTGTGGTCATCTGACGCAAAACCTTACATGGAGAAGGATCTATGATACAAACCACAGAAGAATAAAAATGCTAAAGTAGATGCAGAAAGCCTAACAGGAATTAAGCAGGTGAAGCCAGCCGCCTACCTAAAAAAAGATGTTCTAGTTCACAGGGAGTAAAAGCTCTATTCATTAATCCACACAATATTTCTGCACCTACAGTGAGCTAGAGTAGGCCTGTAGTTAGCATCTTTGACCCCCCTATACCAGCTTGAAGTAGAGTAAGGCCATGTAGTTACATCTTGACCCCCCTCTCACAATGGTGCTACAGTTTAGAAAAAAATGCTCAAATCCACACAAATGTTGTCTAACACTAAACTTTCATTTTTGACCGAGCTTGCTTGATTACTAACAACCCAAAAATACCAAAGCTTTTTAATAGGATGTAAATTCCTTTTGTGAAGATTAAATCCACAACATTTTACTGAAATAATTAATTTTAAGGTAAGTCAATGAATTGAAGATGCAAACTTTATAGCATGCTGAAAAACGATTATATTCAGTAAGACAACACATCGTTTTTGTAGAAATAAAACCATTGAATTCTGCACTGTAGCCTGTAGTTGACATGGTGCTCTTTGCTTTATGATGCGAGTTTGAAAGGCACAGATGGAGGAGGCCTGTCTCTTATGTGCCTTTGTGTTTGTTTTAGGAATGCACATCTCTTTATTATTTATGGAAGCAGAGTCCTGTGTGAGCGCTGGCATTGATGTGTTCAATGATTCAGCCCCTGGACATCCAACCAAGCATATACAACCACGCTGTACATATTCACATTTTATTTTACAGTACAATATGGTAGAAATCGCTGTTACCTGTTCTGTCTGTGCGGCTTTATAATCCAGATCAGCTCCACATGTTTTCCAGGGATGTGTGTGCGTGGGTGTTGTTATTTTTGTGTGTACGCTAGCCCCAGGTGTCTTCCTTCAGCAGGGTTTGGTAGCTGGCGTTAGTCTCTTCCTTTGCTGCTTATCGCAAACACACACACAACACCTCGCCACACAGGTATCAAAAAAACTCTTGTATAGGTCAGCGTAGCAAACGCCATCAATCCCCCTTTTCCGTTTCCAATATCCTCTTAGGGGGGCTTCTATAGATGAAGAAAACCTAGAAAATCCCAAATTACTCGCTGCTCGATCCTGTATTCCGAAATGGAGACTTCAGTAAAAATCCATGCTTGAAGCAAAATCCAATTTCTCCAAGCTTCTCTTTTCATACATCCTCCTTCCACCCTTGCACTTGTCTCCTACCTCCTATTTTGTCTCCCCTCCATTCCTAAAGTGGCTTCCTAGGTGTGTCTCCGGGCCTCCTTGTTGTATAACTCTTAGTCGTAGTCAGTAGTGGGCATTCTTTCACACCGACCTTGAATGGACAAAGCGTGTGGATCTGTGAAGAGATACAGATTAAGTGCTTCGACCAGACTTGACTCCTTCCCTAGTGCATTATCACCTCCCCTTTGCTACTGCCCCCCTTTCTCTTTGACCTCCTCCTCGAGTCTCCCCGTATATGTGTGCACCCTACCACTACTCCAATGGCACATGCCTATCATGTTACGCTTACGGCTTGCCCTAAATCCTTTTTTCTTTTTCTTTTTTCCCCTCTCTCTTTTCCTCACGTTGCCACCACCCATCTTTTCCCTCTTCCTCTCCTCCCCTCACCTGTCCATCAACTGGGATCAATAGTTTGTGAAACCCTCTTTTTAAACCCCTTGAAATGCTCCCAAAAATGAAGACTGGGAGCGACCACGCAGACATCTTTGTAAGTAGCCGTGGTCCTCTCCTCTTTTCTGCCTTTCGCCTCTGCATCCCTTCTAACGAAACAACAGCGCTATTGATTCACGCCATAAATGTCAGCCGGTTCCAAAGTCCCCCCTCCCTTCTCCCCCCCCCTCCTCTTGTCAATCAAACTCCGTACAGCCTTCTCAAAGTCTTTATACCTGGACCGAATCTGCTACATCCTGGAATCTTCCCTTGCGGCTACTTTAGTGCTCTACAATCTCTCCCCTGCACAACGCGCAGCTTCTGGAACATTTTTTCATGACTTCCTCCAGCTTTTTCGTCTTCGTCCCCCCTCATCTTCCCTTGCTCCTTTCTCAGATGAAAATCAAGATGGAATTACTAACCTTGTTTTCCGGTTCATTCCACTGCGACCCTCATCTGTTCATGTAGGCTCCGTGGACATAGACCCATCCCTGCGCGCTCTCCCCTCTCTCTCTCTCTCCTCCTCCTGTTAGGTCTCTTTGCTCTCTCGCCTATCGCCAGCTGCACGCGTTGTCGCTCTCCTCCGTCAGGCTGCTGGCGCTGATTGAATTTTAAGTCATGTTAATCCCACCAAACAGGTACTGAATGGGAGAAGGATGCGGCAAATCATGGAAAGGGCGGGCAAACACCACAACGCAGGGTATAAGCTGGCTTGTATTTTTAGAAATCCCTCCCTCGTCTCCTTTCCTTAAGGGAGATTCTCCACTTTCTTTGACTTGTCCTGTCTGTCACTTCTCCTCCGCCTCTCCTTCCTCTTAATGGTGTTTATATCCGCTCGCAATCCCGCCGTCTCTCCCCTCTTTCCTTTTCTCTCGTAACAAAGTGCGACGCGTGTGATTCCAAAAGCAGAAAGAGAATGTGATCCGTCTCCGGCAGCGTCAGGCATCGGACTGCGAGCGAGTGTGTCAGGGATGGAGAGGGGGAGAGAGAGAGGAGAGGAGATAGGAGGGGTGTGGGAAAAAAGATGGGGCAGGGAAGGAAAGAGGAGGTAGGAAACTAGGGAAAGCAAAGGAGAAGAGGAAGCTGCGAGACAGAAAGATGAGTTGGAATAATGGTGGGCAGTAATGAGGGAATGATTAAACAGGAATTTCTCCATTGTGCGAAGTGAGAAATGTCTGAATTACTGGAGTACTTCATGACTCAGTGAATGGCTGTTGGTTTGAAAAGCCATTAGCTCCTATAGGGCAGTTATACAGGGATAATGTGACTGTCCGTCAAACTAAAACCAACTATGAACTCATCGACAGCCAGTCCTAACCCTATTAAAATGACTTCCCTCTTTACCAGTAGAGCACATTTACATTCAAACTGCAGAATATGCTAAATTAAAACTGTTCGATTCATATGCATTCGTTTTTTTAAAAAGGCATGACAACTACACACTCGATTCACATTTGTATGTCAGGGAAACGTCTGGTTAAATGGAAGATCTGCACACAACCTTGCCATGTATTTGAATTAGGACAATGCATATTAATCAATGTGTCTGCAAGCAGTTTCCATTTAAATAGGCCGGAGTTAGCACAATAGCATAGGTTCATCCGTTATTCGCGACCTAATGAGGAAATATCAAAGATGCGACTGACTTTTATTGATCAGAAAATACCTTGAAAAACATGCATCCTATCATGTGTTTTGGGCTGTTCTATTATTAATAAATCCTGGAGTGAGATTAATGAGGTGTTGTCTTTGTCTTCAACACCGACATTCCGTTTGACTTGTGTAAGTATCTCTGATGTTTGTTTGTGTTTATTTCTCCAGGTAGGTTGATTGAGAAATCGTTGTCTGGTCAAGAGGCAGCAGCACAAAGAGCAGAAACGTGCACACAACACAGAATAATATACAGATGGAGCATTAACTCTTTCACACATCAGGCTATTTACAACAGAGTATGAAAGAGCCACTTAAAAACAGCGCTTATCAGAAATGTGAAGAGAGAAGTAGAGACTATATTTCACACTGATGGTATTAAAATAGCACTAGTGACAAAGCGGATACAGATGTGATAGATGACATCAAGTTCGTGCAGGAGGGTTTTAGAAGCAAACCTGTAGATGATATCACCCTAATCCATTTTGGGCAGGACTGTAATTTTTGAGTGAGTGAGTGACTTACTGACTGTAAACTAAAATGGAATTGAGTGACTTAATACCTGTGGAATGTAGAACTTTCAGCTGCAACATAAAAAGCTCTAACAAGAAGATGGATGACTGTGATGGAGCCGACTATCAAGAACTGGACTGAAATACCTTTTGGACATTTGGAAAACGAAAGACTAACTTCAGAAGTGAATTTGAAAATGGAAAAAATTGCCGGCTATTAGAACAAATGGGACAGATATGCAAGACTGACTTTCTACGGACTACTCTTGCTTTTTGTTTCCATTTGTAGTATATTAAAACCATAAAACGAAAATATTAACTAAAGCAGAAAAAAAAAAAAAACATGCATCCTTACTTTGGTACCGTGGATTGCCTCTCCACAGAGCTGACATGTACTGTGAAGTAGAGAACTTGAAAGCCATCTTTAAATATAGTAGGCAGTATTACACAATTGCAGTTGCAGGATATAATGATACATGTCAGCAGCTTTGACATCTACGATTCGTAAAGATGTCATTTTCCATAATTTTAAGCCACAACTTTTCTTCTAAGGTTAAGGGTAATTTAACTTGGCGCTGAAAAGGTCTTCTGAAGGGATGTAGGAGGAAGAGGACGAGATAAAAGTCAACCGGTGCGACGCGGAGAAGCCGCTGCTCTCAACGCCCCGAGCGACTTTGGGTCAGAGCGAGATGAGAGAGCGGAGAGGAGGCGAGGATGATTAGCAAGGAACCAGCACGAGGGCTTCAACATGTGAGGAAGCCGGCGACGAAGGGCACGCAGCAAACGAGTCTGGGGACCTCAGCGGGGAGCAGGGAGATAAAAACAGGGATGGAGTGATCAAGAAAGAACAAGACATTGCCGATATGACTTGAAAACGCCGCTTGAGCGCATGATTTGGTCCTTACTGGAAATTGCTGTTTCATGAATCTGTGCGCTATTATTGAACTGCCACATACAGAGTAACTCCAGCACTATTGGACGCCAACATTCATATACAAACGGAAATGAAACGTCTCGCAGATTGCTGTGAAAGATGGTGGAAAAACATGCACTTCTGTATTATGTCTCGTTGTGGATGACTTGCTTTTTTATGCGTCTCGATTTCAGCCGAGCAAGCCATTTCAACCCTCATTCACTCCTCCATCTTCGAAATATTTCCCGATCTGAATATCTCTCCATTTTGCCCGATCTGAATATCTCTCCATTTTGCCACTTTGACTTTATTTTGATAGCCTTTGCAACTATGCTTTGGTTCTTTTTTTTTTTTTCTGTCAGTCAGATTTTTTTCCCTCATTACCGCCGATGGCTTGTGTATTTTTAACCTACCAAGCCAGACCTCCCTCAAAGCAAGGTCCAACAAGGAGAAGCCATCTTTTGAGTTGCTAGCACGTTAGCTCTGGCAGTTTACATGGCTCTATGATTTCACTATTAATCAGACCTCTAGTGGATTTGGCACCCAGTCCACCCAAGGGAGACGTGGGTGACCTTGGTGAAGGGGACGGAACTAACGTGGACCAGTTCTGCGTGATGGATGCAGTCTGTTCAGTAATTAGAAGATGCATCTGCATGGCTGGTTACATATTGTTTCGGCACATTTAGAAAGGTGTGTAAATAAATGTCGTATTGTATTAAAGTAATGTGTGAAATGGTGACACCATTGGACATTAGCTGAACTGCAGTTTAATGATGAGGATGACTTTGCTTTGTCATGTCGGTGTAATCCCTCTTTCGTCCAGGAGTGTTCCATTGTAGAAAAAGATTCAGTTGTCATCTAGACACTGTTTCGACTCTCATCCAAGAGTCATTCTCAATCTGTGAATCGAGTCTGGGAACTCAGGTTTTATATCCTCCTCAGTGTAAGCCCTGGCCACAGGGCGGGCCCTCCTGATAAAGGGACGGGGGGGGTGTTTGGTTTCACTTGCGATTTATCCCAGGGATTAGTCTCAAGTGAAACACAGATCGAGAATGACTCTTGGATGAGAGTCGACGTTTTGTTTTGTTTTTGTGAGTCCAGATGACGACAACTGAATCTTTTTCTACCAGATTTAGCAGTTTGTTGTTGCAACCATTTTTTAAATGAAGGCTTGATACATGAATATTTTGTATATTCAATATGATTTACAAAATAACATTCACAAGACTTTAATTATGTCAACTCTAGCAATTAAGCACCTAGTCACAGTAACATATTTTTTAACAGATGGTTTCGGGTTAGAGGCGATGGTAATAGTTAATCAGGCCGACTTCATTCACATTTGTTTTAAATGACATATATTATGTAAAATTGACCCTTTTGAGCAATGTTACTATGTTGTTTTCTCACCAAAAACATAACGAGTTGTAGTTTGCTTTGTTTAGTTTTATTAATCCTGTTTACGAGGTGGTCTTGCTCTGAGCCTCAGAAATCACTCAAGTTTTCCCCCCGGATTGTTACACCATAGTTGTAATCCGGAGGTGTCCCACACCGTTTTCAAGTCCATGAATCATCGCAGTACTCGTTTTGAGCATTTCTGATGTCTAATTGCGTTCATTACATCCGCAGGCTTATATTAGCATGCTAGCCACGTTGCTTTAATGGCAATTTAGTTTAAATTTTTTTAATGGTTGATTCCCACGGCTGCCAGTAGTGGGCTTGCTAACTCCAAATCCAAATAAGGGGAGCGCGCAACCGATGAATGTTTTCTATACATTATTAAGTTCTAACACATGAAATGTCAATGCGCAGATATTCGTTTTCCTTTAAACATACTTTCAAATAATGCATAATATACTTTATAGGTAGTTTGTCTTAGTCAGGGCTTGGCAACCTTTACCACTTAAAGAGCCATTTGAACACTCCATATACGTTTGTTTTTGTTTTTTTTGCCTTTATGTATAAACTAAACTGTGCTGCATTTCAATAATAGTATAATCAATGAATGACTGCAGAGAAAACAAAATTACATTTCTGCTGCCAATAAAATAATTTTGAACTCAGAAAAAAATTCTATTTTCTTCACTTTTCTTGGAATCCTCCATAGTTGTCGTACCAAGGGTTCGAAAAGTTGAAGAAACTGCGCAGTATCGGGAGGCGCACATTGGCGGTTGTGACATGTTAAGAGCAACGTCATTTTTTGACACGTTTTATTTAGATGTTACAAGATCACCATTTTAAAAACGAATGACCTAAAATGAAATACATTTTATTTAAATGCTCGTTAATTATTTTCAAAAGTCACAGGGAGCCACATCAGCTGGATGAAAGAGCCCCGTTGCAGACCCCTATAAGTGGTAAAGGCGAACGTTACAATGGTTGTTTCAAGGTGGTGCCTTGGTTATTACAGTTATTTTGGCACATTTGGGTTGTGTTTTGTTGACAACAGAACAAACTAAAAGATAAAGCACAAGATTGGTTCAGTTCATTGCTGTGCTGCTCCTCTTAATAAAACTAGGCCAGAGCTTTTCCGGCCTGAATTAGGGCTCAAAGTGAAAGCATTTGCAGAAGTTTGACCTACTGACCCGTGCAGGAGAGATCCCGGACCAGGCCTCTTCACCTTAGCTCAGCCAAAACAAGCACTTTGGCCATTTAAGTGCCACTATCAACATTAAAAGGTGGCTGCAAACCTCTATTGTTGTTTTGTATTATTATTACTGTATTATATATTGTTACAGAATATAAATAGCGATTAGAAAATAGATGCCCGAAAACATGTAATTATATAATGGGATAAACTAGTAAAAGTGTCTTTACTAAAATAAATACGTAATAGTATTTTTTCTGCTTCCAAACTGAGACATTGGGCCTCATCCATGAAGCATTCTTGCACTTTTATACTTAACAAGGTTTTTTGCATTCACTAAATTTGTTCTTCTGGAAGAACAATTCCCAAGAACAGTATAAAGCACTCAGAAATTCAGCTGTTTTTGAATATTTTGCACTCACATTGCTATTAAAATTTTAGTTCCTGTATAATTGTAAGTCTTATACTGTATTTTCAGAAATATATCTTATAAAATAAATAATCCAAGGTTCAAATTAACACTTTAGTTGCTGTTTAAAAATTGCCAAACTTGGCAAATGTGGCTGTTTGTCAAAAATGTTGACACATTTGAGAGTGTGGATTCCTGACTCACACTGAGCTTGTGAAATCCTGTCTAAATTTAACTAGGGCTAAAATAAACCTGCACAATTTTACTCAATGAGCACCTTTGGATAAAACATGAGGGCCACAATTACAGTGCGAAGAGCATTGATTTTCTTTCTCCAATTAACACATTTTATTTCCTTTGGTCACTGGAGATGGCAAAATGTCTGAACATTAAAACGTAAAACGGATATGAAGGAATGTTGTTTTAGGATTGACCGATGATATATGTGCATATATACCCTACATATATATGCATATATGTATGTAGGGCCTTGTGGGGGAATAAATCTGTCTCTCCTTTTTAAGCAATTGTCACATTGGTTTATTATGCATTATTTGTATCATTTGCCTTTATACATTTTTACCTACTGACCCGTGCAGGAGTGAGACCCTGGACTAGGCCTAAACGAGCACTTTGGCAATTGGTCAGCCCAAACAAAATAAGGACCTTTGTTGGAGGCTGATCTTGAGGCTTATAGTTTTCTGTTGCTGTGATGGATTTCCATGAATTGGACAAATTGGGGAAACATTTCCATGAACCCATAATGTGTTGCTAAATGTTATACCATTAGAGACTCGACCAGACAGATTTTCTGTTGTTTAATCCACTTTCGAGTGTGAATTCTTGGCCCAAGCCTGACAAAACCCCCAGAGTTACAGCACGCAGGACCCTGTCTGCGCACCTGCGGCCGTTTCTCAGCTGCCACATCACACACTGTGCATGGAGCTGTCCCAGTGTGCTGAGCACAGTCACTGCTGCGATGTTCTGCTTTTCTTTCAAAACAAAATATTTAACACAAAAATAATATAATGGTGAAATCAGTGTTGGGAGTAACGCGCTACAAAAGTAACGCGCTTTAACCTGGTTTAACTCTACCCTGGAGCTCAGTAAAGTCTGCTCGTTCATTGTCTCAATTTTGTAACATCTCATATTAAAATATTTGGGAACCTGCTCCTCTGAAATGTCCATATTCAAATAAAATGGATAACCAGCTCTTATAGTTCATATATTACATATCCTACACTGTAACTCTCTGCGTCCCCAGCCCATACACGCACATTACATTCAGAGAGTTATTGCTATGGGCGACTGTCTGCACTTACACATTGCCACTATGCGGACATGTCCGGCCCTTCCTACAGTCTCACTTCTGCCTCTGTAAACGCCTGCAGCCTGTTCTCTCACCCGCTCAGCTGTGATACAGGACTAAGTGGTGTGGAGGTTTAGACAGAAGGGCAGATCCCTCCTCTATTTGTCTCAATCTACTCCTAATCAGCCACAAGGACACTACCGAACCTACAATCCTGTTTTCGACACAGCTACCCAACCTGTTTGCACGCCACTCTGATTTGATATATTCCCCTCCCATTACGGATACGTCTGCAAATGATTTCCTCGATGACACCGCCAGACCTTTTTCAGCCAATGAAGAAAAACATTGCCCATTTTTCAACATTACCACAGTATAAAAAACAAACAAAAGCTTGATGGATACACCCAGATGCATGAGAGAATGACTTTAGGCTTGTTTCGCCAGGGGGAAAGACGAGTTTAAATTCATCGTAGCCGCAAGGTGGATGTGGCTAAATACTGCGTGTCAATGGGCGTTTAGAGGCATTCAGGCTGCGTCAATGTTGGACTCGAGGCTAGCAGATCCAAATGAAAAGATTGCTACTGACATTTCCACTGTTTGACAGATGCACGCCGCTGTCTCCTGGCAGAAAAATGCATCTTATAAAACCATTTGTGAAAATCTTCACTGGTTGTTGCAATCCAGCTTTATACTCTGCAAATATAGGCCTAAATGAAACTGAGAGGACATCTGGGGAAAACGTGCAAAATTGTTATGCATTGCAACGAGTCAGGGATCGGCTGTGGTGAGAAAAGGAAGTTTGCCTGAAGTTTGATGGCATGGCTATAACTTAAAAAATTGTTTTGTTAAAATTCAAAGTCAGAGGTTTGTTTTGTATCACTATTAGAGGTAAGATCGGGCCTGAAAAATCCAGCCCGACCCGACCCAGGCCCGTGGGCATTAAAGCCCAACCCGGCCCGAGCCCACCAATTACCGTATTTTCCGGACTTTTAGCCGCTCCCCTATATAAGCCGCATTTGCTCTATTTTTAAAAAAACGATAATAAAACAATACATAGGCCGCACCTTTTGTATAGGCCGCAGAACCTCTTTCCTTGACTTTTGGCATCGCATGAGCTCCGTCCCGCTGTCCCCCTCCAGCGTCACCGTACATTCATTGATGTTAAGCTTGCGTGCAGCCCGCGCGGTTTCCTAGCAAGATCGATGGCCTTCAGCTTAAAACTTGCTTCATACGAACTTCTTCGTTTGGGTTCCATAATGATGGGGCAAGAATTTGAAAATAATTTATAGTTGGTAATTTGTCGTCCGTGTTCTATTTGCTAGCTGAATAAAAAAGCAACATCTGCTTCTTTGCTTAACTTTTCTGTAGTTTTGATTCTAATTCCGGTTAGTTCGCCCCTAGCGGTGAAAGAAAAAAAACCACAGAAAAGCCGCAGCCTCTAAATAAGCCGCATGGCTCAAAACATCTGACAAAAGTAGCGGCTTATGGTCCGCAAAATACGCGTAACTTGATTTGCATGCCCGAGCTCGAAGCAAACCCGAAATTTCAATTTATCCCATAGTATTTTTGGCAGAAAAAAACCCAATATTTCTTAAGGTTAAAATAATCTACATATTTTTATGATCATGGTTAAATGCACAACGAAATAACGCTGTAACACAGAATAAGAGGCCAGATAAAGAGAGAGAAAGAGAGATCTTGATGCGCACTCACTTTCATTACGCGGAGAAATACTGCTCTTACCGGCGGTGCGTGTTTGCCTTTTCAGTTCCCTGTCTTAGGTTTATACTTGACTTTTCTTGCTGCTCCATATCGGGGAGACCGAAACAATATAGATGCGGACTACATTCACGTCAGGAGATTACATTCACGCCACATGCGCAAAGCGTGCCCAGGCTCTGCGCTTCCTGTTTAGTAGTAGTTATACAAACCAAATTATTTATTTATAACAAGTATTCCTTAGTTTAGTATCCACACATCGTTTTAGTATACATTTTTATAAACATATATTTATTAAAAAAGTCAGCGAGAGAGAAGCCCGGCCCGACCCGAACGTAATGATTGTCATTTTAGACCCGACCCGACCGTCGGGTTCGGGCTCGGGCTTAAGATCTTACCTCTAATCACTATGGAAAATGTTTTCTTTGTGAAGCAGAACTGGAAAAAAACTACTTCAAATGTTGCAGGATTGAGTCAAACATTAACCCTAGCAACGAGGGCTGTGTTAAAAGAAAATACGTCACAATTCAGACCAGTTTTGTATTTTAAGCATTTTTTTAATGAAGTACAAACAACTCCATAGTTTGAGTGTACAGCTTAGGTCACACAGTTCCATTCATTCATTTATTGCATTTTCATTATAGTACTTTTTTTGCGACACTTGACTCTGGATTGTGCTTTTGCCATAACCTGGCAGACCGAGCACACACACAGCCATCTCCAAAGGGAGATGTGCCACTTGCTAAAATTGCACTTGAAGCTCAAAAGTTTGCAGCCTGGAGAGCTCTTGTCAAGACAATGCACAACAACGCAACATCTTTGGCTCGCACCATCACGCAGTTGGAATGCCATGTGCCGCCACAGAGCCTCTTTCCAGTCTCCAACAAAGTGTCAGCGCTGGATTAAAGTGTTTACACAAAATTACTCACAAATATCCTCTCCGTCAGACGTGATGCGGTGCCCGTTTTAGCTATAAGAACAGTCAGTTGTTTACGTACTACACTCCAAAGTATAAGCACTTGGTGAGGAGCCGGTTCTACTTTTAGCATTCATTTGTGACAGAACAATGCCTTGAGATGAATCTACTTGCATGTGACTAAGTGCAAACATTATAAGACTAAGATTCAGTTGTAGTCATCTGGACTCTGTTTTAGAAAAAACAAAACGTTTCAACTCTCATCCAAGAGTCATTCTCAATCAGAGAGACAAGTCTGAGAACTCTTGTTTATATCCTACTCTGTGAGAGCCCTGCCCACAGGGCGGGACCTCCTGCTAATGGCCCATTGAAACTGGGATGGGCCTATTGTTCTATTGTTCCCTGCCTCCCGCCTCACCTTGAGTGCCTATTTAGCATCCGAATGCCCAGGGCGTCTCCATGGTTTCAGACCATTATAAACAACTGGAAGGTTGAATCTTAAACCTCCATTACGATTTAATGAAGGATTCTCTTTTTTAACAAAGATTGCCTCCTTAACTCCTCTTTCAAACCATCTTTTCTCCTGCTCAGAATCTCCACCTCACTGTCTTCAATAGAGTGGTTTGTGGCTTTAAGATGAAGATGCACGGCACTCTGGGGTCCTGAGCTCGAGTGTCTTCTGTGCTGATAAAGCCTCTTGTGACGTGGCTGTTTAGTCTCCCCTATGTAACACTCTTTTCAACTTTCTTCACTGCATTGGGTAGAATACACTACATTGCTCTGTTTTTGTGTCGGCATCTTGTCCTTTTTTCTAAAACAGAGTCCAGATGACTACAACTGAATCTTTTTCTACAATGGAACACTCCTGGACGAATGAGGGATTACACCGACATAAGACTAATGCTGATGGAAGTCTAAAACTTAAAGATTTGTGCAAGTTTCCTTCTGTGTATAATGGGAACACTGAGGATTAATCCATGGGGGGACGCAAAATTTGATTAATGCATTACTTTTGATGAGGAAAAGGCAGTACATGAATTACCAGCTGTAAACTGTATATTTAAGTACTACCTGAAATAGGTCATCTTATGTTTTTTGCAATTGACAAATCACTGCATATTAAACTCCTTTTATATATATTCTGATTTGGTAGGGGGTCTACTTGTTTTTGTTTTTTGCTCAATTACAATTACTCACAAAGACCCTCTCTGTCAGGGGTCCTGTTTTGATGCCCGTTTTAGCCATAGGCAGTTGTTTACTCTGGCTTCTCCCCATATCATTAGCTCCGTAATCGTATTACTGTTGGATTTTTGTAGCGTACATGGCGAATGCAGCTTCCCCTCACAGCAGGGCCGAATGACTAGTCAAATGCAGGTGTAACTAATATATTTGAGCAGCTTAGCCCCGCCAGAGCCCCGCCAGAGCCCCGGTGTTAATCATGCCGTCAAACTGGCAGCAAACACGATGGCAGACGAGAGTAGATTTTCAGCCATTTTGACTTGTTCTACTCCTGCTGTTTAGGTTTTATATTTTTGATATGGTGAGAGCTAGCAGTGCCAGAAAGCAATTTCAGCACCATGGTCACCGCACGCACACATGAAGGCTTTCGTAGTATTTTTGAGCATATAAACACAGTTTTTACAATGTTAGCTTTTACAGCCAAGGGACAGTGATTTGGCCATACAACATGCAAGAGCTGTTGTACCGTGCTAAAGGCAGGCTTTTCAATGTGCAAAATGAATTGGTTATAAGCTCTTTCATTACCTATTTACACCATTTTTCTTTTTCATTATCTTATAACCGACCTTACAATGTCAACCAAGCGCCGTGTTCGTACCCATCAGACAGCCAAGCCCTACTATACTTTGCGTGAGCCCTGATTTAAAGGGCATTAGGGAAAGCCCATATGAAAACCTATGAACATACAGCGTTGGAAATGCCATATACGACCATAAAAACCTGTGTAAATACCTGTTGGTTTCTTCATGGGAGAGCAAGATAAACTTATATCGTTTATACAACCAACAGCAGTGATGAATTTTTGTATTCTTTTTAATGGTAAAATCAAAGTTTTTAAATTCCAGTGACTCACCATCTTATTTTGGCTTTTCTTGCTTAATGTTTTTAGCAAGCACATGGGTAAACGTGTAAGTTTTTAATGTAAAATGCATTAGTTTGACCTGACCGTATAAACTAGACTTGGGCTGTTACAACACACACTAATGGAAGCAGATCTTATTGAATACCTTTTTCCTTTAAAGTTCCTGACAGATAATGTAAGCCTTGGACTTTGGTCTTTATCAAGCTACATATGACGCACACAACCTGCCCTTTCATACCTTCTGTAGCAGTCACCCAGAGTAACCCTGAGATGGCGGTGAAGTCTATCCATTCATTGTACGAGAAATCGTGTACGTCTGATTGGTGGATCTGAAGTAGTTGTATTTTGTCGTAGTCAGTCGTGAGAATATTATAAACAGTATTGGTAGTGATATATAATACATGTAAAGGGATGCAGCATAGAAATGAATGAACGTGTTTTTGTCCCCTAAAGGGACAAAAATGTGCCTTGCCACATATCACTGAACACATGACGGCAAGGACTCAATAGAAATACATGAGTGAATATTAGGGGATGTCAAGATTAACTTTGAATGGCCTTGTGTACGAATTGTGCTGTGCAAATACACTTGCCTTTAGCGGGTTGATGCCCATGACGCACCATGTCAAAGCACTGTTGGATTTACACCACAAGTTAGTTTTTTTTTTACAGGTGATGCAACTTTAAGATCTCCAGGCCAAGTCCTGCTGTACTCCTCCACCAGGTCGCTCCCCTCCTTCTGGGCCTCCTGCCTAGAAACCTGCACCTGTGCACACTCCATCTGGTCCGATATTCTGGCAAATATAGATTGTTCTTTTTTTCTCACTGGGTTGCTCTGGGCTAGGCTCTTAAAAAAGACTAACAGTAGTTTTTCTAGTGTGTGTAGTTTTGTTTTAGTAGTATTATAGTAGTAATATGCCTATTTTTTATACTGGAAACAGGGCAAGGACATTTAAAAACCAAATATTAGAATTTGACCCTATTGCCGGTTGAACAGGGTTGATGCGCTAAGTTATTTGCATGTATTTAACAAAAAAACCTCTGCTTGAAAAAGTCCAGCCTGGGTTCACCTGGGTCTTCCTTCTAATGGTCTAACCCTTTTCACTGGTTTACCCCAGTTGCTATCACGACGCTCCTTGTGCTAAATAGAGCTCTGTGGCATTTTAGCCACGGAGCATGACAAGAAATTGCTTTTACTATCAAAGAGGCAAGTGAAGCGTTTCAGTCTTGCACACATTTGTCCTCATTTTTACAGACAAGTTTCTGACCATGGCGCAAAATGAATGGCGATTTTGTGTTTGACATTTGCCACAAAGAGTTTTTTAACTCACAAAGAAAATCTAATTTAGATATTGTTGTAGTACTACATTTTTTGCATTGTATCTGGGGTGCCGACAAGTACATATTTTATACTATATTTTATGGGACAAATATTATGCTGTATTTGTATTATTATCAGCCTTTAAACATGTTCTTGAAGACGTTTAGTCAGGCATCTCAAATTTTAGAACTAAAAAATATTTTTTGTTATTACAAACTAAATGTGGATCTCTGCTGTTTGGATCTCGGCACCAGAGCAGAGCGACCATGCGGACCATACAGAGAAACCATTAAGGGTCGTATTTTCCCCCAGACGTTAACGGGAGCCTTTGCCAGGGGGCGGTTCCAGGTTGGGATTCTGCCTCCTTCTCTACGTTAAAACGCTGGCGTGAAGAGGCTGGACTTGGCCACTGGAGGCTGGAGTGGGATGGGGCCAGTCCATATATGGTGATAGTGTTTGATCCAATGACTGATAACTGTGGCATTCAAAAGCACCTCCTGTGTGGGAGATTTGTTTGTAGTCATGGCCTCATATCCAGGCAATGAAAGAAGTGAGCAGTTCACAGCGGAGGAGGCGCTCTTCGTCCACCAAGTGAAACTATGAGAAACCACATTAATATATGATTGTGTCCATTTGTACCCAATTTGAAAAGATGATTCGTATATGATTCTGGCCATTCACAGAATGCACAACACCACGCCCTCAATTTGCTTCTCCACCTCCATATTTTGGCATGATCACACCAATATACGGCTCAGTATCTTTCACACATTTGATTATTCACATTAGTATTTTTATTGGCTGCTACTGTTACTACTGTGTCTGTAATTGTCTTGCAAATACTTCATCTTTGAAGAAAAGCTTAGTGTTGACCTTAACACCTCTGAATTTTACGCCTCCTAGTTTTCCTTGACTTGTATTTTCACATCTAACTGCTTTTTTTGGTTTGTTTGTTTCTGGTAAAAGTGCTCTGAAGAAGAATATAAAATAGCTGCTGCTTTCTGTGATTGAAATCTAGTTGAATTAAAATCACCAAGTCTCATTGATTTCCAAGATTTCACAAAGAAACAGCAGGTACTGAAAAAGTGTGCCAATACTTTCCTTTCTTTGGACTGTTGACGCGCTGTTGAAGTCGGGTCTCGGAGCCTTTGTTTGGAGCTGCCTCTGCGTGAGAGCTGTCCATGGTGCTGAACCGTCTAGGCTGCCCACAGCTATTTGGTTATTGTCAACACATTTTATCTGCACTGTATATCGACTGTTTACTGGAGATAGCAACTTAAAAACACACACCCAAGTATTACTTGACGGCCTGCCAAATTGTGCACACAGAATGTTTTTACGGTAAAGAAGCAGCAAAAAAGTTAAGTGCTGCAGAAACATATTTTGTTTTAATTGAAAAACATGTTCCATCATGTCATCTGGTGTCAAGAAAATGTGTGGATTTCAATTGTGTGGCTGAGCATTTTGTGTTCTGTAGAGGAAGTGAATGTAGAACTTTAGCTGGAAAACGGTTCAGAAACAACATTTTTACCTTGTACTTTATTCAACAAAACCTTTATGAAGCACTTATTCTTTTTAGCTCATTTGGGAGGTATAGAATATAATAGTAGTACTTGACCTTATAACAATGTAATACTTAAAAGTTATAGTAGTAGCAGTGGTGGAAGTGGGAATATAGTGGGAGTAGTGGAAATGGCGATAAACGTCTGTAAAGCAGAAGTAAGTATTTAATGACGAGCAAATATGTAGTAAAATTATGTAATAGCAGTCTTATATTTAGCTGAATTAATGGAAATATTAAGACTTGCACCAGCAAATAGTAATAATTTGAAGAGTAGGAGTAGTAGTAGCAGCAGTCAGTTTGAATTGGACAGGAAGTAGTGATGCTAGCGCTGTTCGCCCATCGTACAGTGTGGAACAATTACTACATACTGCCTCATTTCCAAATGTAGTCAAATATCTCAAACTGATGTGAAAAGCGACACTTTTAATAACCTTATTTAATCATGAACATAGACTTAATTCACGATGGACAAATAGTTTATTAACACTGATTCAGGCTTAGTAACTAATTAATATCCTTTTAATAAACACCTAAATCCTCACTCTAACGCCTTAATTAAGTGTTCCTGCTTTATGGAGGCTAATTAAGGTGTCATTATTATAAAGTCATACAGTGAAATGATTAATCTAAAGTTATACAAATGTCTAATTATAACTTATAAAAGCGGACTTGCCAACCCTCTGCCCACAATCGTACACCAGCTGGAGTGGCCCAGACTATAACCCAGACTTCACAGCCCATAATTATCATGTGTCATTGCATTTGTGAAACTTTGACTCATCTTTTATCAGAAAATAGCTTCTCACACCAGAAACACAGTCTCTCCTTCTTTTAATGTCATGTATTCCTCTTGGTGCATTCAGAGAGCTTGAACTTGGGTGTTAAGCGGCTATAGTTGGGCATAAAGACTGTCGGTGTGGATGCCAAACTGAGATATTGTACAGAGCAGTAGGAGGTGCTCGTGGGCGGAGAATAACGGTATAGATTGTTGCTCCAGGATCCCAGCCCAATAAAATCCAATATGTCTTGTGTTTTGAAGCTCCTTTGTGTCACCAATACTGATGAAATGAAGTAAACAGTACTCATCAAATTCACCGTGTTGGGAAAATGTGGTTTTTATCTATTTATCTAGTTTTTACAAACACTTGTTTTAAAAAGATAAGATAGAATTGTATGTGTTCCGGTACCTTTTTAAATGAATAATAAGGTGCAAGACTAGAGTATTGCATGAAGTGAATATAAATGTTTTTATCTAATACTCTGAGTAAAATATGTGTCAAAAATGCCACTGAAGGAATCCAGGAATCAAAGAAGACTTAACTATGACATCTAATAAACACATCTTTGGATGAAATTGGATTGTCATATTTTTACTGTGGATCTGCTGCAGAAGAATTAAATAAACTAAATACCAAACATGTCTGTGTGATCCCTCATTCGTCCAGGAGTGTTCCATTGTAGAAAAAGATTCAGTTGTAGTACAATAAATACTAAACCTATGAATAGTTTGAACCTTGTTGGAACCTATTGTATTGCACTACTTGTGTTGATTTCCAAAAATGCATTGCCTGCACTGAAAATGAAAGGCCTAATTTGTAAGAAACAAAATTGAATTATGTCTGTTGGCTTTGAACTTTTGTCAGTTTGAAGAAGACAATTTGGGATGATTCGGGGAGCGATTTGCAGACGCTTTAGGCCGCTGCTTTTGAAGATTGTGGGATCTGATCACTGTTCTCTTCCTCATTTCAATGGATACTTGTTGACCTGTTAGAAAGGAAGAGTGTTTTATCATTTCTCTCTTGATATCTGCTAGAATTACCTCTCTCACCACAGATTTTGGCTTTGTGGCGTGAATGCAAACCGCTGTGGAGACGTCAGTAGTGGTATTTCTAATGCATGAGCTCGCACCCTGCCGACATTGATTAAAGTTTGTAACCTAAAAAGAACATGAATTCTTGCTGAGAAACTTGACAGTGTACAGAAACCTGGAGTTGGCATACACCTTGATCTTTATTTCATAAAATGTAACAAAATTCTGCCTTTGTCTCACTCAAAGATTTGTCCAGAGCACTGTTAACTTTACGACAGTTGAAACAAGTCAGCGAAACTGTCTTGGCTAATCAAACAAAATAAGCCCGACTGTTGCGACGACCTTGGATGTTGGCCTTCGTTCTTTCAAGTATCTGGGCAGAATATTATGACAAATTCGACCATTGTTCATTTCATCGTGAATAGACTTTATCCCTGGACCATTGAATAAAAATTCCAAACTAGAGCTGAATGTTTTTTGAAAAATTTCTAATTGCGATTTTTCTGAATTTTTCAAGTTCTCTTTAAAGTCACGTCAAGGAGAACTGATCACCATCCTGAAATCTGAACTAACAAACTATGTATTTGTACAGAACTAAAGTGCAAGGTTTAACAGTTTTTATGCAGAATCACGGAGGCTCTTTTGTTGTTTGTACTGGAAATCAATTAGCCTTTGCCAATAGCGTCTATTTAAATTTGAATGCAATATATCTTGCGACCCTAAACCAAACAAAACATTCTATCACTTCAAAGGCTAAAAGTTTTCAAAATCATTTTAAATTTAATTTTCTAAATTATACCTGAATACAATTTCACTCCTAACACTTTCAGAACATGTGGCTTTATTCATCTTCATAATGATAGACCGATGTCTTGACAATGCTCGGTTCATCTAACACCTTCTTAACCCATTCATAATTCATCTGTATCGAGATTTTCAAAGTACAAGGCGCTTACTTCATTTTGTGCCTATAATTTCCACTCCCCCCCCCCCGAAGTGACCCGTATCCCCCCCCCCCCCCCTTTCGCAAACGCCCCCCGGTCCTCAGCGACTCGAGATGGCATATTCCTACCGCTACTCATCGGCCTGATTCCCCCTACCTCGTCTCCTTCCGATGTTTTATTGGACCCACCCCAATTAGTATCTCGATTCGCCCCAAGGGGTGATGCTACGCGGATGTGCAAAAATCTGGGCGATCCGTCAATGAAATAGCCTCTCGCCCACTATTTGACATACCCACGAGTTCCGACGGAAATGGGCCGGAGAAACGATTTTCGTAATTTACCGCTGCTCTTTGTACTTCTCTGCCAGGCAGCACCTGCTACACGCCACGCGTCCAGAAACGGTCGCATCCGCTGCGACCGTTCCCGCGCCCCCCCGCCCCATAGTCCATTGCTTACTGTAAATATTAACCGAGCTGTGCTTGTGCTTGTCATGGTGCGTCAACGTGTTTATTTTGGGTCTCTGTCGTGCAAATCCAAACTGATGGAGAGAGTGAGAAGAGAGAGAGAAACGGGGAGCGAGAGGGGTCTGAGTGTCCTCTCCTCTCAGTGTCAGCGTACCGCCCCTGGTCCCCGGACTGCGCGTTGATCGTGTTTGCGCGTCCGGCCCAGTGGTTAAGGTATGACGGATGGATGGGCCGAGAAAGGAGAAGAACCGAAGGGGAGAGGGGCAGGCGGAGTGAGAGAGGGGGGAGCAGAGACAAACGACCTGACATGTCTCCTATACAACTCCTAATCACAGAGGGAGCGCCCGGGATCAGACACACGGCCGCTACTGTCTGCTGCGTTATGGGCTGTCTGTCCTGTGTCCATGTCGTACGTCTGAGCTCGGAAGCTTTTCACACACGCATCTGTCATTTTTCATTTCATTTTTGCCTCCATGCCGCAGACTCCACTAAGTACTTACTCATATACTGGTTTAGCATAGGTTTATAGGCGCTATATTAGAACTGGATATCATTAAAAATCATGTCCTTGTAATATGAAAAAAAAAGTTAAAGCTGGGGTACTGCAAAACTGGATGCCCCTAGCTCTCACAAACCCTTCAGCACATCGTCACATCCACATGCATTCGTTTTCGAAGCTTTAAAACTGCTTTTTTTAGATGGCAAACTGAAACTGGGGGGGAACACCCAAGCACAGCCAATCAGAGCACTGCTTTAAGCTCTTACTTCAATAAAATACTTTAATATTAGATGCAGGCAGTGCGCAGTGGTCTCTTGTTGTCACATTGCTGCTTTAACAAGATACTTTAGTGGAAAACACTAAATGTACTCATTTACAAAATTGAACTCGCATACCCAAGCTTTAAGTACTTTACTTAGAAGGAAAACTAGTACCAGAATAACGGAGGAGGGGGAAATGTCGTAAGATCGGAAGCCTGCTGGGGGAACTATTTGCCAATGCCTGATCTCGTCAGCTCTCGGAAGCTAAGCAGGACAGGGCCTGGTCAGAACTTGGATGGGAGACCATTGGAACACCAGGTGCCACAGTGTGGCGCTTGAGGAAATGTCATTGTGTCCTGAGGTATGTACTACTAGGCATGCCTAGTAACGTGCTTTGAGTGGACTGTAAATACATTGTATTAATAATAATTGTAAAAAGGTTTAATAATTGACTCACTATCATCCACACTGTGACTGTAGTGGGTATTGTGGGTGAAGTGTCTTGCTCAAGGACACAACTTGAACAGCTCTTCATTAGGACACGTTCTTATCCAATTAGTTCCAATCCTACTTTTTAGCTACTTTATATGAAATAATTGGACTTGGGGCTTCTTAAGGTCGGAGTACCCTTTTTACGGAAGTTGTTTTGTCTAACACAGAACATCCCTATTCTCATTATGGCTCTAAATGTCACGGGTGGTTAAGCTTAAGCATGTAATGGTGACAGGACATTTTATAGTTAAGATTAAAAGGTCATATTTGACAATAATAAGTGCTGTGGGAAAAAATTCTTAAATATCATTATGCCCGCAGTTAACCATTAAATTAGCTGCATGTAATTGCATCTTAATGTCCTGTTTGTTTTTTGCCCGTTTTGAAGCACACTGAGATGTAGTTAGCTTATATCCATTTGCCTCTGTATGTCTTTTTTTTATATTTTGTTCCCTCTTCAAAAACATTCAGTTTTGTGATTTTATAGGTGGAGAGATCTTCTGCACTATTGTTGAAGTCCATAAATCATCGGCTTCCTCATTCTGAGCATTTCTGCCATCAAATCATGATCATTACCACTGTGTGCTTACATTAGCATGTCGAGGGCAAGCTAGCTGTAGTTTTTCTCCCCATGGGAATTGAACTGTAGACGTTTAAAACCACTCCAGGATCTAAAACATGAGATGCCACAGTAAAGGTACTTGAGTATGTTTAAAGGCCAATGGCAATACAAATATGTGACTTTAAATACCATTAATTGCTCTTACTTTTATTACTTTTCTGTTTGCTTTGTCTGAAAAATATATTGTTCTATTGTAAATTCCCTTAGATCAATAACAGTTTTCCGAGGATATGCATTTCTCGAACCGTCATCCACATAACTAAAGTTAACCTCAGTTGGCAGTAGGGCATTTTCGATATAAAATATTCATTGCACTATTTTTCTTGTGACCGGATCCGGAGTTTAACCTTGGCCTTCTTCTGACTTTACGACTTCGGCACATCTCTATATGGTGAGAAAGATGGCCGGCTGCTTTTTACACTCCTTGGCTTGGACAGACTAAACCATTTGAACCCTGACCCATCTGTTCCTTATTCATTCCATGTTAATTTGAAGGCAGCGTATCCTCCCGGACACATGTGCACGAGGCAATCTCGCCATCGCCCCACCGTTACACCGGGAAACTAGATCCAATCGCTCCCGGACAGATTGTGAACGACGAGCGCATTAGAAACGAGCAGGTTGATATGTCGTATTTTTCCCCTCCATTTCCCAGACGATATTTTACAAGCGCGGTGTAAATTGTGACTGTATTAGCACTGGGATAACAATTGTGGCAGAAATACTGTCGCAGGATATAATGGGGACGGCTTTATTTATTTTTATTTATTTTTTTTGTCCCCTATTGGCTTTGCTGGAGTCAGGATGTACTCAGCTGTGCTGTAAAAATGATGGCAACCAGTTAAATATTGTCCTGGCAAGATAAACTATAATAAAACAACTATTTTAGATGATACTGTTTATTTGTGAAATGTAACTCTTTTTGGTTAAGGTTAAAACTAGCCCATTGCATTCTATAAGCAATGTTCTTCAGTTATAATCTCATATAATATCTACTCTACCATTTTCTGTCATTCGAGTATGTTTTATGTAATTCAGATGAGTAAGGCAATATCATCAAAACGCTTGGCCTCTTTATCATCAAAAACTACCCACAACTCCCCGCTCCCTCCCTCCAATCCCGTTGATTGCGATACTGTGAGTATCTTGTCTGATTTTATTTTTATTTTTTTTACTTATTATTCTGGTCGATTGCAGTTGACCATGAAAGTGCAAGACGGATTCAAGTGTTTAGTTGCGTAGTGACGAAAGGTTCCTTCTACTTAAAAGTCCATGTTTACTACGTGAACAGATTCTCTGATTCGCTGCTAAAATATTGTGTTTTAAATGATTTCCTTTCTTTACTTGCATTCGGAACAACATATAAAGTCATGCCATTGTTCAAATCAGACTTTCATTCAGGCTTACTTTCTTAGATCAAAGCAGCACAAATGTTGTCGTCTCTGCAGCGTCTACACGTTTGGGAGAATCCGTAGTGGCTGGAGGTGTGGTCTTTTGCATGCTGCGTGCGGTGGTCCTGGAAGCAAGCCTTTGTTTTGAGGCTGTCCAAAACTACTGCAGAGACTGAGGAATAGACAGTCAACTCCAGGCCAAGAAATATGTGTGTGGTTGCATCATTAGAGAAAGCCTGTGCGTTGTATTGCTAAAGGCAGACAGAGCAGCCTCATAATGAACCCATTGATCAGTACAGAAGCCCGGAGAGGACAAAACTCACTATGAATAGCATTTCCATCAGTCTGCTTTTTCATTAACAGCAGAAGCTTGCACTGTCTGTCCCAGTCATTTTTAGACTCGGAAATACCCAAGGAAATGTTAGGTTGTAAATATATTCGTGGATGTGTCAGTTACATAATTTAGGCTGCAATTTGAGAACATTTGGCACACCATCTGCATCTATAATTAGGTCCTACTGATCAGTATTGCCATTTAAGTTCAAGTAAAGTGCAAATTGTGTTCCATTGTACTGATTAAATTCAAGGTTGTGGCAGATTGATTGAAGTAAAAAAATAAAAAAAAAATATAACAACAACAATGTTTTTGTCATATACTGTACTTGGAAGTGGTTATCCACAGTGCTCCAAACTAGCACAGGAAAGGCACTTAACTAAAGGTGAAACTTTATTCGAACTTTATTGATTCTGTATGTAATAAAAAATCACACAATCATTGATCAGACGTACTGTAAATGTCATGTATAAGTGGTGTTTATATATAGAAACAGCTAAAGCATCTGTCTGAAACGACTGTTTTGACAGCACATATGTAATCATTGGGGCTAAAACCTAAATCAAATTACGATCATAGCAATGTTGTGCTTGTGAGCCTATCCAAGCGTACATGACACTTACATTTGTATCTCACATAGGCCCAAAGTGGCAAATGCAAGGAAATTAACTGAATCCACATCTAAATGATGTAATAGTTTTAATAATACACACTCAATATATTCTTATCCCATCGCTTCTTATCCATTCGGCACTTGCTAGGTCCACAGCTTGTGTCTCTGGGTCCTGGCAGCAACAACACTAACCCTAGCAACAGTAAGACCAAACAGACCCAGGCTTGACTAAGTCCTCTCTTTGTCAGCACTGCCATAATATCGTGTGTAAATGAACGCGCCAACCAAAACCCTGCTTGGTACTACAGTATTTGATATATTTCCCTGATATCCAGTGGTGCTTATTCATTTCCTTTGCTCCATTTTGCTAACCAATACATGAACGTTACCATCAGATTGTATTTCTGTCTAGTGCGGGGGTGGTCAAACTTTACACACCAATTACAACGTTAGAAAATATTAGGCTTTATTGCAGTAGCCATAAGTAAAGATTTTCCAATTGCCAATACCAATCGACTGAGACTTATTGGCATTGACACACAATGGACGACTTTAATTTAGTCTGCTCAAAGTTCATTCCTCACTGGGGCGCCCCGAGGTTAGCCTGCTCACGATACACTCCTTCACCTGTGTTAGCGTTAGCATTGATCCACTTTGAGCACGCCTCTCTGGGCCTCTGCTGCTAATGAGCGGCGTTTCTCTCAATGATGGGATTCCTGAGCGATTGCAGTGCCTTCGATTATTGCAGTCATTTTGTTTTTGACTGTCAGCAAAATGCTAAAATTGAGCTTGTAAATTCTTCCTGTGCACCTGAATGGAATGGAATGGAATGTTTAGCCGTCCCATCACATCAATGCACGTGCAAAGAGGCCGGGAAAGTGCTTGGCTTGGTAAAGAGTTCACAAATCATGCAAAAAGTTGAAGGTAGCATTTGTAGCATGATGAGTAGTAGTAGTTTGATTTGAAGGGTAGTGGTAGCTATTAGAGAAAAAAGTGATAGTAATGCGAGTACTAGTATGCTTGTTTTGATTGATAAATTAGAATTGAATCTACATTTATTTAAAACATTTACACCATTCACCAAATTGCCATGCACCAAAAGGATGCTTCTCCACTTCAATGCTTTGCCTGCGACGTTCTGGAGCTCTGTTTTTGTTTCTGTTCAAAATGGCGGCGGGTGATTGGCAGCTTTTTAAATACGGCTTCAATACACTGGGTCATATGCAAATGTGCTTCCCCTCGACTCTTCTGCGTCACACTATGCTCTTTCTAAAGAAGCAACACCGGCGTAAACACATCCCAAACAGCCTGCCGAATATATTAACATGCATCTTTGAACCACTTTGCACAAATAACTTTTCTGTTCCATGTCTTCTTTCAGCCAATTCCACTGGCTTCCTGGATCCATTTGGCAAACGTTGTTCAGGACATGTGTACCAGTCTGAAAAACCCACCGCCTATCAAATAATGAAATTAACTCTGGCAATTACATCTTTTCAGTCATTCGTTTTATTCTATGCACACTGAGAGCGTAATTGGCTTGATAATACTTTTGAGGCAAACAAACAAGAAAATAGAAAAGCTGTGTAATTACTTTGAACAGTTGACTCTGTGTTCATGTTTGTGATGATTACATATTGTTAATGTAGATGAGAAGAATGCCTTGTTTTCATCAAACAAGCTATTTATTTGGAGTGATCATATTTGCTTGAGTAAGGCTCAGATGATTACGCGCAGAAAGTTGTGTTTTGGTCTGGCATTTTTCTTAGCTGGATAGCCGGTAAGCTGTTGGTTCCTCATTAAACTGTCAAGAGCGGTCTAACTTAAGAACGATTTCGATGTTGGCCCAAAATGTAATGGCTTTGAACACGAAGAGCTTGGACATGTTGAGACGTTCTCATGCAACAATTGTTTCTGGGTTGTTAAAGGCGCAATAATGAAAGAAAGCAATTCTTTCTAGCACTGCAATGTGGACGACGCCAAATATACCAACTCCAGCCACAAGGGGCCAGTAAAAATGTATGACTTGTATATTCTTTAAAAGAGTTACCCTTAAACTTTGATCCAGATTTGTGTCCTTTCAGTGCGTGCCGTTAGCTTCTGTTTCTCTGTGTTTTTCCAGCTCATGGAGGTATATTTTTATTATTGTCATGTAGGGATCTATACAACCTCCAACCAAAAGGTGTCAGCGAAGGAACTAGCTTGTTTTGTTTAACTTTGTGGTTAATAGAACATTTAAACCTGAACTGGAAAATCCTTTAGCCATTGTCTTGTTAAATATGACTTTTAAAATGTCCCAAAATCTTAAATACCGTCGTTCTCTTCTCTCTCCAGACCAACATCCCCTTCCTGCAGAACGTTTTCTCCAACCACCAGTTCCTGCACTCCACAGTGGACACGCAGTTCATCGACGAGAATCCTGATCTGTTCAACCTCAAACCGGTCCAGAACCGAGCCCAGAAACTCCTGCACTACCTTGGTGCGTGAACAATCGAAACATACACAAATCATTGCTTAAATGTTCAGTTCACGAAAGCGTCCAATCATTATACATAGAAACCAATCAATCAAGTCCAAACATTAGCCTCCCAGATAAATAATTAAATTTAATTTCATATTGATTTAATGCATAACCTCCATGAGTCATGCGGCCCATTATTGACAGTGACAGTGCATTTAGATTAGCTGCTTGTCTGGGTGGATTACTACGAAACAGAGTCATTAACGAAGACAAGTCACATTCAAGGAACACTGGGCATGTCTGAAAATGTTCAATTCACAAAATGGAACTGCAAAATAAATGATTCTATCATTCTGATTTGATTTTCATTCTCCGAACACTGTGACTAGCTCCAAAAGCCATGACAGATGATAATCAGAGTCTTCTCTCTGCTGTGGTGCATACTTTTATTGTTCAAATATCATTTCAAAGCTATATGAAATATGTTCAGTGAGCCTTTATTGTGCATTGATTGTCTTCTGCTCTTTCCCAGGTCATGTGATGGTGAACGGCCCGGCCACGCCCATCCCGGTCAAAGCCAAGCCGTCGTCCATAGACCCAGTCATCCCTCCAGTCACCATGGGTACGCCCCCCTCCCTCTCTCTCAATCTGTTCTCTGATGTAACTTTTAGTCAGACCTTTTTGTTTAGCATTTCTAAAAAACACATTTGTTTATTGGTTGGTTACGCCTGTTATTTTACTGTAAATGGCACTTGCATAACTAGAGCTTTAGTGAGCAATTTGTTGTTTTATGGCATGATTGCGAGCAGAAAATGAAGGTAAATTCATACATCTTTAACTGTTATGCCATGTTTGGCTCTTTGCGGGTTTAATTTGGTGTTGATTAATGTGAAGTATGTGACAAATATCTTTTACTGGTTGAAAACATGCACATGAGGGCTTATTTTAGAAACTATAGTTAATCGTTTTAACAGGCATTAAAACGAAGCTTATGGTCCAGGAGGCAGTTTATCCTGTTAATAGTTGTCCTGCTTATATTTAAGATTTAAGGTCTTTAGAAAAGTAGCATTATATATTCTATCGTTTTCATACAGTGCAAATGAAACTTTTTTTTTTAAGAAAACAAAACAAAAAAGTAGTCCAAAGATAGTCTGGCATACGTCCCCTTTTCGAAATGTCTCATTTGTCCCTTTTCAAATGTATTGCAAAAGTCAGTCTTTCCATTTTGTAAATGTTATTTCAGTGCAGTTCCTGACAGTCGGCTCTGTCCTTGTCATCCGTCTCCTTGTTAATGCCACATTCCACAGGTATCCATCCATCGTTTCCAATGCGTTGTTGATATTAAAGACGGTTTGCAGTGGCATTGAACGTTGGGGAAAATGTAGAGAACATAGTCATGAACGTTTAAGATGCCGACACAAAAACAGAGCAATGTAGTGTATTCGATTCGTGGAGATTCTGAGCAGGGAGAAAAGATGGTTTGAAAGAGGAGTTAAGGAGGCAATCTTTGTTAAAAAAGAGAATCCTTCATTAAATCGGAATGGAGGTTTAAGATTCAACCTTCCTGTTGTTTATAATGGTCTGCTGAAACCATGGAGACGCCCTGGGCATTCGGATGCTAAATAGGCACTCAAGGTGAGGCAGGGAACAATAGAACAATAGGCCCATCCCAGTTTCTATGGGCCATTAGCAGGAGGTCCCGCCCTGTGGGCAGGGCTCTCACAGAGTAGGATATAAACAAGAGTTCTCAGACTTGTTTCTCTGATTGAGAATGACTCTGGGATGAGAGTTGAAACGTTTTGTTTTTTTCTAAAACAGAGTCCAGATGACTACAACTGAATCTTTTTCTACAATGAACATTTAAGTTTACATCATAAATTGTGAGACCCACTGGACACAATCACTGGACAATCATCACATTTAAGAAAAATTATTTACAAGTTAAGATTACACAGTTCATCCCTTTTCTCTACTGTAAATGTAAGCAAATATCAAGGCGCTCTGGATACTCCGGGTTAAACCAGGTGACAAATGGGCTGTCGGGGAGTGCTGTAGCTGTGGGTGTTTGGGGCGACTTCTCCCTGGTCCAATTTGGCTCTTGGGGAAACGAGGGGTCCGCTGGTGATCCGTAAGTACAGCAATAACAAGCTGCAGTTCAGACACAAGTCCTCTGCCCCATCTGCAACAAGCAATGTGAGCAAAGCCAAAGTTCGAGTTGAGTGCTAAGTGGCTACCTGATCAAGACTTTTGCTAATTAACATTTCAAAACAAGATCATTATTCTATCTTTTGAATGGTAAATAAAGGGCCTCAAAATGGCCCATAACAGAAAAGAAGTAACATGGCTGAAACCCCTGAATAGTCTCTTTACTTGGCTGTATTGACTTTTTTCACTTCCTATTTCAGCTATCCTATTGTTAAAAATGTGTAACGTGATTATGATAAATTGCTCAGTGCTTTAGCTTGTAACATCATTTGAAGAAACTTAATGCAATTTAACAAAAAAATCATTGCTAATTTTACTGTCGGCCTTTATGGGTCCGATTAAACGATCAATAAAAATCCATATGGTACGTTAATGTGAGCCTTAATTAGTATATTTTGGGGAAATGCACAAAGTTCCGAGCACCAGGCTCAATAGAAACTGCATTAAGTACAACACAAACTTCCAGGAAAACCACAACTTCTTTCCATCAGCATTGAGTTTCTGCAAGTGTCATCTATATGTCCTGTAGAATGTTACTGAGAAGGCGGTTACTCATAACTAGTTATTAGTTTATTGTCTATAGAGGTTAGGCAGATGACATCACA
Source organism: Chaenogobius annularis (assembly GCA_015082035.1). Taxonomy (NCBI): domain Eukaryota; kingdom Metazoa; phylum Chordata; class Actinopteri; order Gobiiformes; family Gobiidae; genus Chaenogobius; species Chaenogobius annularis. The sequence continues at coordinate 1,146,607 of BJKM01000027.1, forward strand.
TCATTGAACTAATAAGTAACTTAGTTTAGTAACAAATATAAAGGTCTACAACGTTGCTTAATATTTTATTTTATTTGAACCTTATATCTTAAAGAAAATCTAGTAGTTGAAAACCAGTAGTTGAGTTGAAGTGTCCTTTATCTCCATCTACCATTAGAAAACTAGTTCAGCTCTGTGCGGTCGACACAACAACTTAAACTACTTTCTGTTGGCATTTTTGCATTTTGCCCTTCGAAGTTAAGTTGAGCGAACCGACAGCTCCACGGTCAGAAATGGGGCAAAAGAAAAGCAACGAAACACATGTTAATAGTTGTACTGTCCATAGTGCTGCTGGTGGTGGTGTTGAGGGGTATTTTTCAAATGATGTCGGGGCATAACCTCTATTTTGAACCAGTGTGCTTAGCATCAGTCCTTTGCCTCGGTTAAGGTTATTTAACAAATATTAATATCACTTAACATCAAAAATATCACTGGAAACTCCAAAAGGTCTATGTTAAAATACACGTTCTCCAGCCGAAAAAAAAAAATCAATGTTGCACCTTAAAGTAAACCTCTCTGCTATAATCTAAGACAGTATGTACGGTGTTTAACTATTGTCCATGTTTAGAAGAGCAGGTGGAGGTTGTGCCCATCTCAGGAAACTAAAAATAATACAGCTGAAATAAATGGGTGAGAGAATGGAACTTTTCCTAATGGTGCCTTTGTTGTACTTTGGTCAATTTACAATTCTTTCTGCTAGTTTTTTCGATTATTCAAAGTTGCACAATGGCACCAATATTCACAGCTGCTCATTCTGACAATAGACTCGTCTCCGCGAGAGTCTGACATGTTTATCATTGTACGCTCTGCTTCAGCTCATAGCCGGCGCCAGTAAACAACGATTTCTAATAAAGTAATATGAATAATCTGAATGATAATCAGCCCGAGCTAATCAAATGTGACACCTCAAAAGCGGAACGGGCGAGACTGGAATAATCGCAGCCGTTTCTGTATTTCTACTTATGCAAATGGTGTGTTTAAAACTGTCATTGGCCTGAAATACAGGCTGACACAAAGTGCTAAATCACATTCATAATGTTGGCGACTTGTGGATATGTTTACTAAGGAAGAAAATGCCCTGTTAAATCCTTTTATTTTTACTCAGTTTTGGAGGAAGTGTTAAGTTAGTAATGGGTCACAATTAACCAGTTTTTCAATCATTGCAATTTGGCCACGATAGGTTATTCGTGGGGTTTTTGTTATCTGTGGTAGAAATGTCCAAGCGCAACGCGAGTCACGTACAGCGGCGTGCGCACACGCGCAGCCCAGCGCGTCAACAAGACTGGATAAACATGCTGCATTAAAGGGCAGGGAAGTGAATTGTTATGGAACCAAATTTTCCTCTCACAGGAATATTTTCAAGTTTAAACCTTAAATAAATGTTTCCTTTCTTTTTGCTGATAATTGTGAATAATCGTAGGCTCTAAAATGAATATCGTGACATCCCTAGTTGGTAAATGGTAACACAGTATATGACATGGTTATACTACATGGTTCACTAAAATGAAGTGAACGGAATTATTTTAAATTATCAATATATTTTGACTATTTCCTCCCAGTTTGACCATCTTGGAAATGTTTATAATGTTACTTCCTGGTTGCACATGAGAAGCAGCTGTGACATGGTAGAGGTAATTTTACAACTGTTACCTATAGGGCTGCAGCTATCGATTATTTTAGTAATCGAGTAATCTATCAATTCTATCCTTCGATTAATCGAGTAATCGGTTATTTTTTTTGTACATTCAGTAAACCATTTAAACGCATATTAAATTATTTTTTAGATAGACGTTATAGTTCATAGTAATAAACAAATACAAAATAAGGAATTTCTCCTTAAAATAACACATTCTTAATTTCATATAAATTTGTCCCCAAAATGACAACATTTCACTTCAGTCCAAACTGTTCTGTTTGTATACAAAGAATATATATAAAGGACTTAATTAACTTGTAATAGACTGTAAACAGTTACAGTAGATCTGTCACATCACTTACAAATAAGACATTTGTAACGTTATGTTCGGTGGGACCAGTGGTCCTGGTGTTTTGAGCTCTGCATTTTGCGTTTTGCCGTTTTGTCACTTTGGCCTCCGCGTCTCGGACTTTGTTTCACAACAGATTATTCTAACATTACCGCGGTCCTTGTGCTGTTTCCATGTGCATTGGCTGTTTAAAAGTACGACTGTGACTGGGAAGCAGAGTTGAGTGGCGAAAGCGCGGGGGCTCAGGTGGGCGGAGCTAGATGCGGTGTTTAGAGTTGCAGCTCGGGATTATTATAATAGATCCATGGCTCTTTCACTCATCAAAACTCTTCCCAGTCGCACTCGTGAGTTTAAAAACGCGCCGCTCTCTTCCTGTTGCGCCTTCGTCAGAGCGGAACAAGCTCCGTGTGAAACAAAAGCGCCACAAGTCGTTCCGTGCGCTCTGCGCGCCACAGATTCACGTGTTTTTGATTAAATATGTAAATTAAACGAATAATCGAAGCAATATAATAATAATCGAAGCTTTTTTGTAATCGAATTATTCGATTTACTCGAGTAATCATTGCAGCCCTAGTTACCTAGCAACCATATGGTAAACAAGGGCCAAAATCCATATAAATGACACTATACAACAGTAAGCGTGTTGATGACGAGCCGCTGAAGTGTTCAGGACGTCCTAATCCTTCAAATGTTTTCAGCCGCTCTTCACCACAGATTTCTCGCCGCTCTTCCTTAACTTATATCTTAAATGAACCTGTGACTGTCCAGCAACAACACTGTAAAAACATTTAGCCTGTTCTCATTTGTTTGTGGCCAATTCAGTAAATGATCCAAACTAAACAGCTGTGGCTTTGTGATTAATTCGCCTGCGGTTTAACAACACTGACAGCTGTTTTACGCTGCTGCTTGTCTTTACCGCGCTCACAACTCTGAAGCGAGACGGTCCAAATTCTCACGTTTACCACCCCTGCGCCCTTCGTGCAGGTGTCAGAAAATGCACACTTCAGTCTAGTGTAGTGTGTCGTGCAAGTATTGGGACTGTCTCTACATTTTGGCTGGAGTGTTACTTATTGATGACACAGTGGGATTCAGTTTCAGAACACTTTTATTTTTTACGTTTTTTTCTTATGATCTACAACCTGACTGTTGTAAAACTATGATAAAAACAGGAACTATCCCACCAAAGTAGTAATAATTAGAAAAACATTTAACAGAACCTGTCTCATGCACTTTAAGCAAGACTTTGTAAGAGTAATTAATGCTCTATTGTTTGAAACGATGTCAAACGAACTCTACACAACCACAGAAGAATAAAGGGAGTGAAATACTTACTACAAATCAACCACAGTATGAATGTTTTTAGTGGGCAGCTATTTTAAGTGTGCTGTGGAGGCAGTCCAGGTCAGAGTCTCAGCACTGCTTGTTACAGTACTGTATTTGAAGTAGCAGCTGAAGTTGCAGTAAGTGCTTGTATTCTATAAGTACTCGTAATTGAGAAGATCTTGGTAGTAGTAGCAGCGTAGTAGTTGTAAAGTTGTAAATAACAGTGCATTTGCCAAGGACCTCACAGTATAATACATATTCCAATACAGGCTCCACTATACAATATATACAATACTTTTCCAGCTCAGCAGCTTTCGACATAATGCCTGTTTTAGCAAGTATTTAAAACAAATTGATGTTGATGTGCCGCTCGTATTGCCAAGACGCCTGCAACAATATGTTAAGATAACAGGCCTAATACATGCCTTTAAATGTAACTTTTGCTTTGATTTAAATGTATAAATTTGAATCGAAGTTATTTGAGTAATATGCTCAAAAATAACCATCATTTGACTTGTTACAGTGCATAGGTCACAAAGTCCACAGACTGTTGACCTTGTGAGTACTTCCCCCTCCCCCCCTTTACACCTTTCCCGTCCAGTGCTGATGAGGTGGCAGACACACACGGCCCGACCCAAAGAATAGTAATGAGATTTGTAATGTGCCTCCATCCCCTTCTTTCATTCAGAGCAGGGATTGGGAGGACACAGGGATTAGTTCTGTTTTATTATCACTGTGGTGGGAGGGGCTAGGCACGAGGAAGCAGAGCGAGGAGTTAGGGAAGGCTTTTAATCCTTATATGGGCCAGATTAGGTGGTCCGACTGACATGAATAATGTAAAGGGGGGAATTGGGTATTACCGTGTGGGCAATGGTGAGAAGGTAAAGAAGGAAACAGTGGAAGTTCAGAGCCAGGGGGAATATCTGGTGGATTGCATACTTTCTCTATGCATTACTTAATGTACTTAGAATAATGTGACCGTAAAGTACCAAATATGAACAGAATAACAGTTGATATACTTTTCTACATTGATCAGAAAGCCTCGACCTTACAACCAGTGTCTATTTGGTTCTTTCACCTATTTCACCAATAAACTATGTTGGAAAATAATACGACTTGGTAAAGGATGCAAATATTATCTGAATTTACTGACCTTGGGGAAACGAAATTGTCACGAGAACAATTTTTTTAAAGTACAAACCTCCCAAAACAGAAGTAAAACAGCAGAATGAAAACTTGATCTTTGTTGATCTCAGTTTGTCAGTTTATATTTGTACTGTTGTTTTCGTTCCCCCTGTGCTTATTCTTATTATGACCTTGCTGTTTTTAATGGGGAAATGTAGAAGTGAATCACTGCCATTAGTTTAGAACTAAATGAGGCACTCTGTTGTTCAAACAAAACGCACATTATGTTGATATTTACATTCTTTACAGGGTGAAATATTAGAATAAATTGTAGCGGTCTTTTTGTTGTATGTGTGATCATGTGTGTGAGTGAGGTTTTGTTGGACATTGTTTTTCAGTGTTTTAACATGAAGTAACATTTGCGTTCCTTCATAGTGGAAGCAACAGTGCAAGCAATACTCAATTTAAATAGTTAAAAATGGCGTGTGTGCGCAGATAGACGGTGGTAATTGTGTGAGCCGAGCGAGGCAGTGATTTGGAGCCAATGAGAAGAGACACGTTTGACATCTCGCAGACAGACGTGTCATCGCCGCCGTCAGTCCGCAGCCTGTTCTCTTGGTCCACTTTCTATGACACACTTTGGGGAAAATGTCAGTTTAGCTCATTTAACGTCTCTCCAGTGTTATGTGGGATTCTGCTCCATGTGGTGTTACAGGCTAAACCAACTTAGCTTCCGAAATGAACAAATTGTAGCTCTCAGATGACATACATATTGTTGTTAGAATATGTCATTTAAAGAGTTTTTAGCCAACAAAGTTTCACTACTAGTATCATTACTGCAATTTAAATTCTTAATAGTCATACTGGCAAACTACTACTAATAATGTAACAGACTCAACACCGGGATGGGAGTTGGAGCCCAAAACTCTCCCTTGTCAGTGGGCTGTTTCGTGAATCGTGAAGTATTTCTCAATATAACGTCAAACACTTGAATGTTTCTGGCAGGTTCAGCCTAACGAAGCTCACCAGCGCAGACGTGCAGGAACCGCAGCTATCAGGACAATGTTGGCGCCAAATAGGGGAGAGAGAGAGAGAATGGAGGACATGCAGCAAATTGTCGCGCGTCCGCAGCTTCGCCTACGTTACGTGTCGCTGTCGCGCCCGGTGTAAATTCCGGGACGCATTTAATAAAACGGCGAGTCAAAAAAAACACACACAAAAAAAACGCTAGAAAGTCCATTTAAGTAAAGTTTAATTACACTTTGATCCGAGGAGTAAAGTTACACGTAATCTGTACTGGCTGCACTGATATGGTACAAAGTGGTTTTAGTGCAGTCGGGAGAATCTAACTGATTGTGGCAGAGTCTGCTCGTCCTGTTTATTGCCTTTGTGACTTGGTTCCCAGGACACTTGAGTTAGTCTCTTATCTTACGCTGCTTTCTTGCAACTGAGGTGAAGTTGGCACAGCACATAATCTGTTTCTAACTTGGACATTTAGGAACACTTTCTCTCTTCAAAATGCATGAATTATACAAGTGACAATACGTTTCTATATCAGGCATCTTTTCTAATTGATGTACTCTTGGGACAATTCTGCAAGCTCAGACAGTGAGACACATCCATTCAGCGTCTCCTAACCCTGCAGCACTCCTATGGGACATGTCTACCCTCATTCCCTCACATGCAAGTCAGGCCCGGTCCCATTAAAACGCTTAGGGAAGTAGCAGCACTTTAGCGCAGGTAATTCTAGGCAGAATCAGCTCTTCTCATCCATTACACTTTTTGTCAAATTCAGCAGATATCCTCTCATGCTCCACTAAGTGTCTGCACAGGGCAAACAAATAGACCATAACAGGTTCACACAAGACCACGCCGTTCAATGGGCCCGGTGAAGACATTTTACAGTAATCGCATCGACTGTAAACGGTTAGTGAACTTTGAGAGCAGCTTTGGAAAGTTTGTAGCAACATCAGCGCGAGAGAAGTACTCAAACCAAAGTATCATGTTTCATCATGTTTCTTTCAGGGTTTCCGATCCATTTTCAAAACAAAGAGCCAGAAGCCTTTACAACAATCTTTCCTGATGTGAAAATGTTTGATGAAGCAGTTCACCTTTGATTTCACCTGATGAAAGTGCCCCCTACAGGTCGGACGACTCATTAAACTAGAATGCAGTTAAGATAAACATATTTTGGAATTTTGCTTAAAATGTATTAAAAAAATTATCACAGAATAGCACAATTTTTTTAGGTTTATAATTTCACTTCCTGTTTGTAATTGATGACGTCACACTAGGAAATGACCCAGCCAACACGGGGTCAAAACTCATCTAATGTCACAATTTATTTTTATATAACAAATAAAAATATATGAGAGCAACTTTATTTTGTTGAATTAATTTGAATGACTATAATTTTTTTATTTTGATATGTATTTATCCAGTGTGACTTTCTGTATATATTATCACTAATATAAATAATGAATTGACAGTGGGTGGGCTACATAACTCAGATCTAAACAAATGATAATCTAAATAAAATAAGAAACAACAAAAAAGCCCTTTCCAATGAAGATAAATGTTCTTCAAAAATGTTAGTTAGTTATTGCTTCTCAGTCCCAGTTTGACTCCTAATCTCACAAAATTGAAAGTGTAGCCCCAATTGAAATAAAAAACATATTGAGACATAAATTCTCCAGGTGCAACTGAGTCTTCCATTCTCCCGCAGTGTCTAATTACAACTTGTTATGCTAATTCTGCTCATGTTTAATCGAATACACTGTCATCTAATCATTTCATGTTTTCGTAAAACCAGCCGCAATTAGTGTTTTTGCTTCATTTTTGATCAGGTGAAGTGCATGATCGCGGTTGTCAAGACGCTGCTCTGATTGACACGTTGGCTAACATGGGCCGTCTTCCTGTCTCTTCCGAACACGTTTAATCAGAGGTGTCGCCAGGAAATAACTTTGGCCAATTAAAATGTACAGTCAGCGATAAAATAAGTTCTATAGGAAAGTCCATCTGGTGGTATTGTTGCTGTTGTGATTCACTTTTACTTGAAGGACAAACAAGAATTGAAGTTGTTTCTATATTTTCGCTCCACACAGACAAATGCATGTTAAAATAGAATATCAGAGCTTTATTGTCTACTGAGGCTCACCACCACAAAAACAGCACAGGACGACATAAATGGAAGCAGAAATATAGCCCGAGCAAAATAAAATAAAAATAATAATAAAAAACATTTGAAAACATCAGCTAATTTCTGTGTTCCAGACCCACACAGTGTCCACAGCACAGGGGACAAAATATGTTTTTAACTCACTTTGTTGCATAATGGAACTCTACAGCGCCTCAAATTGCGGATTCAGGGGGTGTGAGGGGTCTGACACTGTCTCCATTATTATCCACATTGCCCAAATTGGGTCCAGTTTTGTCCAGATTTATACTTAATAATGTGATTTTTTACTCCTGTTTTTGGTGGTTTAATCCCAGAGGCAGTTCTTTAAAGTCGCTCACAAAAGCTGCCCATTTTCCAATTTACCATAAATGTTGTAAATGGAGGGTTTGGAGTTGAATCCGCACAGCGCCAAGGTGATGGCAACTACCGACGGGCAGCATCATACCTGAAACGGTGTGCAAAGTATGATAAACCAAACCAGTTTACTAAATGTGATCTGTGACATCAGCGGTCTGAGTTACACGTCTGATCAAACGCAGTGTGAACGGAGGATGAGGAGTCGAGGAAGGGGAGGAGGAAGCGGGAAAGAAAGTAGGAAGTGAGCGTGGTGATTTGAATGCAGTCTCCTGTGCGCGTAAATGGGTCAGTTGTCAGCCTCAGTAAACCACTCGGGACCCCTGCATCTCCCCGCATGGATCCGCATGTTAGGCCTGTAGTACTATTCAAAACAAACACGCCCCACTGTCACATTCCACCAACCCAGTTTGACGAATTTTCCACAAATCTTATCCCCATTCAACTAAAATATCTGAATAGTTATTATGTATTTAAGTCCCTGTGACGTGCCTGTGTTTTACCTTAGATAACTCACATGGACCTTTAGCTGTTACGGTGACTAATGTCTTTGTCTTAAAGTCTTATTTGCTGTACACCATCTTTGCACTGCCCAAATAATGACGTGGTTTTGCCTTTAAACATTCCAGCTTCAACTCTTTCTCTTTTACCTTGCAGTGTCTCTCCAGTGCTTCTCCAAAGGCCTTTAAAAAGATTCAAACCCAGAGGATGATGTCTTGCCTTGCCACGTGTCTGGTAGCTTTCATTTTCAAGCATGGCGCCCCATATTTTTCTGTGTTGCATGACTCAGAGATCTTAAAACGTCTTTATGAATTAGTTGCGGTGGTTGGGATTGTGCGCAGCCTATATCCAGCACATATGAGCTTTGTGCGAGGCTCATTTGTCTTCCCTGGTCTCATGCCAGTGTCTGCATTTACCGCGCGCAGTGGTTTTACTTTCGGTTTTTCTTTCTTCACGTTTTGCTCTGAGACAATTATAGTCGAGATCATTTGTTTTCAAGGATGAGGTGCAACAATAAAAGGTCAAGTGTGAATATTCAAACTGTGCTGTGAGTGAGGAGAGGGGGAAAGGGAGGGAGAATAAGGACAAGAGAGAAAGGGATGTCAAGGGAGACGAGTAAAAGGAGATGGAGCGAGTGTCCAGGGAAATGGGGAGAGATGAGTTAAGAAAATAAAAGTAAAGAGATGGAGAGACAAGTAAAGGGATTCTAGAGAGAGGGAGAGACACAAGTAAAGGGAGATGAAGAGAGAGGGAGAGACACAAGTAAAGGGAGATGAAGAGAGAGGGAGAAACACAAGTAAAGGGAGATGAAGAGAGAATCAAGTAAAGGGTGATGGAGAAAGAGACGAGGAAAGGGAGGAAGAGAGAAAGGGAGGAGATGGGTAAAGAGTAGGAGAGAGAGACAAAAAAAGAGTTTAATGAAGAGAGTAGAAGAGCACAGGGGGGCTTCTTGCTTAAATTACTCAATCTCACACACACACACTCTTCCCATCTTTCCCACCAAATAGAGAAATATTTATTATATTTTTACTTCAATAAAAGTTCCCTGCTGAGCCCCCCCAATAATCACAAGTCCGTGAATTTGAGGTTTGTCTTCTTAAATAAAACGTGGCTTCAAAACACCCCTAAGGTTGATGGTCTTTAAGGTTTTAGTCTTCTTCTGTCGGGCAGTTTGATTAAGCAGCAGCAGTTTCCGCACAAGCGCCACGGCACCTTGGGTCGCCCGGTGACGGAACCGTCGCAGGAAGTGACACAACCGGCCTTCAAATGTAGCCTTCGGAGCACGCAGACACAGCAAATGACAGAGAGGGGGAGGTAGGCGGGTGGGCCGGTGGGCAGAGGTTTTGGAGGACAACATTTCATGCACATAGTTCCTCATTAACTCGTCTAATTGATTGATGATTGTGGCCAAAATAGATTGCAATTCCATGTTCAATTATTTGAATGCCTCTGGTTGTGTGAATGTTTAATTGCCGGGCTGAGAGTGGAAAGAGCCGTTCAGGCAGAGAGGGGTGGGCAGGCAGGCAGAGAGGGGTGGGCAGGCAGAGAGGGGTGGGCAGCAGGAGGGTGGGCAGGCAGAGAGGGGGGTGAGGACAGCTGGGAACAGGAGCTGGCCCAATGATTAGGGACAACGCACATGCTTCAAAAGGCAAATAATGAAATGGCTTTTATAATAACATTGTAACATCTGATTATACAAGACTGTTACCCAGAGCACAAGGCATTTCAGCGGGAAATCTAGCCCTGATGACAGACCTTTTTAATTCTTTTTTTTATTATTATATTAAGTTTTATAATTCCACGACTTGCACATTACGATGATACGTTACACTTAAGTATAATCAGCTTTGAAGGTCAGATACAAATGTACATTTAGGTAGATGTTTGTTGATCAAATAGAAAAATGGAATCATAAACAAAATGTACAACTGAACTAAAAATATCACTCCAGAAAGAACTGATCTTTGGACCCGAGTCCAGATAATGTGAGTGTGTGCTCTCAGGTGAGGACCACAGTTCCGCCAACAAATATCAGGATTCACAGGACTCATTTTAGCAGTTATTTCTGGAGCTTTGAAGGCTCTTATAATTACTTTCCATTTGAACTCTCTCCACAAACCTGAATGAGTCACAAGGTTTGCTTCAGTGAGGAGCTCTCCCCACTTCTCAACAGGCATTTGAGTGCCAATCTCAGACTCCCATCTTGCCTTTATATTAAAAGTATTATTAGTATTATAACTCAAAAATGCTTTGTAAAAATGAGACTTTTGGGGGTACGTTACCTCAACAAGTGAGGGTTCTAAAACGTTTTGTCAAGAAGCCCGTTCGCTGTAGATAGCTGAAAAAAATCTGAAGAGGGAAGTCACCATTTACCTCTTAAGTGTTCAAAGGACTTCAGGAAACCTTTATTTACAATATGGCATAGTTTGCTGAGCCCATAATTAGACCAAGCTCTAAAGACCAGATCAGTTTTAGAAGGGGCAAAACCCTGGAGGGAGGAAATACTGGAAAGAGCTGAAATGTCTTTTGGAAGACCAAAAGACAGTTTTATTTTAAGCTCTTAGAGCTTGGCTGTCCCATATGGGGTGACATAACACTGTTAAAGTCTCAGAGTAGCAAAATGCCAGAGCTCTTTTTGAGCACTGCATTGAAAATAGTGTGTATGAAGTTTGGCTCGTCTTCATCAGGAGCATAAATATTAAAATGCGAGACTGGCACTGCATCAATTTCACCATTAACCATAATGTACCTTCCATCTGGATCTTCATGAGTGGCTAGTGGGTACAATCCACATGCGTATGTATTAGGATACCCACAGCACTTTTTCGGCCGGCATGGTGGGATGAATAAAACACCTGTTCTGCCCACGAATTCTTTAGCTTGTCGTGCTCAGTATCAGAGAGATGTGTCTCCTGCAAATAAGCAATACGACAGCGGAGCTTTTGTATCTAACTATTTTTCCCGTTTTACTGGGCTGTGGGGTCCTTTGACGTTACAGCTTATGACCTTAAGAGAACCCATTTTTAGACTTGAAATATATGTTAGAGAAAGTTTATAGAGATGATGGTCTCAAGTTACTTTGCATAGTATAAAAGAAATAAAAAAACAAACCGGATATTTTTTGTAAGAACACTGTTCTCATTTTTACCCATTAAATGATCCCCGCGGAACAATGGGATCTGAACAGAAACACAACAACAACAACAACAACCTGAGCACAGCTATTTTCATTTTTGAGCTCTTCATATAATAACAGATGTGTAGTTAAAGTAACCGGCAGGGCGAGCAGTTACAACATGCTCACAAAAGGAAACAATAGGCCTGCCAATAACAGCAGTGTAACCCAGGGTCATATCTTGGAATATACTCGCAGTACTACTTACATTACCTCCTGTCCATTCAAGTCAGTATGCACTGGAGAAAGGAGGATATTTTTCTTTACATAGTCCATGGTCTTGACAGCATCTACAAACTGCTTTTCCACAATGTAGTAAGTGACATGGAACCTGGAAGGGAAGAGGATCCCATATCGGACTCCAGGTCTATCACGGAGCCTTTTCCTGCGGTCAGTGAAGGCTGCTCAGGCCTGCATAATGCTGCTTGTGTAGTCCAGGAATATGGCGACTGGGTTTCCTTTGTAATGGAGTGTGTGTAGCTGATGGCACGTGGTTTATCGCCTGGCTTCCATGGAATCAGACTGCGTCATTCGCCCCTCTGAGTTTCCTGCATTTCCACCATCTTGTTAGACCAAGTAGACAGGCCGCCTTCACGCCTTTCACCTGGGAAGCTCCGCCCAAATTGCGGTGGTGCTACTATTGATCTCTGTCTTGCCGCCTTGTTTAGTTATGGTGGAGATATCCTGTCGCAGAGCGGCAAGGATGTCTGTTTTGATCGATGTGGCGTCCATCCTAGCTTTTAGAACAGGCTTTGGTGTCGCTTCGTTGGCGGTCTTGTCCAAACTTTTTCCTACGGCTGCCCTGGGCCTGGAGTTTGATGAGGCCTCATATTTGTACTGTGCTTTCACAGATGTGACTTCAACGTTCGGTGCACCATCGATAGTTAAATGCTTTTGGGAGGTTTTACAAGACAAATAATGACATTTAAACTGAAATGTGCACTAGCTGAGAAGTGCGTCTGAGAAGTGCGTCTTCACTCCATCACGCTTGCTCGCGCCCCACACTTTTTGAAAACTTGTAGTGTTACAGAACATAAATCAAAATAGTAAATATGCTTTTGTGTGCTGTAGGAAAAATAGATCTAATATAATCTATCATGACTCCTGGGGTTTGTTTTTAACATGTGACCTGTGAAGCACTTTGTATGAAAAGTGCTTTACAAAAAAGAAAAAAAGATTGATTGATACAACATCACAATGAAAAAAACACAAAAAAAACATTTTGGTGTTTCAAAATCAATTACACTCTAGCTAAATAAAATGCCCAGTTTGAGATAGAAAGACATCATTGATTAAAGTTTAAGGTTAAATCTTTGCCTGGAATTGTCTAACTCCACTATCTCCATGGAGACAACCAGGGCAAGTTACAGGTCAGCTCTGTGGAAATGCGGCCCTGCTCAAAGCAAGAAGGCATATGACAAAGCCACAATACCATTTTCCTCAGCTGAGTTACAGTAGTTGGACTCACAAACAACAAACCCGCTGCAAACCGGTGCTTTTGTTTGGGTGCCACTTCGGCACAGTGTGGTATTCTTGAGTGTTTTTTGTGTGTGTTTATCTCGGCTTTTAGCAGTGACATTTGGCCAGTGTTTTGTGTTGCTTTGGGAGTTGAACAGTGTCTCTCAATAAATGCCAAGTTTTACAGCCTTGTTCTTCGTTTCCTGTGGGGCCATCTTAAAAGCCAACACTATTAATGGACTGTGCGCTGTGTCATATGTATCGACATCTAAGTACAGTATACAGAAATAACTGGGATTGAGTTCAGTTATTGTGCCGTCTTGTGCAGTGACAAAAATGAAAGAAAATGATTCATGAATAAATGCACAAATCACTGGAACTGCCTCTATTTGATGGTGTTTTAAACCATTTAATTTATGAATGAATAAATGTCAAAACGGGAACTAAACCCGGAACTAATCCAGACAATAGACCAGAACTAGTTTACGCCTGGACTACGACGGGACTGGAACGGGTGTAGATTTACTAGCTAAAAACTCCCCAAATATGCTGTCAATTGATGTTAGTGGAAATAAGTAAATCTGAAGCCATGTATGCAAACTTTGGCAGGAATATTGGAATCTCAACCAGATACCGTACAAAAACATGTTGGTTCACACAGATCCATGGGCAGAAACGTGAGGGAAGAGAATGAGAATAGGCCAGACTAACCAGTGCTTACAGAGGATAGGCAAACGTCCCACTGGTTTATACGACCACTGCCAAGAGCCTGAAACTGTTGAGCATGTACTCATTCACTGCCCAGCGTATGAGAGAGAGAGAACTGAATTAGTTTTATGGTTCCAAAGCAATAAACATGAATTTTACTTGCTTCTCACTAACCCTTCACAAAAGTTATACAAGCTTACAGCTGCTTTGTTAAATTATGATACAGGATTCATTGGAAGGTTATAGGTTTAAAAACAAATTTGAAAAAAAGATGGGGGACATACTAAGTGGGACATTACCCACTTAGTATTTTTCCTATCTATGCTCCAATCCAGCCATTAAATGTAACAGAAGAAGAAGAAAAAAAGACTAGAACAGAACCACGTCAGGACCAGGACATGAACAGGACTAAACCACAACTAGACCACCTCAGGACTAGAACCATGACCCTGCCACCAACCGGACAGGAGCAGGACTGGAACCAGGAGTGGAAACAGGGCATGACTAAACCAAGTCTAAATCTGAAGTAAACAGAGATCAAACCAGGACCAAGCCAGACAAGTGCCCACGCAGCCAAAGAGTGTGACGTTCACATCTTGCATTGTTAAAAACAACGTGAACAATTTAAGCCTGGCTTGATCTGTCAACATCCAAAGAGACAACAGTGTTGCCTTGTGCTTGGAAATGGAATAAAACTAAAATATGCTGTAGAGTTAAAAACTCTCTGTGCCTTTTTGATGCTGCTGTCAGGAGGTTTTTTTGGTCCTGAAAGACGGGAATGACACTGCAGACAGGGCTCGGAATTTCAACCCCTTTTTAGTAGCTATACCCTTGAATCTTTCAACCTGGCAACCATGCAATGTCTATATGTGTCAGTTTTCTCCACCCACCAGTTACTGCATACTTTATATACCAAGAATGTGCCGATGTTGGGATGAATATGACCCTACGTAACATAACACACAAAAGGATTGCTTGTTTCACTGAAGTGTATTTTCCGTCTCTTCTGTTCAGGTGACCCTCCGGTTGGCTTCCGAGACGTCCTGCTGCGAGATGGGCCTGAGGGCTTTGCTAAGGCTGTGCGCGCTCACCAGGGCCTGCTCCTGATGGACACCACCTTCAGAGATGCTCACCAGTCGCTCCTGGCAACAAGGGTCCGGACACACGACCTCAAGAAGATCTCGCCTTTCGTCAGCCATAACTTCAGTAATCTGTTCAGCCTGGAGAACTGGGGAGGTGAGTGGAGAAAAACCAGAGTTCACACAGTTTGAGAGCATGTTTGTTTTGCTTTCAGAGCCAAGACTAGTTTATTAATAATGCGTTATTCATAAATATCTCAACTAGGGCCTGATTTATCAAGTGCAAAACCAAGAAGAGGTGTTAAAAGTGGACTAAAGCCAGACACAGTTGGCATTTGCGTCTCTCACAGATGCTAAAAGGACACAGCGCAGTTGTTGCACCTGGGACTGAATAAATATGCAAAACCAAATGTGCAAAGAAGGAGGAGGGAAAAATGCGAATCATCTTCTTTCACGGAAGCTGCTAATTTGTCACGACTAGGAAGGCCAAATCTGTGAACATTTGCAGGAGGAACAGAGGTAAGTATGTTGTGTAGGCAAGACTGCTGCAGCTTGTGCACTAGTAGGGCTTTATAAATAATATAAAATGCCTTTAAATCACTCATTTACAAAGTTGAAGTTTTGACATGTTTGTTTGAAGGCAGCTGCAGTAATAAAAATATACACTTTATCGATTGACCCATTTGCCTTGACTCTGCCTTGTATTTCACTAAAGAGTGAGCAGACTGGTCCATCAAACTGTTCTTTTTACGTCTGTCCTTTCAAAGTCCTAAGCGCCGGCAACGAGGGCGCTACACGGTGTACAGGAGGAGGAGGTGCGGCCGCCACCCGTTCTCTGTTCTCATCCCGTGGGGCCCCGGCTCATATGCGCGTGTGGCACCGGCTCATGTACGCCGTGCGCGTGTGGCACCGGCTCGTGTGCGCCGTGCGCGTGTGGCACCGGCTCGTGTGCGCCGTGCGCGTGTGGCACCGGCTCGTGTGCGCCGTGCGCGTGTGGCACCGGCGCATGCGCGCCATGCGCGTGTAGTGTGTCGTTATCCTGCTTCAAATTCTCCATTGAGTTGGCCATAACCTGTCGCGGGTGCAGCAGCACTAGTTACTGTGAAGTTTCCACATGTCCATCTGTCCCAAAGCGTCCCAAAGCATCAGACACTTGACTTGATTTGTATTCCAATTCAACCCCAGTCTCTTCTCAGTTCGTGCACCCTCAATGTACTCAGTGGTAATGATATGTCAACATAATAAGCTACTACTCTTGCCACAGCTGCCTTGGGGTAGATTGTCCGAGGTAAGGCTTCCAATTTCCACCATCAATCCCACTCTCACACAAAGTGGAGATGTGGTGTGATGACCCTCGACAACGGGCACAGCAGTCTGAGCAGGGATTTAACTGTCAAATTGTGGGTTGGTGATCGTTGGGTGAAAGCGCTAACTACTGAGCCACAGAGCAACTTGGGGCCATAAATATAATACAAAGAGTAAGAAAAAAGTGTAACTGCATGTGTTCTGAATTCATTTTCAATTTGCAAGTTTCCTTGGAGTAAGAAAGTCCCCACATAATAAGGGGCGAGAATAACACTTTTTTAATAAGTTAAATGGTTGGGAAAAAATGTGTGGGCGTATAAATGACAGACTGCAAATTGCAAACAGACAGAAGACATTGAATCCGAATCAGTCAACAGACTCACACACCAACACAAACTTTATTCACAGATGAAAAGTTGTTTATTAAAATACCAGAATTGCTGAACAAAACTTTTTTGTTATGTAACGTTAACGTGTCTTCAAATACCGACGTCCCGCTTGTTACTGCCGTGAGAAAGACTGCTCCGTCATTACAAATACACTTCTGATAATGCCTCCAATAAAAGGTTTCTGGCACGACAACGTCCCTTTTTAAAAAATAATCATCCCTTTAAGAGTGTAAATAATTAAGAACAACAACTATTCCGTCGCGTCCATAGAAAGCACTGGAGGATTGTGCACCCTTCTCTCTTGTCTTGACTAACAAAGAAAGATGAATGTTGACTCCCAAAAGCAGCCCGTTCCTCTGTCATCATGTTGTTTTCTCTCCGTAATGTTCTTTAGTGGCTGGTGCGTTGCTCTGAGAGTGAGGCAGACTTTGCCCACTATATTCACTGTCAAAGTCCTGATAAAGATGGAGTGCTGCTGTTTAAACTTCAAAAAAAGCTTTTAGTGAAGACTTGAAATCACACCGCGCTCACACCTACATCAAACACTGGCGTTTATGACACAGTTAAAAGACCAGGAATATTCAAGGGCTGAATTTTATATACTATTAACTATATTGTTTCGGCCTGAAGTGACAATAGGAAATGTATTTGTGGTGTGATAGTGAAGTAGACTCATTTTGACTATGTTCAATGTAATAGTTTTTAATGACGTAGCTTCTTCAGTGGAGGGAATTTCAAATCATCCTAGGTTCCAGCAAATATATTAGATTGAAACGAGTTTCAACACAACTCAAAACAAACAAGTCATTAAAGGGGACATATTCAATTTCAATTTATTTTTGTACAGCCCAAAATCACAACAGTAGTTGCCTTTCGAGGCAGCGACAGTGGAAAACAAAATAAACAGTGTTCATAGGGACTTTGGTAATGTCCCAGCGTCCTGTGTCCTTAGACAGATGTCCCATTGCTCCCCTGTCCTTAGACCCAAAGCCTCTTTTGGGAAAAAAGTAGAAACCTGTAGTAGTTCCACAGTGGAAGGAGAGATCCGACTCCCTCGCGGACGGACAGGCGGACGAGCCTCAATTTGCAGATAGACGGTGGAGCAACACCCACTCAGGAGGAGAACCAGTTCTTCGAGGGCTGATGAAGAAACCGTTCAATATGGAGTAGAGAACGTTTTCTCCAGGCAGACCGTTTCTCCAGGCAAGATGAGGAGCATCTGGATCCACAGTTCATCGATGTGACTGCTCCACTCCCGTCGGGGAAGTGGGAGAAAAGAAAGGTAAAAAGCAATGAACAAATAGGCAAGTGAAATTAAATATTAAATATTGTTTGATTAAAAGTAGTAAGAAGCAGAGGATAGTGCTCAAGCCATACTTCCCACAGCATATGTTTGCTCCTCAGGGCAGCATAGCTGCGGAACTGTAGGTTTTTATTTTCTGCTCCTAACTGGCCTGACCATAAGCGATTTCAAAGAGGACACGTTTTATGTCTGGTCTTAAATGAAGAGACTGGCGGCCTTTTTAACATGGACAGGAAGCTCGATTCCACAACACAGGAGCTTGGTAGCTAAACGTCTCTACCTGCTACTGTGCTTTTAGAGACTCTTAGGACCACCAGAAGTCCAGCATTTTGGAGAGCGAAGTGCTCTGTTTGGTATGATAAGGTACTATAGCTCTTTGAGGTAGGATGGGGCCAGTCATTTATGGCTTTGTAAGTCAGGAGGAGGAAATTTGATTCTAAACTCTATAGGGAGCCAGTGAAGAGACTCGAGCACCCGGCGGTAATGTGCCCTCTTCTCTTTAGTTCCTGTTAGTAATCTTGCTGCTGCATTTTGAACCAGTTGAAAGCTTTTTATGGAGCTTTTTAGGGCACGCTGCAAGCAGGGAGTTACAGTAGTCTAATCTAGATGTTACAAACGCATCCGCATCACTTTTAGGCAAGATTTTTCTGATTTTGGCTATATTACGCAGATGGAAATAGGTTTTACAGGCTTGATTTATGTGTGCTTTTGAATTAGAGCTCTTGGTCAAATTAAGAACTCCAAGGGGTTTTCTTACAGTGGAGCTAAAGGCGGAGGCCTAAAAACAAACTGACATTGTCCAGTGTGACTATCTGCTCAGATAAAGCGTCTTGTAGATTGATTAGGGCCTAGTACGATGACCTCGGTTTTTTCAGGGTTAAGAATATTATGCCAAATCAACTGTAATGGGCGTTTAACCTTTTTACAATGTTGTTCCCTCATCATTAGTTTACTCAAAGTTGTATTGTGATTGATTCCTGCATCTTTGAGTGTTGAGGAAATGCCTGTTTTCACCTACCCCCTATCCCCGCCCACATCCCTGTACTTAGGCCACGACGATCAGTTCTGCCGATTTAAACAGAAGTTGACGGACCGGTTTCTATTTCTAAGCCGTGTTCAAGCAATCGTGCTGTTAACAGTGTTAAAAATGTAAAATGATGATCTACTTATATTTCAATACAAAATACATGCCATTTAAGACATATCTGGATATTTTTGTGTCTCTCTACTGCAGTTTGCAGTATTTAGGACGCAGAGGAATCGTATTTAGGTCGTTGTGAACGTCATGAACGTTTTTATGGAGAAGATTAAAGGCAAGGAAACAATTTATATACATTTAAAAAATCACCATAGTCTGATTTTCAATTTGTATTCAGTTGTACCTCCAGTGGGGATTTCCAACAGATGGACCAAATGAAGTTTCCTATGAGAGTTTGTTTGCCAGAAAAAATGTTTGAAGCTAAGGAAAAAACAAACAAAAAAAAAACAGCAATTACTGTTAGTCTTACTTTTATTCAAAGACATCCTAAAATAAACAAAAAGGACAATCAAAGCAGAGATTAACACTGGCAATTTTGCAAAGCTCGCACAAAGACATGCTATTCCATTCAATTGCACATCGATTCCTTTTGCTGCAGTTTAAAGGCATTCATTCAACTCCTTTTGATTTGAGCATGAGTAGAAGGCAGAGTACCAAAGCAAAACAAATGACCCAGGTCCATGCATTTTATGTAAATACAGCAATACTGAGAGCTATTAAATTAACGGTCTGCTGCGAACACCAGAGTGGTTTAATAATATGAAATGCATGAGTACAGGCTACAAACTTGAATGTTGCTACAGTTAGCGCTTTTCTGAGTTAGATCTTATTTGAGATGTCTGAGCCTGACTGATCCTGGTGTAAACTCTGAGAAGCAACTGTCAGAGTGAGGCATGATTGTAGCTGATGATGGCGCTTTGCAAAGGAGCCAAAACTACCTTTGGTATAGACGGGAAATATGTGCTTAAGTACAAATGTTCCAACAATGAACTACCTGTAAATGAATACATGCACGATGGAGAAGGTCAATGTCGTACATGGGGAACATTCTACAGTCACCTTTTTAAACATGATGTTTTGCTTTTTTTCAACAATTACAGATCATGTTGAGCTATGGTGGTGGAGACAGTTACTATTATTTTTATGAACAGATTAACAATAGCATGTGGCTTTTTCTGTCTGAAAAACCTTGATAAACAGAGCTAGTTCATTATAAACCATTTGCAGCAGTCCAAAAATGTAAACTAAAAGCTAGCATACTGGCAGTGAACCTCCTGACTTTGGAGGATAAAACATTTTTACAACATCACACAACTGTACAGGCTCGTTAAAACATTTTCAGACAAAAAGAGGAAGAATTTCTTGTAACCGTTTACAGTATGCCGTGTACTCGGGCAACACACTTTCAGATCTTGTGCTTTTAGCTATAAGCTGGAGGTCGAATAACCCCAACAGACAAAATGACACGTTCCCCTACGACAATGTGGTCACCGTTCCCCTACGACAATGTGGTCACCGTTCCCCTACGACAATGTGGTCACCGTTCCCCTACGACAATGTGGTCACCGTTCCCCTACGACAATGTCACCGTTCTACGACAATGTGGTCACCGTTCACCGTTCCCCTACGACAATGTGTCACCGTTCCCCTACGACATGTGGTCACCGTTCCCCTACGACAAGTGTCACCGTTCCCTACGCTCACGTTCCCCTACGGACAATGTGGTCACCGTCCCTCGACAACGGGTCACCGTTCCCCTACGACAACGTGGTCACCGTTCCCCTACGACAACGTGGTCACCGTTCCCCTACGACAACGTGGTCACCGTTCCCCTACGACAACGTGGTCACCGTTCCCCTACGACAATGTGGTCACCGTTCCCCTACGACAATGATTCCCGTAGTGGCTCAGACATTACTAAGCTCTGTTCCTTTGTCTCGCCGGGGTCACTTAGACAAATACAATACTCTTCTATGAGATTGTGCAGAGGCGTTTTGTTCAAATAACTCCGCACTGATTTACTTATGCCTCGGCTTTTATCGGCTTTTATCGGCTCAAACACCAGATACTTTGACACAGTAATGAAATACTGGTCTTTTTCTAACCGCTCCACCAGGAGAAATTTAATCTAATAGCGCTTTTTCAGCACCAAAGAACCGCTCGTATTTGCTTTGTGCAACAGTAAGACAGAACAAAGCGGGATTAGAAATAACACTTTGCAGGCTGTTTTGATCAGTTTGAACTACCGTGGATAATTGCACTACTAAAAGTTTTAATTAATGCCAAACTTTATTATTTTTTTGTTCAGTAATGCCACAAAGTAAGTATTAATTTGGTCTTTCCGTGGCTCATTTGAAAGAGAAGATCGTCAAGGTTGGTCTGGGCACAATATCTTTTGCATGACGTGACAGGAGTGTGTTTTCCTCTTTTTTTCCTTTTTCCTTTTATTCTTCTTCAAACAGAACAAGACCAGACAAAATCAAAAGAGTAAAGTAGCCCAAGGAATGAAACAGAATATAAAACATCAGTCAGACAGCTGTCCCAGTATCTGGCAAATGTCTGTTTATGTTCAAAGCAAAAGTCATTTTTTTTCTGTTATGTAGATGTCAAAAATTGATTTCAGTCCAGTCCTTGATAGTCTGCTGCGTTCCTTTCATCCATTTGCTGCTGCCAAATGTACACTCCACAGGTATCAGTCAATCAATCAATCGATCAAGCAATCAAGCAATCAAGCAATCAGTCACTCACTTCCCTTGTTGGTGTTTTATGTCCTAGACACAGTTTTAAAATTCAATAGAATGTTGGTGTAGAAGGCAGTCCACAGTGCCTCATTAATCTTAGTCCAGGATTTATGAACAACAGGGCAGTTCCAAAACACATGTTGGTGATGGGCCACTTGACGGTCACAGTTTCTCAGGCAACCAGTACTTCATAATGTGCATTTTGACACAATGTTATAAAATATCGTTTTCCAACTGAAGATCGTTTGGTCCTCCATTGGAATCTGCATATATTTTCCCATTCTTCATCAGTTGCAACACAATCCTTCCTTCTTTTTCCCATGTATTTTTGATAAACCTTGTAGATTTGTTGAGATCAGTTATACATGTTTTGAGAGAATTCCCCTGGAGATTTCTGGATTAATTCCTTGTTGGAAAACATTGTTATACTGTATGCTCTGCACTTCTACTTTTGATACATTTGTCTGCATTTTTGTCCATTAACTGCAAGCATTTTTCATAGCATTACCCAAAAATTTGACCTCAGTACTGCATGTGCAATTATCCCAAGTTGTGAAATCATTTTAGCATAAAATTAAACAGTTCAACCTCAAGAGCTTATCGCTTAGTGTGCGGGGGGCAAATAACAAACACTGATTAATTTCTAACAATTGCACTTTACATTGGGGTATTATCAAGGACTGTCGGTAATTGTTCTCATTGTTGAAATCCTCCAACACAATTTTCTCCCTTTCTATCTTGCTTGCGTCAGCCATTTTTGGAGCGTAATTGCATATTATGGTCCTATTGGGGCCGTTCATGCCTCAAGAAGTTTCAATAACATGTGATTTTCCTTGTTCAGCCGAGAGCAAAGTAAAAGGTACAATCATTGTCTATTGACATCGCCGCTTCGATGTATAGAATGAGATTTTTTCCCCCCCCTAGCGTGTGATTTTCGCACTGAGCAAAAAAAGGTAAAAACAATAGGGTGCAATCAACGATCGGAGATGGAGCAGCGAAGGCGAGGTACAAAGAAAGAAAGAAAGTTTAATTATCATGATAAGCATCGGGGGGGACGTTCCCAGTGTTCTGACAAGCCTTATGTATAGCAGACTAATATCAGAGCCACTATGTACACTGTAATTACCCCTTAAAGGAGCCACAGAGAGTTGGAAATTCCTTTAGTTCAAGTCAAAGAGGAGCTGAGCGAAGCATGAATGTATCGCAGTTATGATCAATGAGCTACAGCCTATGTTTTAACACACCAGGAATTATTTTTAGAACCTGCTCTCCAAGGGGTTGATTTCTCATAAAAAGACTGCTCCCTATATTCCAAAGTCATCATGGTGGTTGTATTTTTGTCAAATACTTAAAAGAACACAGTATAGACAAAAACAAGGCAAGGAGAACAATACGTACACTTGTGTTTTACATACACGAAAAGATTCATTAAAATCACAATACAAATGGATAAAAACATTCATAATCCTTATTAAATGTAGTTTTAAAAGAGGAGAGTGCAGGTGAAAGCATTTCAGTCGTATGCACAGCGAAACAGAACTGTGTTTGGCCTCAATTTGAACATTGTCAGAAGACTCGTACAATAATGCTGGCCATGTTTGACCTTCTCCAAGTCCTCCATTATGTCAAAAACATGTCCAACTTCTGCTGATCATGACCATTCAAAAGGCCTCACCTGCATAGTTAAGCCTTTTTGACAATGGCTCTTTTCTCTCTCGATATGATAAGGATTCGGTCTATTTCTGAGACAGTTTTGCAGCTGCAGCAACATGAAACAAGCTGCTGGGCTGCTTTAGAAAATGTTAATTGTTGAGCACAATCATTGTCTTGTCTTTTGTTATTGTGTATTGTACAGAGCCATCGCCACTAATGTTATGGGAATAAATACTAGTTAAATACATTCATTCAGGTTATAGAGTGTTGTGCCAAAGTATTGTGAAATTGCAGATACTGGTAAGCATACATTTTAGTCCCATGTAGACGTGGGAGATATGTTAAAAAGGTAATAGTATCACACAGAGAAAAATGACGACATATTGTACAGTATATACAGTATATTGTCTATAATTAAAACTATTTAAAATGACCCCAAAACAAGGAAATAAAGTTATATTTCTGCACGTTTGTGGTTCATTTTATGGGCCATTCACGGACCCCAAACAAGACATTTACAGGCACATTTTAGCACATTCCTGATGCACTGTTAAAATGTCTGATATATATATTGTTACTGAGGTATTGCAAAAAAAAAAAGAGAAAATCTATTAGTTTTGGATTATCGTCACAAAAGTTCTTGTACTCTTGAACTCTTTTCACCTCATGTTGCACTTCAAAATCCACACGTGTCTACGCAACCAACTCCTCCCCAGCACAAAGGTTCACCGCGAGTTCATTGTCGGCAAAGTCTTGTAGCTTCTCCTTTGTTACAAGTTCTCATAAATCACTTAATGATCATGGGAATGAACACAAGCACATAAGAGTAACTCCCTGTACATTGCATTTATAACCCGCTAAAGGGAGATAGCCGCGACACGTCGTCCCCTGTGTACAAATCCTTTTTTTTTATAGGTCTTCGTTGTGATATTGCTTTCACATGTTTTTGCAGCTCGGAGGCAAAATGAATCATTGAGGAGATTAAGCAGAAGGCCCTTTGAGGATTATGCCCCTTCACTGTATATAGCATCACAGTATCCGACCGTGGAAATACCGCGCTGCGAACTGGGACACGTTACATACAGTCTCCATAGGCTTCTCCGAATCGTTTTTCACACTGTTAATTTATCTGATGGTCAGACAGCACATGGTTAATTAGTGCTGAATAGTGCGGGAGACCGATTCCATGCCCACGGCCATGTAATCTGTAAAGCAACACCGCAGCTTTGACGTCCAACATTTGAAAAGTCATATCAATGTTTTTACTTTGGATATTTAACATTGTCGTGGTCGTTTGCAATGTTTATTCCCGTTTCTGTCCTTCATTAGTTGAGCACAATCCTGGTTTAGAGCCTTGTTTACCGGACCCATTTTTAGAAGCTTTGGACAGTTGGAAGTTTTAACCTTTTTCCATGGAACCACCCTGAACAACTGAGGGGATTACGATTTTAGTTTAGTGCTTGCAAATGTTTCATCTGATATAGTCTGATTAGGGCTTGGTATTGTGCTGTTTGAGACCTAATTTGTTCTTGTTCTTCTTGTTCTAGGCTTGGTTCAGTCTGGTTTGAACAAGAATCTTAATTATACTGCACTTTCCAACAAGACCCATTTTGTTCCCTTGCCACAATATGACTTCAGCTCATGAGCCATAAACCGGACTGGCTCCAGATGAATCAATAAAAATTGATTTGGTGTGATTAACGGTTTGGTGCACTGTGGTCATAAAGCCAAACTGCTGATAACCACTGAATTATGACCGTATGTTTATAGAAATCATCCATTTTAAATTAAAGTAACGATTCATTTTAACCAACACAGGCTTTCATTTGATGGTGTGTGAGATGGAACTTTATTCTACACTATAATGTCCTCACCAGGGCCAGTTTGGAACTAGACAGAATCTTTTACAGGTATTAGCATCTGGAAAAGGGGGTCAAACACATCCTATCTTGGGATGGACCACCCTCAGATGCGAGTTTATAGCATGTGTCTCTCAAATGCTGAAAACGCCTCCTTTATGTCCTCATAATATACCAAACAAAATATATGACTTCTTTTACCTTCGATTTACAGAGATTAGTGCTTTGCGTGTTGATTCTGCAGACATCCGCTTTGTTTGTAAAACCCATTTTACTCTTAAACCGCCGTGTTTGTGTTTTCATGGTTAATCCGCCTGTCAGTCACGCACATTTAAAATTGGGAAGACAGGCTATGGTTACAGAACAAAATGTCTTTGTAAAGTATTGTCAAAGCGTGTGGTCTTGACTGTCCAGACAACCTTACTGTAGCATCCAGTTTCAGCGTCCTCAAACCAGTGGGTCTCAGTCTCCAGGTTGAGTTCAGCGGACCCCAGATAATATGAGGGCAAAATGGTGATATAATCTATAGTTGAAGAGTGTCAAAACAAGTTGAGGCTCGGGATTGGAATGGCCAAAAAGATCATTGCTGTTATGGCCATAGGCTAAGGGTCTACACCAGGGGTCACCAACCTTTCAATTTTCCTATGGGCCTCCAATTATATTAATCATAACCAAATAATTAAAAATATTATTTGATAAATGTGCATGTGTGAGGTATTTGTGCGTATTGATCATCTATTTTTAATCTAAGTGAGTTATAAGATCAAAACAGGAAATCAGAAAACCTAAACTCAACAGTTTCTCCTCCTGTGGCTCTACGTTTCATATTCATTTCAGTCCCGTGTGAGGTCTGATTTAAAACGTGTTAAGTCCTGCATGAGTTAGTCATTTTTGCTTGTCTTCTTTTTTTATTTATTATAAAATAAATTAATGGGCGTATTTTGACAAAAAAATCAAAAGTGATACAGAGCTGGTTGTCTCATATGCTCAGCTCTCAAATAAATAGGCTTGGTGGAGTTTTGGTGAAACATGAAGTTTTGGCTGAAGTGTTCTATATTTAGAACAGGCCCACACCGGCGCCTGGGAGAGGCTCGAAGGGCGCCCAGGTACCAAGTTGGTGACCCCTGGTAAACACTCAAGGATCATTCTTAACCAGGCTTTGACCTCAAGTAATGTGGTTGCTGGTACCACCCAAAACAGTCTTCATAATTTGCTCTTTGTAAGTGCTAATGCTATAAGGAAAAATAGCCACAGAACTCTACCAATTTCCCAAAAGGTAATATTTTGTTTTGAATCATAATTACCATGGCAGCAGTGAAAACTTTCATCACTCAAATCCATGAATAGAATACTAGATTACCATGTGCTTATGTCACAGGAGGTTCCGTTTTGTGGAACTCACAAGTTTGCTCAGTCCACAGATGAAAGCACATGAAAATAGCTCGAGTAGTATCACCATGAAGCCCTGATATCGTTACACGTCTGAGGACGACATTGAACACCTGTATGACGAGGACTTCACTTCCCCCTCACACCCAGAGGAACGCCATCTGGTCGAGCTTCACTCAGAGGAAAGCACCCTGGTGCAGCTTCCCCTGTGGAGAGTGCTCTGATCAAGGACAGCCAAGCTCGAATATCAGGTCCAAGTCACCAAGTCATTGGATCAGAAGCTAAAGACTCAGGAAAGGCCAATCTTACTCTTCAAAAGAAAGAAAACCAGCTGGAAGAGCAAATCAAGGCACATAGAGGATATCCTCGGGTCTCTATTAATACTGCAGCGCAGGACAACGTGCAGCTCAAACAAGAAGTCACCAACGCCATTAGAGCCATGAAGAAGATGAAAGACAAGCTCAAAGAGAAAGACATTGTAATTACTGAGCTATCACTATCCTACAAACAAACAAAAAACGAAATAGTTGGCAAATATATGAAGTATTTACTGAATATATTTTAAAATGTTTGATTGTTTTACTAGTCAAAACCGTATTTCACATGCCAGCTACTGGTAAACCGGAATACTTTTTTTAAATTGTATTTTTTATCCCATACATTTTTATCCACTGGCTCTTGTAATCTACTCATCTAGCAGAGATTAGAGGAATCCTTCAGCAGATGCAAGGCCTTTGAACATTTCATGGTGTCTTAAAGATTTTGCTGGTTTTCATGAGATAGTTTATACCCCACCCCTATTCTTTTGAACCCCCAATGTTGACAGATTGGAGTTTGTTGGTCTTTCCCAAAGCAGCAGGCTTGTCGTGGTCCCCTGTCTGACGCGTCAGTGTGTGGACCAACTGTCCTTCAAATCACACAATTATCAAAGTAAACTGTACCATCCCAAAGGAATCTCCATTTCAGCAGCATGTAGCGATCCCACATGCACTCAAGTATTCATGCTTAATATGTTTGACGCTATAAGCTCCTAGCCAAACTGCAGGCTGCATGGATGTTAACTATATGTGTTAGACTTGGACAAACTTGACGGAGCCACAAGGGAAATGACTCAAACTGATTTGTTATACCAAAGACTAAACAGAATAGTAATGAACATCTGAATGATAGAAAAGTTTGGAGGGTAAGGGAATGCAAAGCTGAATCATGGAGCAGTGGTCAACTGTTACATCGCACTTTGACTTTACGAATCGTGCTCTATAAATAAGCCTTCCTTGCCTGTCATAAGGGGGGTTGTTGAACAGCTGTATGGAGCATGCTATGAACCTGGTCTTGTATTCGGAGCAGAGCTGTGTGCCGTTTTAAACACTAATTTACTGTAAAGCAACATTTTCCCCTGAATTGGATGATCAAAAGCTTGAGTTTTCGGCAGGGTAGTATATCCATTATTCTTGAACTTGAAATACAGTATATGGCCAACAACTCAACAAGTTTTGAAATGATAATAAACGCTGTCACCCCAATGCCAGGCTAGTCCGTATCCATATTTATATTGTAACACTTTCATATGAAGGCTGTAGAAATTGATGGATGCAAAGAACTCCAACGATTTCCTGTGCAAGCTACGAAAATCAAATTTCAGATGAGCAATGTTAGAAGTGAAAGAGATGGGTTTTCTGGGGCGTTCCGACTTCTGGAGTGATGAACAAGTGAGTGTGCTTGGTATTCTCGGCGTGTCCAAATGTATGAGTGCTCGGAAAATGAAATTTAATGATGACAGTGTTGGATCAGCAGAAACCCACTGGAGGCTCAATATTTCTGGCTGATATGATAAACGGGGATGAGATTCACTAATCTACTCCCCCAGAAAGGGAAATGAGAGATTGCTATCGCTCTCTTTTTCACTCTTCCGCTCAAACATTCTTACTTTAAAAGGAAGAGATGAAAGTCTAAGTAAGCACTATGAATACGCTTAAAGTTCCTGATTTTATTTGGGATTTTTTCAATGTGTGCTTTTGCAATTTCTCTGGATGTATGAAAGAGGAATGGGAAACGCTTTTCAACACAAATCTATTTACAATCTTTTATTCACAATTGATACATTGCAAACACTATTAAAAAAACCTCAATGGTGAAATAAATCTAAGCATTTATTTTTGAATTAACCATCTTTATTCATATTACCCCATCAAAGTAAATCTGTCAATTAAACTACAAGGTGGCCTGAAAATATGATTCCATTCAGATACAAAGGAAAATAGTGCAACAGATTTATGTGTAGTGTAGAAAAGGTGGACAGTGTTTTTAAAATTGGCACGTTTCAACTGTCGTCCTGAAACCGATGCCAGTCTTGATAATGACCTGAGGAGATGCCCCTGTGGCATTGAAGGATGGGTCAAATGCAGAGGACAAATTTCTCTACGGGACAGTAAAGGCTAATCTAATCCTGGAATAGTATGTAGTGTATTAGCGCAGAAAAATAAATGACTGAACTAGAATATTTGACTCTAGCTCATTATCCCATCACAAACACGTGCAGACGGGTTCAACCAAAAGCTTGACAATAAGGTCAAATTAATTTCCATTTTCCATGGCATATTGTGAATGTCGTTATTGCTCAAATTGAGATTAAAGTTAAAATGGCATCAAAGGATCTGAAGTGAACTTTGTATTGTTTGGCGCAGGTGCTACGTTTGATGTGGCGATGCGCTTCTTGTCCGAGTGTCCGTGGAAGCGGCTGCAGGAGCTGAGGGCTTTGATCCCAAACGTCCCATTTCAGATGCTGCTGAGAGGAGCCAACGCTGTGGGCTACACCAACTACCCCGATAACGCCGTCTTCAAGTGAGTCCATCCACACAGTTATATACTTCAAACATGACCCTCTTACATAAACGTGTGTTAATAGTTTGAGTTTTGAGGCTCATTTGTTTATTGGGATCCTCATTAGCCATAACCCTGGTCTTGACTGTTCTTCTTGGGGTCAAATGTGTGGAAGAAGGTCATACTTGTCAGGCTCCAGCTAATTGGAAATCCAAGTGTGCGTTTCATGGCAACCACAGAGTCAGGTACGAGGTTGTAGAAGGCACCCGCTCTCCAACTCTCACCGCTGGTTTCCACGGGGCGGGCACTTAGCTATGTCAATCGAACCTGTTGCTAACGCGAGCTGGAGCGGACCTCAGGGAAAGGCTGATTGGTCAGTTTTTAGTTTTCGTATTTTGATTTCCAACGACAAAGTAAAACGGCATCTAAAACAGCAGATCATTTAGCAGTCCCAGAGGCGTTTCAATCGAAAGTGAACAGGAACCAGACTTGAAGCAGCCAATTCTTGCCCATGCTCACTTCCTAGTTGGAATGTGGCGGCTAACAAGCTAGCGCTATCCATTCAGTTATGCAGTTTAAAATACATAAAAGCTGAAGAATACATCATCATATCGCAGAGCAACGATCAAATAAATCAGGTCAAAAGCCTTATTTCAAATTTGTATAACCACACAAGCCATTTTGCCTTTTTGCTGAATTTCCAAGCCTGGACAAACCTTCAGCGAATGAATACGGAAATCTCGGCTCATTTGGAGGCATGACATCAATGGCGACCCCAGAAGAGAAATGCCTATAGGAAAACGCAAGCAATAATACGCCTATTTACAACATTAATCTTTTGTTTTGGCTCTAAATCCAAACAGAGCAGCCAATCTTTTTTAGAAAGGATAATCCTGTTAATGTATAGGAGCTTTAAATAGCAACACATATTTATTACATGCGTGGCAATGAATGATACGAGCCACACGATGTATGCACTGCGATTCAGATCTTGGTGCATACAAAACATCATGGACCGACTTGAAAAAATACAAACTAAAAATACTGTAATTTCCTACGTACATCAGCTGCTTCCCCCGGCTCAAAGGCTTTCTCCACAGCCGCTGCGTTGTTGAGCCAGATGCTACTCCTGCATCATTGTCTGTCTCTTGCCAACCATTTCCTGTGAAAACAACATGGATGACCAATAGTTCTGCAGTCATGTAGTTTGTAATCAATTTGTCAGTAATAATAAATGAGAGCCATGAATCACTTTGTTGAAGCATCTGCTAACGCAAACAATGTAATCTCTTTAACATCGATTATCAAATATAACTACGATAGACAGACTGATGGATTCATGCTTGCTTGTTTCTTTTTTCTTTCTGTCTTGATCCCAAAAGAAATTCAAAGTTCAAAAGCAGCAAAAAAATAAAAAAAATATATTGAGTTTGAATCCGACAAGTTGCTGCATGTCCCTCCCCAGGCTCATCCCCATCCTGTCCAAGCCTGCGGGCCTAAAAATCCTTTCAAAAATGAAATAAAATAAAGATGTCAGTTCATTCTCTTGCACTGGTTGATATGGTGAAGAAAGCATCAGCAAAGGCAGTTGTTGCTGATCTTTGCCTGTGCATCCAGGTGTTTATTGACCTTTATTTAACCGAGACCTCTTTTTCAAGGGTCCCCTGTGCCAAAGGGAAAACATGACAGCACACATTTTATGAAATATTTAGACATTTAAGAACAAATCAAAGTTGCATCTAAAAGCACTTACTATTTTTATAGGCTTCTCTTTGTTTTTTAAAATCGCTCAAAGACCTGTAAGTGAAACCAGTTTGTTTGTATAGATTGATGAATTGGATCCCCGATAGTCTTTACATAAATAAAGACTATTCTTCCCGGGGTGCAAGTGGACCCGACCTCCAGACCGGCTGATGGGAGTCCAGGAGCAGCAGAGGAAAACGCTCTTCCCACAGTCACCTACTTATATAATGACTCGCAGCTTCATGAGTCAGTTTGCTGCAATGTCCTTTCCCAGTCTCAGCCCCATTTCACATTATACTATCCCGTCTAATAAAGTCTACAGGCCAAAAAATCCTTTAAAATTCACATCCTAAGTGACTAATTCAAAGAAACTATTCAAACTCATTGGGCAAAGTATTTAAAGTAGTTAACCCGGCCTAATACAGGGTTTTACTGAAGCTCTAATGCTGGAGGCCATTGCTTTTAGTGAGCGTTGCACCTTTCCTGACATTTCTTTAGCTTTTCAACACACTGTTCAAAACATTCACGAATAATCTTTAGAAATCTATTTAATCAAGGTTATGTTACATTTCTCAAGCCAAAACAGAGCAGATAACAAAACCGGCTCCACTTTTCCAGCCTAATGAAGCTCAAATGACTTCCTAAACCGCTCGTATTGAAAAGCTCATTTCTCCAGTCTGGATCGAGCATCAGTGTTCCTTAATGTACTCCAATGCGATGCAGCACATTAGCCCGGCCGCAAACCACACGCCTCGCACACTCTTAATCAGGTCAGTGCTGCTCATGTTCCCCGGCTCCGATCGTCTCATGCCCAGTGACTTTTAGCCGAAGTGCCGGAGATGCATCATTGATACAGATAAACCACAGCGGTAATGTATTTTAGAGCTAGGAATACCTCCGCCTACACACCCTCTTATTCAAATGGGAGATCTCAGTGACGTTGAAGGCTGGCATGTCCGTGGAAGTGCACATATCAGATGAATTAGTGGTGGCTTTGTGACTTCATGCAAGCCGCTCGTCTCTGTAATGGCTCCTATTGAATCACATTGGACTGTTGCTCAGCCCACATCAAAGGCTTGTTGGAATAACAATATCAGTGACAAGTGAAGAAAATTGTTTTTATTAGCGAGTGGGCTGTGCTATGTCAGGGAACAAGTGAACATTACTTTAATTTAGATAGAGAATATATATAATGTATATATAGACCCTTTAAAGGTTAGTAAATCATTCTAAATTCCAGAATGGAGGCAACATTTAAGTGGAATATAATGTAGAGAGATTAACTTCAAAATATCATAAAAAACATCAACATGGTTTTGCAAATGATACAAACTCTATAAAGCTATATGTCGATTATTTTAATGTTTTTTCTAGTTTATAACAGACAATGACCATAGAGGGGGGAAAAAAGGAAAATGAAGGCACATATTGTCCCATTTGGTCCAAAGTCTTCGAATTTGTCCATTTTCAAATTAAGTCTGAACGTAATATTTTCCATTTTTGGAATGTCAGCCCAGCCCATTGTTGGTGCCGTTTCTGTCATCCATTTCTTTATGATGTTTTCCCCCACTGCCAAAAGGACACTCAATTACAATTACAGATGCATTTTACATTATTTATTTAATAAGTGACATTTTTGTCTAAAGGCAAAATCTATATATTACATACTTTACCACACATACTTTTTTGTGAAGCTCAAATACAATTTGAGGCAAGAACATTGTGTTTTTCCATCTTTTGTAATAGAAAATTGCTACCCTGGAAATTCTAAATTGTTGCTTATTTTCTGTTATAAAGACCATTATCATTTAGACCTGTTGTCAGTTCATATTTGAAAACGGGTTTTCTTTTTCTTCAGTTTGTCTCCAGTCACCTCCATTTTAGAATTTTCAACATTCTTACAACTTAACATTAAAGGGTCTATAAGTTGCACAGTTTCTTTAGTTCTGTATTTTACTTCAGCAAATGCTACAAAAAAATGTGGGCAAAGCATTGCGTGGGTAGTTAACCAGTTGAAATCCAATGTAAGCACAGGGTTGTGCCGTGGCCTGGCTGTGTGTGGTTGTGACGAGACGCCGCTGGCAGAAACATCTGCCAAATCCAGTGCAAGTACGAGTTTAGACAAATTCAATGTAACATACTTAAAGCTGCATTACCAAATGTTCAAAGCGTGAAAGGAGAAAGTAGGTATTTAAATGTAACTAGTTCCTAGTTCTCACAAACTCGTTGGCACTTTGCTAATATTCACATGCATGAAGCTTTAGGACGACAAAGTGAAGCTGGGGTGGACCGCCAATGCTCAATCAAGCAAAACCTTATCATAGTCTCAAAGGGGTCCATATAGACCAATTTAAAAACAATTGACAGAATAAAAAAAAAGCCAACGCCCTAAAGTAACTGTGTAAGCACGTCTTCCAGTGCTTCCAGAGGGCCGCGGTGTCCTGCCCAGGTGTTATTAAAATATTAACAATTTCATTCTGTGAGTCCTCAAGGCGCCTAACAAACTCATAAGCAAAGTTTCTTATTACAGTGTTCAATGTGGGAAAATTGTTTTGCCCAAACAGCAGACTGGCACTTATCCAACAAGGGACTTTCAATAAAATAATAAGTTCCTCTTTATTTGCAACCTGCAGCTTCTTGACTTCTTCTTTACTTTCACTCTTATCTGAGCCATAAATGGACAGCATAGGGCAAGTTATTAAGTTTGAGTTACTTTGACATTATCCGTGCACATGTGACATTTTCCTGCCAGCATGTTGGTTTGTGCATACAATTTCCAGCCCCAAAGTGAATGAATGTCCCCATGGTCACAGAAGTCGCTCCTGATGTGGGACAAAGCAGTCTTAAGACGCTCCTTTGTCCTCTCCACCTTTGCCGTGCTTATTTTCGAGTTAAACTTGATGTCATACTGCTCTCCATAGTCTGACCAGCCTCTAAGCTGCAGCAAGAGTAAGGGACATGCTGACCAGGTCATCTGCATGTACATGGTTCAGGAGTGGATCATGCAGCCTACCATCAATCAATTGTAGCAACGCTTACGGCTCTTCATCCGAGTTTGGGATCAATAAAATGCTTTATTTTTAGATGCAAACAGCCTGCAGTGGCTTGATCTTGTCACGAAGTTTGGATTTTACAGTCTACTCAGTGGGGGAAAACACAAAATATATCACTTACAAGAATTACAACGGACAGTTTTTACATGGCTCGAGTTCAGCATGTTTACAGCATGTATGTGCTCCACCAAATAAATTAGGTCAGGTACACCAGCTTTAAGATTAGAAAGAATATTTTAGAATAGTACACGGTTATATATGTACTTTACACTAAGATGGATAACAGATTTTAGCCATTACCATATGTTCATCTCATACATGAATCCCATTAAACAAGCCTGGGTTAAGACTTTCAGTCGTCACAATGTTTTGCTGGATCTTTGTATATCTCCACTCATCTCCCTTTTCAGTTTTTCACATGCTTCTCTTTTACTACTCCTCCCTTGTTGCGGTGCGTGCGTTTGTCCCGTAGGGGGGATTGCCACTGGAAATTTGCACACGATTGTGATTAATTGCTTTGATCTGTTTTCGCTCGACCCGCTGCTCATCCTCCCTCAATCCCCTCCCTTCCTCTCTCTCTTTCTCTCCCCTTCACACACACTCACCCTCGACATTTTTGGCTGTGCAGCGGCCCGCGGCAAAGTGGCTCCAGCATCTTCATTAACAGAATCAAATCAGGGACTAATTTCATTTTATCTAATTGATTTAAACAGGATTTCACAGGTCACAGTACAGTAGCCTGGATATATCAAGCTTACCTCAGGGTCCTGGGGGATTTGAAGAATGGTGTGGCTGCTAAGTGCCTGCGTTTGACAGAAAACATTTACAATAATACCGTGCAAAGGTTTAAGAGACATGAGTACATTTATATACAAACAAACTCAATTGTACCACTTAAAGCTCGACCAAGGCACTGGTAAATATTCATGTTTATCATGAAATGTTTCTCACTGAAACTCTGTGAACTCTCTAATTAAAAAGTAATGAGGTTTATTGGGTTTTATCTTGAGAAGTTTAGAACAGCACAAGTGTGAGCCCAAATAAAATGGTAAATAATTTTTCATTGACCCGATTGTAAAGACATTTGTTTTTTGAATTTAGGTTCATCATTATCATGACTATATTGAAATGCGTTCATTCATTCACAATATCTGAACTAATTCTCAAGCTTGTTTGTGTAGTTCAAAGCTAAATTCTCCTTTACAGTTAGTGAAAAACATTTTCGTGATATCAATCAGTTCTAGATCTTTAATAAATCCTGTAATTCATTCAAGAAAATATTGTGCACTGTTGTACATTTTGGATAGCTCAGCCACGTTTCATTTGTATGCTAAATGAATAGCACGCAGTCATGTAGGGCTAATCCCCCGGTGGCTCTACATTAGCCTTATCTGTTTACTCGACAAACAAAGGGTTTTTTCTGTATGTGAAGAATGCATTTTGGGTAACACACGGCACACTCCTAGTTTATGAAAAAGCTGATTAAGATGCCGGGGCCAAGGCAATAATAGACAGGATTTAGCACTTACAAGCGCGATAAAGACGTTTCTGTGCATTATTGTGAGCTCTTGCGGGTTGTGTAAGCCGGCTGACTTTTTATGGAAATCGTCTCAATATTGTATTTACTCAGGTGTAGAGATATTTATGACTTGTGATATGAAGGTGGATATAAACAGCTTATCCTGACCCAAATGCGGAATATTCTACGGCGAACACAGCGCGAGAAACTTATTATGTATATGAGAGCCTATGTGATAATCTTGTCTGTATAAAATGAAAGAGTCAACACTGTGGAGCTCCGTAGACTAACGTAACACTTTTGTTTGACTTTGGCAGGTTTTGTGAGGTGGCAAAGGAGAATGGCATGGATATCTTCAGGGTGTTCGACTCCCTGAACTACCTGCCCAACATGCTGCTGGGTATGGAGGCAGCCGGGGCAGCAGGGGGCGTCGTCGAGGCGGCCATCTCGTACACAGGCGACGTGTCTGACCCCATGAGGCAGAAGTACTCCCTGGAATACTACATGAAACTGGCCGACGAGCTGATCAAAGCTGGGACACACATCCTGTCAATAAAGGTGCGCGGATTAAAAGATTTACGGTTCACAAAATCACAAAAATCCACTGTATATTCTTTAAATTATACTAAATTGGCTTTGGACAGCAAGTTGATCTTTGCTGTTCTTTAGTTTTATTCATCCCCAAATGTATATATTTTTTTTTAATAATTTGTAAAAAAAACAACCAGCAGCAAAAATACAGTTTTAATAAATTAACAAAAATTAAATATCAGTATTGCAGTGAGAATAAAATACTATAAATGTGGCTGTCTCTCTTATTATCCTAATATCAGAGCTTTACAAATACTTTCAGACATGTTTTTGTGTCAATATACATTCTACTAATGATGATGTGCATTCCAGATTGAGGTTTTGGTCATCATGAGAAACCCTTTGCAAATGAGTATGCACAAGATGCTCTATGTGACGTCTTCTGATGGAAGGTGTGCCTCCTGCTGGTCATTGCTTTGCCTGGAATGTTCCGCAGTATGGCCTTAAACACTATCTATCACCATGGAGACGAGCATTACCATGCCAAATTACAGAGCTACATAGTAAGGTTGTTTTGAGCAATAAAAATTCATAATGCCATACTGTGAAACATGATCAAAAAAATACATTAAGAAGAATTTTATATTAATCTCAGTTAGTATGATTCGCAAGTGTGCAGCCTATTTCATATTTTAATACAAAATTCTTGGATTAGGTGAGTGTTGCCCTCTCCTGGAAGCAGTGGGAAGTGAAGCATGTTTAAATTGGCAAATTTGCAGCGCAGCTATCTGAAACGTGATGCTAATAGAAAGCTGCTTAGTAGTGTACCTAATTGTTTATATAATTGGAAACTCTTTATAATAATTACACTTTGTTTAGCCCAAATTACTTAATTCATGATAAACAAATAAGATTTACTGCACGAGCAACTACTCCTAACCCTAAATTATGGTAAGTAGTTACTAAGCCTAAACTGTTTGTTGTACTGTTTGTTATGAATTAATGTAAAGTAAAATCTACTGATAAATTTAACAATGCTTTTAATACTATGAATACTACTTAAAGGATACAGTATATATTGAAAAAACCTCGCCTCACACCGCTGATGCAAAACGTGTTTTTAAAATCATCGTTTGACCCACTTAATCCCAAAGAACAAGGACGAGAGATGAGTAAACAAGGAAGACACAAGTCCGGTATCGCCACGGGACCAAAACAAATAAAGCTCATGGTCCACGGCTCTGTTGGAAAACAGCCCGCATCACAAGCTAACGAGGCTAGCGAGGCTGACACTGCAAGCAAACCTGAGAGCCGCGCTCCCGCCCCACCGGAAACGCAGAGTCCCGCCGGCCCGGATGGAGACTCTCGCAACTTCTTTGCATCAGAAGGGGGAAAGAATGTAATTGGTCATCGGCTATCCGAAGTGCAGCGTGCCATGGAGTCTCTGAGAGCAGAGTTGTTAGCTACCATAGCGCCGTCAGTGTCAGTGACCGCTAAACTCAAAGCAGATGGAATAACCGGCGCGTGCATTGAGGAAGTCGAGCAGCCTGTTTCAGACAATACGGACGATCTGCAGACAGTAAGGGCCAAGATGGAGGCCCTTACTGTCTGCAGTAAGGGCCTCCAGTAAGGGTGACTACGCTGGAGTCGGAGAACAATAACATAAAAAATAAGCTCCTGGATTTGGAGTCCAGATCCCGTCGTCCTAACTTGAGGCTTGTGGGCATAGACACAGAAAGCTTCTTGGAGAAGATCATTCCTGAGCTCCTTTTTAGCTCAGGAGTTTAGGCTCATGCTCCATCCTTCCCTCACTCGTGAACAAGACCCGAGATACTTGAACTCCTCCACTTGGGGCAAGGACTCCCCACCCACCTGGAGAGGGCAAGCCACCTTTTTCTGGTTGAGAACCATGGCCTCAGATTTGTAGGTACTGATTCTCATCCCAGCTGCTTCACACTCGGCTGCAAACCGTCCCAGTGCATGTTGCAGGTCCAGGTTTGATGGAGCCATCAGGACAACATCATCTGCAAACAGGCAGAGATGAGATCCTGTGGTCCCCAAACCGGACACCCTCCGACCCCTGACTGCGCCTAGAAATTCTGTCCATAAAAACAATGAACAGAACCGGTGACAAAGGGCAGCCCTGGCGGAGTCCAAC
Source organism: Chaenogobius annularis (assembly GCA_015082035.1). Taxonomy (NCBI): domain Eukaryota; kingdom Metazoa; phylum Chordata; class Actinopteri; order Gobiiformes; family Gobiidae; genus Chaenogobius; species Chaenogobius annularis. Next base: position 1,185,034 of record BJKM01000027.1, read on the forward strand.
ACGCACTGGGAACAGGTCTGACTTACTGCCGGCAATGCGAACACAGCTCCTGCTCCGGTCATACAGGGATCGGACTGCCCTGAGCAAAGGGCCCCGGACCCCGTACTCCTGCAGCACTCCCCAAAGGGCACCCCGTGGGACACGGTTGAAAGCCTTCTCCAGATCCACAAAGCACATGTGGACTGGTTGGGCAAACTCCCATGAACCCTCGAGCACCGGATGGAGAGTATAGAGCTGGTCCAGTGTTCCACGACCAGGAACGAAAACCACTCTGCTCCTCCTGAATCCGAGGTTCGACTATCGGTCGGATTCGCCGTAATAGACCTTACCAGGGAGGCTGAGGAGTGTGATCCCTCTTATAGTTGGAACACACCTTCCGGGTCCCCCTTCTTGAACAGAGGGACCACCACCCCGGTCTGCCAGTCCAGAGGGCACTCCCGACCGCCACGCGAATGTTGCAGAGACGTGTCAACCAAGACAGTCCTGCAACATCCAGAGACTTTTAGGTACTTCGGGACGCATCTCATCCACCCCCGGAGCTCTCTCTGCCACCGAGGAGTTTGCCAACAACCTCAGTGACTTCGGCTTGGGTGATAGATGAGTCAGCCTCTGAGTCCTCAGTCTCTACTTCCTCTTCGGAAGACGTGACAGTGGGATTTAGGAGGTTCCTCAAAGTACTCCTTCCACCGCCCGACGACATCCCCAGTCCAGGTCAGCAAGGGGTCGAGGTCTCCACCCGCACCGTAAACGGTGTCGGTGGAACACTGCTTCCTCCTCCTGAGGCGCCGGATGGTTTGCCAGAATTTCTTTGGGGCCGACGGATAGTCCTCCTCTATGGCCTCCCTGAACTCCTCCCAGCCCCGGGTTTTTGCCTCTGTGACAGCACGAGCTGCGGCACGCCCGTCAACGGCCTCAGGAGTCCCACAAGCCAAAGAGGCCAGATAGGCCGCCTCCTTCCGCCTGACGGCATCCCTTACTTCTGGTGTCCACCACCGGGCTCGGGGGTTGCCGCCGCGACAGGCACCTGAGACCTTGCGACCACAGCTCCGAGCAGCCGCATTGACAATGGAGGTCGAGAACATGGTCCACTCGAACTTAATGTCCCCTGCCTCCCCCGGGATTTGAGAGAAGCTCTCCCGGAGGTGTGAATTGAAGACCCTGCTGACAGCGGGCTCTGCAAGACGTTCCCAACAGACCCTCACTATATACTACGTAGGCCGACACCACAGTGAGAGACTTGTCCCCAACCCGAAGGCGACCCTCTCGTTGGGTTAAACTCCAATACATGGCAGCTGAGCTGTGGGGCAATAAGCAAGCCAACGCCAGCCCGCTGCCTCTCCCCGTAGGCAACACCAGAGAAATGGAGCATCCAGCCCCTCTCGAGAGGATAGGTTCCGGTGCCCAAACTGTGCGTGGAGGTGAGGTCGACACTATCTAGTTGATACCGTTCAACCTCCCGCACAAGCTCAGGCTCTTTCCCCCCCAGTGAGGTGACGTTCCATGTCCCGAGAGTTGGTCTCTGTGTCCGGGAATCCGGTCGTCGAGGCCCCTGCCGTCGACTGCAGATCCCTCTGCACCAGCCCCTTACAGATCCTCCTGCAGGTGATGGGTCCACGGGAGGATGGCCTCACGCCAATCCGGGCGACGTAACTGGCCTTGGTATTTTTCTAATCATATGGGGCTTGTGAATCGATCTTTGTCTGACCAGTCACCCAGGACCTGTTTGCCTTGGGAGACCCTTCCAGGGGCTTGAAGCCCCGGACAACATAGCCCCTGGGATCATTCGGGCGCTCAAACCCCTCCACCACGTTAAGGTGTCGGTTCAAGGAGGGGCGAGCCCAATCAATTAACCAAAAATGAAGAGAGAAAGAATAGACATATTTACAAGAGACACATTTGAATGACACTGAACATCAAAAACGAACGAAATTCTGTTCTAAAAAATCCTATTATTTATCGTACAGAGGCAAACATAAGAGGGGAGTTGCAATATTGATCTCAAACCGGATAGTTTTTGAAGAGTTTTGAATGTAAGGATAAAAAGTCAGATATGTACTGGTTAAAGGGAATATTGATGGAAAGGTTTTCCTAGTCTGTTAAATGTGTATGCTCCACCAGGGAGTGATATCACTTTCCATGCTGATGTCATGGGCCTGCTTGCAAACCACTCTGAGGGAACCCTAATTTGTGGCGGAAAGCAAAAGGCACTGGAGGAAAAATTAACTAGAAGTTCAGTCTCTTACTGAAGACTATAGTATTGATTGACATATGGAGGGAAATGAACTCTAGGGCATGCCAGTATACCCATTTTTCAAATCCACATACACTCTATTCCAGAATAGACTACTTTTTTATTCTCAATTCTCACAGATCTAAAATCACTGAAGCAGATATAGGTACAATAGACCTAAGTGATCATGCTCCTAGCTACATTTCTGTGGACTTGGAGGAAAGACGAAAAAACACACTTTGGAGGTTCAATGCCAGGCTGCTTAATGACCCTTTGTTTAAGGAAAAAATGTCCAACAACATTAAGACTTATCTGGAGGAAAATTATACTGGGGAAAGTTCCCCGCCCATCCTTTGGGATGCTTCCAAAGCAGTCTTGAGAGGACAAATTATAGCCATAGCCTCCGAAAAAAAAGAAACAAAGGGAGAAAAACTTAAATTATATGCGAAAAAAAATTTAATTGTTGGACCTAAAATGCTACAAGAAATTAAAAAGATAAGAGGAGAAATGAATGACCTGGCTTCACAGGGAATAGTTAAGAAAATGCTCTTTACCAAACAAAGATATTATGAGAGTGGATCAAAGTTTTCTAAATTACTATCTTGGAAGCTTAAAAAACAAGCTGAAAGAACAATTCTTAAAATACGAGACAGGCAAGGTGATGTAATCTTAACCAAAGCAGTCCAAATTCAATCAGCATTTGAATATTTTTGTTTTAAAAAAAAAGATTAAATAAATTCCTTTCTGGACACCTTCAATTTGCCTTTCATATCAGGAGAACATAATAAAAAATAGGAGCTGAAATAACAGTTTTGGAAATACAAAGCGCAATCAAAAGATTAAAGAATAATAAATCTCCGGGTTCACTTCAGAGTGGTATAAAGCTTTAAAAGACACACTGACTCCTTTCCTGTTGGCAACTTTTAACTGGGCACTTAAAAAAACTCAGACCCCTCAGAGTTGTAAAGAGGCCATCATATCCTTAATACCTAAAGAGGCGAAGGACCGACTTGACTGTGCCTCATACAAGACTATCGTATCTACACCTCAATTATGTCCAAAAGAATGGAACAAATATGCCCAATCTTAATCCACAATGATCAGACAGGATTTATTACCAAACGACAAACACAAGACAACATAAGACGATCTTTACACATAATGAGCCAAATACAGAAACAACAGAACAGTAATAATAAGTCTGGACGCTGAAAAGCTTTTGATTCTGTTAGCTGGCCATATCAAATCGATGATCTAATTATAAAAAATATTGGGGCTCGTTACGATCATGCAACAACAAAAGTTAAAATCAATGGTCATCTGACAGATCCACTGATTCTGGAAAGGGGGTGAGGCAAGGCTGCGCCTGGTCTCCCCTCCTCTTTTATTTGAATTTGGAACCATTGGCCCAATTTATTTGACAATCAAAAACAATTCACGGTGTTACAATTGATGGGACGGAACATAAAATTGCATGCTATGCAGATGATGTTCTGATGTTCTATTGTATTTGACCAAACCAGACATTTCCATACCCAATGTGATGCATTTTCCCCCTTTGTCCTTTAGAAAGACTTACTTATTTAAATGGGAAACGGAATCTCTTAGATATTTAGGTGTGGTCCTCCATAGAGACCTAACAACAATTATGGAGAAAAATTATATCCCTCTTTTCAAGACCAGAAAAAAAAATCTTGAAAAATTGTATCTTATCCCATACTTAAATCTAAGTCAAAGGGTTGAAACTATAAAAATGAATGTTTCGCCCAGGTTTCTCTATCTGTTCCAGACTCTTCCGGTTTCCATCCCCAACCGGCCGTTTGATGAGTGGAATAAAGCAATCTCAAGATTCATATGGCAGGGGAAAAAAACCCTGCATCCGATTCAAAACCTTACAATTATTAAAAGAAAAAGGAGGCTGGGGTTTGCCTTGTTTGAAAAATGACTTTATTTCAGCTCAGATCAGAGCGTGCTGGTGTGACCCAGAATATGAAATTCAATGGTAAAATATTGAAGTTAACTGTGTCGGGGGTTCCAGTACAGGCCATACTGGCAGATGACAAACGGTCATTTGGGGGAGGAGGAGAACTCTTGGGTGAAATCAGTTCTTGCAACATGGAGGGAGCTGATCAAGACATACAAACTAAACAAAGATGTTACAATCTTAAATAGGCTGGCTTATGATCAAAATTTCGCACCTAACAGCACAGACTCAAGATTCAAAAACTGGACAACAAAAGGTATAAAAGGTCTTTTACCAGATTGTAAAAGAGAATCATCTGAAGAGCTTTGATGAGTTGAAAGAATCCTTCGGCTTAGAGAAATAGGACTTTTATAGGTACTTACAAATAAGGAGGTTATTATAACCAAGAAATTAAAAAGAATGATGACCATCATAGCCCTTTGACTGAAATATTCATTAAAGCATATAAATCAGAACTTTCAAGGGGATTAATATCTAAATTGTATAAATGGATGACACAAAATGCAAAGACGATCAAAGACTGGACTGACATTATTGGACATTCGACAAATGGAAAGAAAATGACATTCAGCCTCAATTTGAAAATGGACAAGTTTGACAGACTGGGCAATTTCATTTGTTTTTTAGTTCTTATTGATTTTTGGGATGGGATTTTATTTCTGTCTGTTGTTCTCTCTCTTTTGTATATATTTTTGTTCATTGTTTTTTTAAAGTTGAAAAATAAAAACTTTCTAATGTTATGTATGACATTCACTCCAAGTGCATACGGTGTAATTACCCTTGATTCCTGAATACAAATCAAGTATGTTTTCCTTAATCCCACTAACCACCTCTGAGTGTTTTCTCACCTGACAAATCAGTATTATGCATTAGCTCTCGTTTTGACTGACACTGTGACATCGTTAATATAACCATTAGCAGTCGACACGCGCAGACAATAGCTTTGATTTGCATGTTGCGTCTGTTGCAGCCCCTCACGTGTTTAACTTGACACGTTTCAACCTATTGGAATAAGTTCTCTTCTAAGCCTCTTATCTAAATGAATTGACAGATAGCAGTGAATGAATTTCTGAATTGGAGCGTGACTAAATATTTTCCAATGCCGAAATGATAAAGTGTTGCTCTGTTGAGGAGAGCGAGGCGGCTAATCACATAAAAGCTCTGTCGCGGCTAATGAGGTTAACTTTGAACAGGGAAAAGCGACTTCACACAGGGCTGGATCACTAAAAAGACACTGGAAACGCACCCCTTTATTTCTGCTAATATCAATTAATCTCGAGTTCACGAACGAGACGCACTGAGGCAACCGGCAGCTTTTGTTTTGTTATGTTAATGAAGAGCTTATCAATGTGAATTAAATTGTTTTTCTCTGTTGAGCTATAAAATTATTAACAAGTGGAATTATTGTTATTGAAGCTGCAAAAACAAGTCTAATCTATTTCAGCCTGTTTTGAATCCACTCATTGCCAATTTTACCATACAAAGTGAGGATAATTCTAATTTGGTGAATGTAGCCTTTAGTTTTCATGCTCTGATGATCGTTAACAGCCTCTTTATTTCTCTTATTTTGTTGTGTTTTTGGTTGACCGAATCCACAGAATTACCGGCACTTTTGCGGTTTGTGCCAGCTTCCTGCCTCAGGCCTGTGCTGTGCATCCGCGCTCTAATGAGGGTGAAGGCAGGTGCTCCCAAATTAATCTTGTTTAACCAAGTTTACCGGTCCATTTCCAAAATGAAAATGTGATTCGCCCGGCCAGGAAGCAGTCAACACCTAACACACATCGTGATTGAAGATAACGCCTGGAGTTTAATTTGCAGTGCTTGTAAATACTGGTTGTTTAAAGTGTTTTTAAATGGGAATCTTTAGCTCAGAATTCACATAAGGATTCTTCACTGATATTGTAATAAACAATGAAATCAAACGGGTGGTAATTGAATTGTGACTATTCGACACAGTCAAGTAAACTAGATGCATTCGGCCTAAACATATTTGACATTTAGTAATACAAATGTAATAGGCAATACTTCTTGAGTAAATGGGTCAATACTAATCAATTGTTAGTCAGCTGAATGGTAAATGCACTTATGAACCCCTGTTTAGTAAAGTATGATACTTTTTTAGTTTTGTTCATTTATGATCACGGTTATGTTAAAGGGAGTATAACAGGTTTTTAAGATTTTCTAGTTTTGACTTTATTTGGTGTATTTATACCTGTTGTACATATCAATTATAGTTTTACACCAATTGAATTGGTATTTGTGGAGAAAATGTCGAAAAATCTGTGGAGAATGACAAGGAAGTGACATCACACCAGGGACACTCATTCAAGTTGATGCAAAATTTGCACAAAAACATTTTAATTCAACAAAATAAAGGTGCTCACATATATTTAACATTTTTAAAATGTGACATTAGATGACTTTTTGCCCAGTGTTTGCTGGGTAATTTTCTAGTGTGATGTCATCAATTACAAACGGGAAGTGCAATAATAGACTTAAAACATTTTTTATTCTGTGATATAATTTTTTTTAATCAAAATTTTAAATATATTTAACTTAACTGTATTTTAGTTCAATGAGGGGTCCAACCTTTCAGAGGCACTTTAAAGGGCCTATATCGAGCAATATTGACGTTTCAGAGCTTTTAACCTTCTTACAGTGCTATTGGTACCCGCATTTGTACCCAAAGTATTCTTTTGATTGTTTCCTGCAACCTTTAGCTTGAGAATAGTCTATCCTTCCCCTCGGATGAGCAGACAAACTGGGGCTACTCGGCCCCCCCCCGTGTTGCAACGCTTATTATTATCAGCTATGCCCTTAGGGTCGACTATGAAACGGGGAAAATAGCATAATATAGGATCTTTAAGTAAATACATTCACTGTGAAGATGGTTGTAGTGGCTCAAAAATCTCTGCTGAAGACTTTAGCTGGGTCATATTATCAGAAAGTCTCCAAAACATCAACACAAACTTGTGTACATCCTGATTGTGTTAATTACCTTGATTACTGTGCTGTGTGTTTTAGGCTAGAGATTGAATAGTTAAAATGCTTGTAAAGACGTGTTTGACTTTTTGTGTGCACAGGACATGGCCGGTCTGCTGAAGCCCGAGGCCAGTAAACTCCTGATTGGGTCCCTGAGAGACCGTTTCCCCGACATCCCCATCCACGTCCACACCCACGACACGGCCGGGGCGGGCGTGGCTGCCATGCTGGCCTGTGCCGAGGCGGGGGCCGACGTTGTGGATGTGGCGGTAAGTTGGATACGAGCATTTCAAACCTTATTTCTATAACCCTTGTCCTTTTTCCAAGTAGCGTTTTTAATATTGCCTGTGGTCTTATGCAAGTTCTGATAAAGATCTAGACCATTCATAAGAAAATATTGTGACAAATACAAGTACAAATTTTTTTATTTATTTTTATCAGCTTTAGTAAGTTATGATTGATTAATTGGTTTATTCATTTATTTTGAGTTTGTGCCAAGGAAAATACTACCATAATATAATTTAAATTCACTTCCTAAAAAAGAGAGGCATATTTCTACAAAAGGAGTGGTAAAGACAAAATATTTGATCATTTTTGTCTTTGCATAAGTTTTACTGTAGTAGTTTAGCAGCATAAAGAGCCCAAACGACACTTTGCACTGAGCTCCCACAAAGCTAGAACCTGTCCAGATTACAAAGTCGCACACTAAATATTCACTTTGCAGTAGTTCTTAGCAGGTGCTTTGGGAACATAACAAGATTTTGTACAGTGTGAAAACGGCCATCTTTGGGTCACTTAAGCATATTTGGAATTGAATAGCCCACTGCTTTACTGAGAAGAGCTTTATAGTGAAGTGTCTTTTTCTGTTTTCTCTGCTTTGGATAGTATGCTCTGTCCAATCACAAATGCACATGTAAAAACTAGCTTCCATACATGTTTGGCAGTGTTGGGTAGCATTACTTTTAAAAGTAACATATTACGTTCCCTCGTTACTGCCCTGGAAAACTAACTTGTTAAGTTACTGTGCTATTTGTTATAAAAGTGACTCGTTAGCATACTCTTGCGTTACCAATAATTAACATTATTGTATACGAGCGATCGCGATGACGCCACGTCCGGCTGCGGTCGGTAGAAAACACAACACCGCAATGCTACCAGAGGAGCTAATAAACAATCAAATCACCAGACTTGAGGTCACTAACTTTCGTTTTCTTGATTGTGGTTGTGGGCAGACATCGGGGGCTTGGGTCAAAGTTTTAGAAAGTTTCAGGAAAGTTTGAACCCTCAAATTCCCTTCAGTGTCAGTTGAATACAAAAGGCCACAGCACAGCCTCACATTAGCCTCTCTCTCGGACTGTACAGTCAACTACGGCCCTAAAACTGAACTATTAAAACATACTTAGCACTTACAAACATAATGGCGTGATACAGTGGAAATCAGGCGTGATAAAAGTTTGAAACTCACTGCAGAAGCTGCTGTCTCCAGTCTAATGGCGGTGGCAGCTGTCTCTGCTCCACTTCACATAAAACTAGCAGGTCATGTCCGAGTCTGACTGTTTTTAGACAGAGCATGTCCTCACAGTTCCACGGTTACATGTAAAGCCTGTTGTTGGTTTGCATACAATCATAATTGCCGTGGCTCTGGTGATGGATAAGGATAATGTGGAGCTGCGTTTAACAATGGTCCATTTATCTGCTCACTTTTCCTCCCTGTTTTTGGCACAGTTCCAGAGATAAAGTGTAGGTGATATGATCTATTACATAAAACAAAATCAACAGAAATTTCAGCCATAAAAGGGAAGATAACGTCCAAAACAGACCTCGCTGCACTCACTTTCTGCCACCAGGGGGCGCACGCGAGCCAAAAATCCCGGAAGAAAACAATATCAGCAATTGTTCGTATAACCTACCGTAATTTTCAGGCTAGACATATACACGTTGTCACATGAGATATTTACACACATATGTACGGAGGTTGTCTTTTCAACCGGGGGTCTCGCGGCACACCGACCTAGACTAAATTCTCAAAAAAAATCCAAAAAGTACGGTATATCATTTGCCAACAATCCCTTTGCGTTGCTGAACACAGTAACATAATCATTAAAGTATCAAATAAACAAGCAAAGTAACTGCGTTTGACTGAGCTTTATTTATGTTTTATGTTGTCGGATGACCACAACACAATGCCGTACAATAAACACGTGTCGGCCTGTCCTCAAGCAGTGAAAAGCATAACTAAATGAACATTATTTGATTGATAAGAGCAGCTACGCACAACAATGCACATGCTCACCACACGCCAAGCTCTGGGATTGTGGTGAGGAGATGAGACCTTACTAAAAGTAACACGTTACTGATTTGAAAAAGTAATTTGAGGAGTACTAGATGGTACCTGTACTTACACGGGTGCACAAAACTAACGCGTTGCGTTACTCGTTACTCTAACGCTTTACCCCCAACTCTGATGTTTGGAAAAGGTCATTTAAGCAGCTTCAATACTGAGAAATCAATTAAAGAAATAGGACAAAGTTGGACCTTTTATTTAATTATTCTTTATTGATCCGTATCCGCCATGCCAACTCCTTCAAATCAGGAGGAAATCCTCGTGCCTGAAACGCATTAATTGAGTCGTGAGCCCTTTTCTTCATATTGGAATAGAAATGTGAAACTTCAGTATTGTGACACTGTTTGCTTGATAATTATTCTCAGATCCATTTTTTGGCACCAGCAGTTAGACAACAGGTGTGGTGTGATTTTAAACTTGAACAGAATACATTTAGAATGTCGACTATACTTTCAGCTAAACTACAGAATTGTTTTTTCTTTGAAATCATAGCTTTCGTGTGTAATTTGCTGGTCTTTTATATTGAAAGTTTTAAATCCTCCTGAGCCTTAACCACTGGGCTGACTTGTAAGCCTTGATACTTTTACAATGGCACACGGCATGGACCAACGTCATTTTCTCCTCCGCTTTTAGTAAAATAACTTTTAAATCGAGAAGGGACTTTTCTGTAGCAGGAACATTTCCCTCATGGCGCTCACTGATGCCTCCAGCGAGCACCGTTTCATTAAAACAATTGGCCGCTGTTTAAGGTCTGCTCTTGAGCCACTCGCTCGCACTGTACCCAGTGAAAGAAATGACCAGCCACGTGTTTAAACCCCAATTTGTCTTTTTGACACCTTGCCAAGAAAAATGGTGACACTGTGCACACAGTGTTTGTATGCTCAATATTTTTTTCTATGAATGAAAAATGAAACACTTCCTGGAGACTTTTGACATCTTGTTCAATAAATGCTAATACTTTGCACCTATGTGGAACTAAGTATTGATTTCTGGCCATATATCATTTTACCGTCTGCTTTGATGTGCTATCAATACAGTGGTGTCATATATCAACATCTATATAAAACATGCAGATGAGACCTTAAGGAGTCTACTCACTTTAGGGAGGCAACAAGAGCTGACAAAATGGAGTGTACAATTTATTATCAGCCTTTAACCCGTGTATAACCACACTATCTCCTCAGTGATTCGGTTATTTGGGTTGGGTCGAACTGCCGAGCCTGAAAGGAACCCACACTGACACAGAGAGAAAAACAGTCTAAAACAAACCAAAAACTTGTATGACACCAAGCTATGGGAAGGTGAAGAAGTCAACTTTGGCCTAGTGAGCACAACACACTATGAGCAAATCGAGAAAAGAAAACACGATCTTCAGGATGGTCCTTGTTCGTTATAGTATTGAGTATTAAAGGTGCTGTACCTGATTATTCACTTTAAACTGTTTGCAGCCTTCCACACTTATTTCACTTATCTTCACTTTCCTAATTATTCTCCTCAATAGGTTTATGAGCATTTTTCACTTTTGACCTTTCAAAGACCAGAGCGCATGTCTGGCGTCAAGATGATGCTAACAGCAACAGTGCGCCAGTGTTACTTCCTCATTCGCGGCTAAACACTTTACAATTAGATGCAGACAGCACTCCGCGGCCTCATTTTGAGCTGTATATCTGTACAGGAGCATGGCTAATTTAACTTCACAGCTAAAGCTCCTTTAAGTGCACTTTGTGGTCGAGCAAATTGATGATTTCTCAAACGAAAGCTCTTTTGTGGTGAGAAGTTGTCATCTATCAAAGTTGGTCCAAGGGTTATTTTCTGTTCTCTATATAAAACTGTTCTTTTTTGCTCTTTCTCAGGTGGACTCTATGGCGGGGATGACCTCACAGCCCAGCATGGGAGCCATCGTGGCCTGCACCAAAGGAACCAAGCTCGACACTGGTACGAAACATAACACTTCACGTTTCACATATTAAAGCCGGTTAAAGGTATTAATATTTGATGTATTCTGCGCAATTTAAAACATGATCAAAAACTGCTGAATTTGAACATGTTTAAGCTTTCTTATAATTTGAGTCTGTAAATGAATTGGAGTTTTATTGCAGAGGTGTAACTTGGCTTGACCGGGATCATCTGTTTTTGCCAAACTAAGCCCGAAATATTGAGTCTGTCACAAGTGATAATCTGGTTTGGCCCGAGCCGGACTGGCCAAACCAAATGGCACAGGTGTGAACGCTAGATTAGGGTTGTTATTATGCCCCATTTTTGCAAAATTCTAGCCACAAATCTGCAAACTCCAGCCACAGTAAAACCACAAATGACCTGTAATGTAAATGAGTTTGGCATCTTTGCTTCTTCGGCTTCTGTAGTTTTGTTTAAGAGAAAATACAGTACATTTCTATTTCATTATCCTTCGTTATGTTGCAACTTAGAATAAAATTAAACTGGTTTGGGATTTGATGTTGTAAGAAGTGCTTTGGAATCCGGCTAAATCCAGTCTATATTACACAATGTAGTCCTAATGAGGCAGTACAGCTCTCAAATTCCTGCTCCTTCTTCCGCAAAATTTCTGTCCTCCTCTACATGAGTGAAGAAATCAATGGGAATATCAATGGACAACAGCGTCACTAATTGCAGCTTGAAGTCTGGGAGGAGTGATGCGTTGTGTTCAGTGACAACTAACAGGGCCAATTATGTGAGGAGAGAAACGGTAAACCGCCCAAAAGAGAAGGGGTAGTGATAGTGTCAGGAAGTTGGGTTTTGTTGGCGTTATTGTGATTAAACATGCTTAGATAAGAGAGGATATTGATCAGGCAAAATGATATAACCTCTGACTAAAATGGATCATGTGTTCATCATCATCACATTTCTTCCTCCACAATCTGACAGAGGATCAACTATGGACTCTAACAACAAATAATTGACGATTTCATATGACTCGATCTGTCAATTCTTTTATTTATTGCGCAGCCGGTAGCAGTACCCCTTTCTGCAGGAGAATAATGTTAAGGCTAGTTTAGCCAAAGTATTGTCCTGTAAGTTGTCGAATATGGGTTTGAATGTATAGACAAGGTCATGACATAATAAGACTTGAGTTCACAGTGAGCCTTTTAAACACGTTCAGGACATGAGCAGCCAAACAAATACAAAATGCCATTGTCATCTTTGCACATGTTTGTTGAGGTTTAAACTACAGGGTTAAACGGTTTTATACATTAGGTCCTATCAACGTTTTCAGAAGTATCAGATACTAAAACTTGTATCAAAAGTAGATAGTGATTTCAGCACGTATCAGTACTAAAAAACGGACCTTTCTTCAGCAGTTTTATAACTTTAGAATAAGACCACATGTTAACATAAAAAAAGCATCCTTGTGGTATTGACATTGGTATCGAGTGTCGAGTCTGTTCCTCAGTGTCAAAATGTTGTAAAATATGGTTCCCTGCAGAGGACATTTTACATCTTGTATTCCTACTGCTATTCACCTTTCCAGTTTAAATTCTATATGGATACATTCAATAAACCATGGACATAATGGACTGGTATTTTTGGACAGAGTAGGCTTTACCTTACCTTAACCTTTTCTTTGGATGCCACCCCCCTTATTTCCTAATTGTACTCCTTACATATCCTGTGTTCTCTCTCGTCCTGCCCGACTGTTTTTTCATTTTTTTCTTTGCAGCTGTGTCTGGTTTTGTTGTTTTTAAAAAGAAATCTGAATCTAAATGTTTCCAGCTTCGGCAATTTGTAAATTAGGATTCTGATTCGATTCCGTTGATTAATCTTACAGCCGTAGTTGTAACATAAAACGATATGATGCCTGATCTCGATATTGCTGCTTTTGACTGGTTCCTTTTCACAAAACACCTTAAAGTTATTTATCTTTTACTATGCGATTATATAGAGTGTTCACAGTGACACTAGACGACCGTATTACCATTGAATATCAGTGAATACTTGCTTTCCCGTATGAGCAGGGCCTATATATGCACTTCTCTAATAGAAAAGATAAGTATGCTGTCTGTCACGTTAATGTCCAGTTAGCGTTTCCATTTCTGCTGGGCTAATGTTGACAGTAAACCTCACATCTCTTTGTGCTGGACTTATTGGTTTGTTGCGATACTTAACGGTCACACAGGGACGAATGCGCCCTCCAAAAGAACCCATTTCTCCTAATAGTGCTCTCTGCTAGCGGACTATTAAACCTGCTGTGTGGTGAGTGAGATGTGCGGCCTGGGCTTTGGAACCGAAATGCTCTACTTCCCTGCTACTTATGTTCACAGTCGAGAGGCAACAGTCATTTTCACTGTCTTCACTGTCATCTGCACTGTAATCTTCACTGTAGTCTTCACTGTTGTTTTCACTGTAGTCTTCACTGTTGTTTTCACTGTAGTCTTCACTGTTGTTTTCACTGTAGTCTTCACTGTTGTTTTCACTGTAGCCTTCACTGTAGCCTTCACTGTAGCCTTCACTGTAGTCACTGTAGTCTTCACTGTAGCCTTCACTGTTGTTTTCACTGTTGTTTTCACTGTAGTCTTCACTGTAGCTTTCACTGTTGTTTTCACTGTAGCCTTCACTGTCGTCTCCACTGTCCTCTTCACTGTAATCTTCACTGTAGTAGTCACTGTCGTCTTCGCTGTAGTAGTCGTCACTGTAGTCGTCGTCACTGTCGTCGTCACTGTCGTCGTCACTGTCGTCATCGTCGTCGTCATCATCATCGTCGTCGTCGTCATCATCATCGTCGTCACTATTGTCGTCGGCATCGTTGTCACTATTGTCATTGTCACTATTTTCGTCGGCGTAGTCACTGTGGTTGTCGTCACTGTGGTTGTCGTCACTGTGGTTGTCGTCACTGTGGTCGTCGTCACTGTCAAATGTACGGTAGAAAACCGCTATATAAAAGTGACGAAGCAGAGTGAAGAAAAAGAAGAAGAATATCCGTTTGAAATGTTTAACAGTATAGATGTTCACGTCCGAGCCGCACTTGGATGACCCCATTTCCAAAACAAAAAAAAAAACCAGAAAGATTAGAAGTAGAAATTTAAACATGCACAGTGATGACAAACTGCCACTGTTTCAAGGCCAACTAGAAGCCGTTGCGAGCGACTGCGTAATGCATGGCCATATCCTGTACGGTTGCCATGATCACTGAATAGCATGCTCGGTCATGTGACGATATAAAGCATATGCTTTATATCGTCATGCATTCACTTCCTTTCCCGCTTTGATCCCATGGGCTTTAAAGAAATGAAACAACCACACACATGGTACGAGTCAGCACCGCGCAGTGGACCGTAGTAAAAGTGGTCTCACTCACTCATACGGTTTGGCCGTGGAGATCTCTGAGGTCAAACTGACAAACCGTGCAATGTAAACTATTACGCACAAAAAAATCCCGCAAAAAATATCTACTGACTGCATAATGTATTACACTCAATTAACAAAATAAAATATTTTTTCTTTTGACCTATACACAGGAGCTGAAACCCATGAGTATAAACCCTGAATATCATCTTCGTAACATGGCTCAACTATAAAGGACACATGCAAAATGAACTGTTATAAACTTTGGATCTTTCATTGTTCCCTCGCCAAAAACATACCTGGAGTTGTATTTTGCTTTATTCACTCTTATTTCATTAATCCAATTTACAAGGTTGTTTTCTCTGCTCCTCTGAGCCTCACAAAAACACAAACCAAAAATTTACAATTTCCCACATTTGTAAAGTCAAAGGTAGAGCTCCGAGGTCTCCTGTGCTATTTTTCAGTCAATAAATTATCGGCAAACTTGTTTTGAGCATTACTGCCACCAAATCATGTTCATGCCAGCTGTGTGCTTGTAGTAGCTTTTGTCGGGGCAAGCTAGCTTTTGGGAATGCCTGAAGTAGTGTAGTTTTCAATACAGCTTCTAAAATATGAAAGCATGTTTAATGGCCAGTAACATAATATTTGTGCTCTTAAACAGATTAAATATAGTTAGGATTTTGTAGTTAAGATTTTTTCTCCATGTAATAAAGTGAAATCAGTTTAGCGTCAGGACAGATATTGTAAAAGCAGCTCTTAATGTCAAAATGAGACTACACTGTATCTAAGTGTTTTATTCTCCGCTAAGCAGGAAGTGTTCTGTTAGCATGCTACTTGTTAGCTGTACTGTTGACGGCAAAACTGGCTCGCTCCGGAAAGTTGGGACGAGAGATTAGAAAATAATTGCATAATTATAATTGCATCACGTACCGTCAGTGGGCCAACATGTGGACTTAAAATGATCTAGTTGTTTTTCACATTTTTAAAGATTATAAATCAGGTACAGCGCTTTCAATTAAACTAGATAACATTGTCTTATCTATAACCCTGCAATCCATTGGTCAAATATTTGCATTCATTTTTATACCTTCTGGAGATGATGTGTTTCTCCTGAATGAATAGTTTTGGCTCCGTTATTATAATACTGTAGGTTTGTTTGGTTTCCTAGTTTTGTATTATCGTACCCAAACATGAAAACGTGTTGACTGACGTACAGAGTCAGATCCAAATGTTTTCAGTCCGTCCCAAAAGTGCCTGCGCGGTTGCTCCAGCATTTTAACGTTATTGGATTGTAGTTCATGTACAAGTCAAAGGGGAAAGCGGTATTGAAGCTTAAAAGTACGTGTGCGCTTGGAGGTCCCCCTGGTCCAGGTTGGTGACAGAATATCAATTGTTGTGAGTACAGTGCGGAAAGAAAAAGGAAGACAAGGTCGTTACCGCGGAGAGCCGGTTTTTAACATTTCAATATTCATCCGTCGTGAGAGTGCGGCACCGGGGGCTGCGATTGGGACGCCTCTGCCATTCACACGTGTGCTTCCACTTTGTACTTTGTCCCAGCACGACCCCACACAATGTATTATTCATCCACAAACTCATTTTCGCTCATTTCAAAAGCCTCGCCTTCCTCTGCTAATCTGGACTCTCGATGAATCTCAAGGCTTTTTTTGCGGTGAAGTTGGGAAGTGGTCTGCAGTTCATACCGTCTATTTACTACTTTCTTCTTTCTCCCTCCAATTCTTGCTCTTGCAGTCTGCCTTTTTTTCCTCTTTTTCTTTCCCTTCTCCTCCCCTCGCTCCTTTATTGTCCCCTCTCACTCTTTCTCCCCTCACCCATTTCCTCCCTTTCCCCCTTTTTGTTTGCTCTTTCTCTCTTCCTCTATCCCTTTTTTCACTTCTCTTTTTCACCACCTCTTTTTCCCTTCTTGGCTCACTCTTCAGTCCTATTCGTCCATTTCCCCTTCTCTCTCCTCTTGCTCACTCTCTCTCTTCCTTATTTTCTCTTCCCGCTTCCTCTTTTTCTCTTCATTCTCACCATTTTCCCCCTCTGTATTCCTTTTTTCCCCCCTTGTTCTCCCTCTCTTGCTCTTTTTTCCCTCTATTCACTCTCCCTTGCTCACTCTTTCTCTCTCCTCTCTCCCCCTTGCCCCATTTTACTGTTTTCTCTTCCTCGCGCTCTTGCTCTGCTCCCTTTGTCACTCCTATTGCTCCCTCTTCCACTTCTTTCTCCTACTCTTGTTCCTTTCTTTGCTTCTCTTCTTCACTTCACGTGCTTTCTCTCTCTTTCTTTATTCCTCTTTTTCTCTTCTTTCCATTGTCTCCTTTCCATCTTCTCTTTCTTGCTCCCCCAACCTTCTCCCTTTCCCTCTCTTTCCGTGTGTGTGTGTGTGCGTTACAAAGTACTAATCAGCTTCTTCTTCTTCTCCTCACTCTTCCACTCCTGAGGTTTTGGGTCCCCCCCTCTCCCCCATCAGCCCCTGCTCTCACGGCCTCTCATCTCCTCCCTCTCACTCAGCAGCAAAGCAATTAACTGCACTTTACTGAAGCTGCCACAAAAGTGTTGTATTCTCCAGTTTGGTGCAGACGCAGTAGTATGTTTGTGTGTTCGTGTGTATGTGTGTACGTGTGTGCATGTGTATGTGTTGGCTACTTCACAGCACTTTTATATATTTGTATCTTTACTTATTTGAAAGGCACAGTGCATATTGCTGACCATCTATTGCAAGTTGATGCTGTTATTCTTCCCTGGTGAAGTTTATTCTCTGCATGTAAACCTAAATGAGTATTATCCTTTTAAACATGTTAACAGGTTCATATTCTGTCCGATTGGATTAATATTGTCGACATAAAATTTTTTCAATACACAATATATTCACTTATTTTAAATGGATCTATGCAAATTTCTGCTAGTTGTTGTAGTTATAGTAGTGATGATAGTTGTATTCATGGTAGCATTAACCTCTCTTCAGTTGTGGTTTCGTCTCATTTAGAGTCACTTTTATCCCAAATGTTCTCCTGTTAAAGACATGTTTTAGGCCTGGTTTAGATCTGGTGATACTCCGAAGGCCAAGTACTTTCTGAGGTGCTTTCGGTGTGAAAAGGTTGAGAATCACTACTTTAACATTTAACGAGTTAACATTATATCACCTTTGTGGTTGTTGTAAGTAAATAGCAAGTACATTTTTGCTGACAGTATTAGTACAGTAGTTTAAAAGTTGGGTAAAACTGGCCTTACACTGACCCAAAACAGCAAAAAAAACCAACTTTGGTCCATGTCGGCCTAGTGTATTTCGAAAGGTCAACTGGCTCTACATGCAAATGATCACTTCTGGAGACTGGTGAGTGGAACCAAAAGACCCAAAAGCACAAAATAACCCACACTATAGATAAACATAAATTCTCCTTTGTCCCCGCACCAGCAGCTCTCCCTGTGTACTCCGTAGGTCTCTAAAGCCCCATACTTTATTTAAATGGCTTCCGCCCTGGCACGTACGCAGTGGTATGCATCCCCCCACAATGCTCTGGCTGAGTGATGTCGCGCATTGAAGAACATACCTTGTTGCTGTGCGCTTTTATTGATGCCAGATTCCGACTGCAACAACAACAATGAAGTGTGCACTTAGAACGCACAAGAGACACGGCATCGATTATAACGCATAAACCGCTGCATGTACAGCAAATGGGGGCCTTCCTTCATCATCATTCTGCGATCATCCCCGCTCCCGTCATATCACACATCAGCAGGTCCACGGGGACGTCGTGGCCTCAATGCAGCGTCTGTCTGTTTGCCACTGTTATAGGGGGAGTGTGGATGATAACAGGTGTATTAAAAGTACTTTGTCTTTGTCAGGAAGCCATTTTGAATCATGATGTAGACATGGATATAGTCTGGATCATGGCGGACATTTCAACAATGTACGTAAAGATTTGATTTTGAACATGATTTTGACTCTTTGAACATAATCCACCTGGAAACGTACAACAAGAGGGGAAAAGTAGTGTTTCACAGTTTTCTCCCATGTCATTCCCAACTACGACGCATTACCGACCGTCTATATAGATTTGTTATCTTTTTTATTTGAATAAGGACAGTATCAATGTGTCAGCAGCAGCTTCAACATGAATATGCCGGCTACATTTTATCCGTTGTTCTAAGGCAGGTAAAACGCTAAATATTTAATTAGACATCAACAGACACGTTGCACATTAAATATTAAACCTAACAACAGACACATGACATGACGGCACATCTTAGAAATGACAAAACAGACTATATACAAACGGAGTCTTTGGGGATGTTACAGACGCAGCTTCCTTTGTTTTGAGACTTTCTGTTGAAACAGCCCACAGCGGAGCATGCAGTATTTGTCCTCAAGATGGCAGTCGCAACAAATGTGTGACGTCACTTCGGACCATGAATAAAAGGAGATTCAGGCACACACAAAAATCACTATTATGAACAGCAGCTCGCCAAAGGGTGTGGTAACGTAAAGGGGCCGGCGGAAAACGGCACGCCTGTTTTCAACCCCGAAGTCAGCGGATCATTATGTCTAAAAGGTCTTCTTTAATGTGTCTAAGTGATGACAGGCAAGCTGACAAAGGGGTCAGGGGTTAAAGTTCAGAACTGTGGAGAAGTAGCTCGCACATTGTAAGAATGCACTTTTGTTTTCAACAATAAAAACTTAAAAACCAAAACCATATTGTAACATTTCAAACAAAGCAAAAGAAAAGTTGGCATACACAGTGCACCTTTGAAGCTGTAAAAACTAGGTGGTAAAGGTATTTTTATATCTTGTAGAATGTTGGTCAGTGCCTAGTGATCGGTCCACAGTGCTAAAACCTTATACCATTTGCTCTGCTTACATGGAGAAATCCAAATTTAGTGTAAGTAAATCAATTTGAAACATTTGCAAAACATTAATGGAATATCCTATGAGGCAAAGCGATGTTTGATGAGGCAGAGATAATTGCTAGGTATAATTCCCCAAGCCAGGTAACCTAATTTTACAGACAGTTATTAGTGGTTTGCCGTGATTAATTGCTACAGTAGACGTTTTCGGGTGACATTGACAACAGAGGAAATTGATAGTTGAATTTTATGCATCGTTCTTTTAACCTCGATTTACACACAAATGAAAGTCTTCTTTTTCCGATTAGATGTGATTGATCGGTGGCTAGTTAAAAATTGTATTGGCTAGCAGTGTTTTAAAAAGCTTTTAGTCCAGTGAGCAAAGAAAAGGAGTTGTTTCGCACTCGAGTGAAAAGGTGCTCTTCCTGACTCTCGCCTAACCACAGGATCTCTGGTCTGATCTTCGCAGCAGGTTTCTGAGGAAAGTAAAGCCACTGTTTGAAACCTCAGGAATGGAGAAGATGAGAGACCAAAGCCAACATGAGCTTTTCCATGTCAACAATTGCTTTATAACTGGATTATAAACTGCCAATGGTGTCTGATTTTTTTTAGTTGAAGTAGATGTCTCTTTTCACTTATTTAAACTGAAAACACAAAAAAATAACTTGCATGAGATGCTTATTGATATCAAGACGATATAATCTTTCAGAATGTCGTAAAATAATACATTTAATTTAATTTTAGAATAGAAATCCTATAGTCATTGTGCAAAGTATTGATTGACCCCGTCTTCTAGATCTAGACTCAAATTGCCTCTCAGGGCCAAATCGCCATTGCAGAATTGTGAAAGTTATCTGAACTGTGTGAGTTTGTATGTTTTGGAACAAGAGTTTGGTACTTAATATTCATGAAAAGCTAAAGGAAGGGGACGGTGCCATGTCAGCGGGGAGCAGGGCTTTATTGACAGTCAGTTTGGGAGGAGAAGTCTCGCATTTGCACTCTATTTTCTGTTTGTTTTCCTGCATATTATCTGAACTTGAGATGCTCCACAGTTGATGAGTGCTCACACCACAACACAATAGCATGCTCTGACACATCTCCCACTGATATGAGCTCTAATTTCACCAAGGAGGTCCTAAATGAAGGATGCAGAAGTGGGGTTTCAAACAGAGAGCTGAATGGATCCTAATTACTGACTTGGGTGGAAGCCCATGGAAACATCCTCACTACAACATGCACATTAATTTTCCATTAATTTCACCGCTCTAACATTGTTCCCGCCAAGATCAGAGCGAGAGCAGGGGAGCGTAGCATGTAGCGAACACGGAGTCCAGACAACATGCTTCGAATGTAATAGTTATTGTATGTAGTTGTCAGAGTAGCTGTAGTGATTGTAGTAGTAGTGATGTCCTTATAAATTGTTATATAAATTAATATTGCTGTTAATGGCCAGCCGTTTATTAGTATTAGCCATAAGACACATGAGACGCGACATTTTTTTTTTAATGCTAATTGTGAATAATCCAGGTTTGGGCTGGTACAAACATGGATTAAACATTCAAAAGACAAAGGTCAACGCCATGATAATGATTAACATGTAACTGGCATCTCAGCTAAAGGCTAACTCATTTTGAACTGAGTTTTCTGATCTTGTGTGTTTCTGTTAAGAATCGAGTGACCACTGAATGTCCTCTTTTACATGATACTGGTGAGGAGAGCGAATAATTGACATAAATATCATGAAATGAACGTCTTTTTACGGGTATTGGCCTCACCGTTCATTTGTGTGTGAAGGAGCTTTCAATTTGACTTAACTCCGGTTAGCATCGGCTAGCCAAGTGATCGAGTCTAAGCTAGGGTGACCAGACGTAATGTAATGAAGGTGACCCATTTACCCGGGACAGTCCCTGTTTTGAGCCCTTTGTCCCATGTTCCAGCAGATGTATCCAAAACCATTGATTTGTCCCAGTTTTATACAAGACATGTCCCGGTTGTCCCAGTTTTTGACCTGACATACCCGCAAACAATAAAGAGGGGAATAGAGTGTTATTTCTTTAGCCAAAATAGAGAACATCTGCCTTTTTAGAATAATCACAACACAGAAAAATGCACTCAGTTCCATTGGTACAAGTCTGTCAGATTATAGAGATGTAGATAAGATTATAAGAGGTGTAATCGACCCGTGAATGGACAATGGATAAACATTTACAGAATTAACCACACTTTTTAAAATGTCATGATTACCAATGACGATGTGTCCCAGTTTTTCCCCCTAGTCCAAGCAACGGGCAAAGATGGAACATTTTGCATCTGTGAGTGTGTACAGTATTGGGTAGTATCAGTTATAACTGGTAGTAGTAGGCCTGTATACTTAACATGAAAGATATGTACTTTCTCTTAGCTGTTTTGAAACGGCACAAAGTATGCTTCACTTAAGATTGTGAGTAGCTACTTTTCAAGCTCTTCCACAAAAATACACTTGTCACTTTGAGGCCAACTTTGTCACATTAGTGTAATTAGCATAGTTGATATTTGACATAATTCGACTAGCGCTGCAATTTCGGTGAAGGGATTAAAGCTAGCGTGTTTTAAAGTAATCAGCTTTAGCACCTTAACTATCCTCAGCAGAAAGTATCACAGCACAGTATTAGTGAGTCTGGCAAATGTTGAGATGATGCTATATTTGCTTGCATTCCCCAAAAAATGAGAAATAATTATAAACTGGTACGCTACTCATTTTCAGCTCCCAAACGTTCCCTTGCTTCATAAAACTTTCACGAATTGGAGTCTGAGATGGGATTGTGTTGGATAGAAATGTCCCGCTTGGCATTTTGAGATTTCGCCTGCTGAGTTTTAAAAATGAATACAAAAATACACGAAATCCTCCCGGTGGCGGCGGTGGTGGCGGCGGTGGTGGCGGCAGTAGTTGCCGGCTATGGTCGTTACCGGCCTGGACTCGGGGTTTAAAAGATCTGTGTTCTCTGTCAGGAATGAAATGTGGCACACCATCTCCTCCACTTCTTATTGTGCTGTAAATTTCCAAAGCTGTCATACATGGTGTAGTGAGTTATGCAACAGTGGCTCGCAAACTGTGATTTACAATGAATCCAACATGCACTAGTTTTATTTTTATATTGCAGTATAGATGTATTTGAATGGCCATTACAAGAAGCTTCTTAGAATATATTTGTCATAAATTGAATACATTGAGTGAAGGCCTGAACATGAAGTGTCTTTTTACACATATTTTTTAATCTAATTTAAAACATTTTTTTTTAAACAAAAAGTAACAAAAACAATGAGGTGAAATACCAAAAAAGTAACCCAGAAACACTTAACGGCTGTAGACACGTGGATCTGGTTCTGCTTGACGAATCGACAAACTCTAAGAGATATGATGATGAAAAGAAGAGCGAGTGCGTGAAATAAAAATCATCCCACTTCTGTCAGCGCTTCATCCTTTAACCTCCTCAACGTTCTCTCACACGCAGCGTTATCCATCATCTTCTTCTTCTTCCTCCACATTTTCAGGGCAGGAGTGTTCGGTTCCTTCCAATAAGAATTCAATCTAAGACTAAGCACACAATGCACTGAAATATTTAAGGAAATTAGTTCCAAGTTAAAGTGCCTCTGACAGGTCGGACGACTCATTGAACTTAAAGTTAAGTTAAATATATTTAGAATTTCGCAAAAAATTGTTGAATTAATGTTTAAAAAGAGTTATTTGTTTATGTAAGTTATGCACAAACTTTGACTGGAATCCCTATTGAGTATCCCTATTGTGATGTCACTTCCTGTCATTTTCCACAGATTTTTTCTTTTTTACTTGTCTCCACAAATACCTAATTGATTGGTGTAAAATCAGGTACACCAAATGAAGTCCAAATTAGAAAATCATAAAAACCCGTCATAAGCACTTTAAACACTTGTTAAACCCTTTTATCGCACAATACAATTTGAAATGCACTTAAGTACGATTGTACATAAGACTTGGTTAATATTCAAAGATTCAACATTTAGCACTAATAGAGAATAAGACATGGACCTAAAAAGCCTTGTTTTGATCCGAAAAGTCCAGTG
Source organism: Chaenogobius annularis (assembly GCA_015082035.1). Lineage (NCBI taxonomy): Eukaryota > Metazoa > Chordata > Actinopteri > Gobiiformes > Gobiidae > Chaenogobius > Chaenogobius annularis. Next base: position 1,208,797 of record BJKM01000027.1, read on the forward strand.
ACTGTAAATCCATTAAATAATAAATCATTTGAATATTATAAACAATCCCTCTTGAGAATGTTAAGTGTCCAATTACAGTTCAGAATATGCCCAGAACATGTTGAGTTATCTTTGTCACTTACAAAGTCTAACAAATCATCTTCGTATGACACGCTGTATTTTGCCAAGTCTTTGCTCAAATTCTTAGTTATTAAAATCCGGTTTCGCACAAGGACCAAGACATTCTTTTCTGCAAAAAACAAAGGAGAAAAGCCCACAACAGCCAAGTCCAACTGAAATATGAATGTGTTTGATGGTGCTTTCCAGGCATCGCTCTGGAGAAAGTGTTTGACTACAGCGAGTACTGGGAAGTGGCTCGCGGCCTGTACGCTCCCTTCGACTGCACGGCCACCATGAAATCTGGGAACGCCGACGTGTACGAGAACGAGATCCCAGGAGGCCAGTACACAAACCTGCACTTCCAGGTACTCCTCCATCTACACACACACACACACACGCGCACTGGGGACCGATTCAAAAACATAATATGGGTTCTTCATCACTGAGGGCTCCACTGGATGTAGGATTAGTGGTGCTCTGCTTATGATACAATTTACGGCTAATATAAGTTATCCCGGGCGCGGCCGCACTGCACATTTGCACATACCGGTATATTTTATTACCTCCTATGAATCCTTAAGGAGCGTTTAGGTGAGATTTTTCCTTCATAAAGGCTCAGTACAGTAAGAACATGGGGAGATATTATGTGAAGGAGCAGCAATGCCAAAGGGATTGTGTTCTGGTATTCCCCTGAAGATGTAATTCATGCATGTATGTTTTTATGTGTGTTTTGCGTGTATGTTTAGTAGTATTAACAATATAGTAGTAGTAGTAGTAGTAGTTGTTGTTGTCGCAGTAGGTGATAGTAGAAGCTGTTGTTAAAGTAGTTGTAACAAAACAATGCTATAGTATCGGGAAGTAACTAAATACATGTATCAAATATATGTGTTCAGAATATTCATTTAGAATACCTGTACCACCAAAAGAAAGTGGAACTGTACTGGAATAATCACGTTTCTAAAATCTAAGCAATATATTGTGGTATTGCATGTGCCCTTTTTCCTTCTCTAATCTGTTTTAAAAAAAAAACATACAAACATTTGACATGATCCTAAACATCCGCGAAATTGTCTCATTTGGTCCCAAGTCTATCAAATTTGTGAAAGTATTCAGAATACAGTACTCTGACTAAACCACTGTCTCTAGCACAAGTGAAATCATTGTGAATAGTCATACTGTCAACATTTGTTGAAGTGGATTTCAGTATTTAAAGTACTAGTCACAAATGTACTTGTTAACCACTTGAGTATTAAAACAAAAGATTTTAGGCTGTTCTTAGTTAGTGTTCTCTTTCTATCCTTTCTTTCCTTCTCTCTCTCTCTGACCTGTTTATTTCCACCCAGTTTTTAAAAGCCCGATGCAGCAGATTTCTCTTCTCTCTAACTCCCTGTGAGAATGAGCATCTTCGATGTAAATTAAAGAAACCGCAGGTGTCACAAGGCAAATTAGAGCCTTAAATCACCGCTTTGTGCTGAAATAGCCATCTTCTGTTTATCCAAAAGTGTTATTTTCCTCTGCTCCTCCATTGCACTCCTCACGCTGCTGTTTCTTTGCAGGCACACAGTATGGGACTGGGGAACAAGTTCAAGGAGGTGAAGAAGGCCTACGCCGAAGCCAACAAACTGCTCGGAGATCTTATTAAGGTAAGACATCAACTACACCAGAACAAGCCCCAGCGGTTGCACTGTCAAACTCGGGCTTAATAAACTGGGGAACAGATAACCCCAGCTTTGTATTTACGTTCACAAATTAATAGTAATTAAATGACCTATACCTGCATTTTTTCCATTCAGTAATGGCTGAGGCATTGGTAAAATGGTAAAAATATGAAATTGGGCCGCCAGACGGACCACATCAAACATGGCGGCGCCGACAGTTATGACTATTTTGTTTTGGAGACACATGCACATTCAAGTGCTTTTTGCATTGGAGGACGGGGAAGAAGTCTGTGATTTTCTCTGTCTGATGTTTGATTTCTGATCTTGTTCCGCTGCTGTTACCAATCGGCTTCAAATTTTCATCATGACGTCATAGCTTTTCCCGACGGGTTTTAGCGAGAGACTTTCTGGATTGATAAATGTGCAGAACTCACGTCAGTGTGATACACACACCCTTCCAATATCCAGATCCAGCCAAATTAGAAAAATAACAACAAAAATGTATCTCGAGAGCTGGCAATCCAGTCCCTTCTACTTTGTCTGAACACAGGAGCGTCTGGGACTATTTTGGGATGATCCAATTACACCCCCCTATTTGTAGCACTTTGTCTGTGGAAGACCTCATCTTCACTATATAATTTTCCAAGTAAAGCTGTACATAGGCTAAGGAAGTGTGCAATCAAAATTGCTCATAGGTCAAGGTATGTGCAATTAAGAGTGTGAAATGCTTATTATGTAGTGACTGAGCGGCTCCTGTTGTATCGCTCGGCCTCGTGTTTGTGTTCAATGTTTTATTGGATGTGCTTGTTTTGATGGTGATGTCTTTTCTGTTTGAAAAAGCATGTGATCCTCGTGAGACAAAGTTTATGTATAACCAATAATGGTATGAACAAAATCCTTTTCAGTCTGTTTGACACAAGCAGACTATGCTTTTCTGTGATTGGTTAATTTGCCTGTCAATCACGCCCAAGTATGTTTTCATAAAGTATTATAAAAGCGTGTTGTTTTTGCTGGTTAGTGTTAACGTGGTCCCAAACATGTAAGAATAGGAAACAGGCCGATTCACACGTTTGTATTTATATTATATGGCATTCAATTTAGCATTTCATAACTGTAGTTTTTTTAACGGCACATAAGAAATGAACTAGTCTTCTTTAGTAAGTTGGATTCTGCAGTGCATATCCTTTGCCCAGCTTTGTGTTTTCTATTTATTTGTCCTGAGACTCGCTCGCTCGATTTCCTGCAGGCATTAATTGTAGCAAGAACTCCACTATCACTCTGCTCCATTCTCCTCGCCTGCTTTTATTTTTATTAGTTTCCATTAATTTCCTTGTTTTTCTTTGGCCTTCATTATTTACTAAGAGAGTCATCCCTCTTCGAGGCGGAACTCTCACTCACTCTAATTATTCTGTCCCACGGTTTGTGTTTTCTGCCTTTGTTAACCCATCATCTTGTTCCCACGTTCCTCTTGCTATGAGTTGCATTCATGACACTTTAAATGTTGATATTATCATTTCAGATTGCAGAGGCCTGTGTAACTTTATGGGGGAAGTTGTTGATATTCAATAAGAAAATCCACAAATGTTGAGTCTTTTCTACTCTGACAGTACAGTGTATGTTTTAATCCTGCAATATCCTGCAGCCCTATGACAAACTAATAAAGAATCAGATGTATTTCAATTTTCAAACAATACGTTTGTGTTAAAACTGCTAATCCTGTAGTTTGGATCCGTACAGACATGATCTTTGTTGCTCGTGGAGGAAATGGTGCAATTGCAGCCTTTGCTAATTGCATCCATTAACATTTTGAGTTGATTGCAATAATTGTTTAGTATTAGCAGTAAATAAAGTAACTTCACCAACTTTATGCCAGGTTTTGGATCATGTAGATGGGAGGTATTAACCATAAACCAAGTCAAAACATGCATAAATCTGCCCTCATTGTTTCGAAGGTTATGTTAGGTGAAGCCAACCTCTTCTACTCCACAGTATTATTCCCTTGCTATCTTTCTCATTTTAGCATTCTGTACACCGCCGCGGATTCCCTATTAGCCTGCTACCTTTCTCATTTTGTTTTTTATACCTTTTTTGTGGCCCAGACTGCCTAATTTTCAGTAGCTGCCTCTCCCTTGACGCTTCCTATCAATTCAATTAAGGCTTGGCGGGCTTCGTTGCACAAGCCAATGTTGGTCCGATGTGCCGATGTGGGTCCCTCCTCTCAACGTTGTCTCCTGTTACCAGAACAGTTCAATGTTTCTCAGTCTGCTGGCCTGTCGATAAGGGAGATAGTGCTACTAAATCACTGCGATGGGAGCGCCAATTGAGACTTGTCAGTTAAGGGAGAATTACAAGATTTTGCTAACATTTTTCCAATCTATTTAGGAAGTAGTTTTATGCACGTTGAAATGTGGAAGCTAATTCAATTCCTTATCGTTTCATTTTCACGTTTTAGTAGAACTGAAAATGTGCTGTATTGGCAGGATGGCAAAAAGCAGTAGCTGTATAAAGATAATGGTTTATAATGGGCCAAAGATAATGTTTTTAGATTTTGGTGTCGACTTCTCTGGAGCAAGGATACTTAAAACATAGGAAATACCTTTGGAGAGCACTTAAAAGTTTAGTGCATGTGGTGCAAATTTGCTTCCCAAAAAGGAAATAGATTATGTCTGTTTTACTCATAACATTGCACATGATTTAAAATGTATTTGTTTACTTTTCGGAGTTGGGTGCCTTACTTTAGGTTACCAGATCAACTGCTAAAACCAACTTGTTTTTTTCCACCTCATTATGGCAGCTAATGACAGGTCAATTTACTATAATATGTTTTAAATTTGTGGGAACGTGCACATACAGTACATACACTACATTTAACAAATATCCCTAGCATGTGCATCTGCCTAATTTATTCCACTGATTACACATTGCTTAACTTGATTCCAGTTTCTTGTTTGTGCTCTTATTGAGATCAAGGATGTTTCACAAAGTACGAACAAGCCAAAATCTGTTTAGACACCCTGCACGATGTTTTATAGATATTTTGGCTGCAGTGCGAAGGGTTCTTGCCAAGTTTTTCAGCGAGTCTGGTCCTGGTTTGCAGCCCGGCCATTATCCTCTGGTGTAGAGTGGCAAAGTCATGTTTTTGCCATCCCATGATGCCATCCATCCAGAATTTAGCAAAAGTCAATAATCACAAACATGATGGCAAAAAGGATCTACGTTTCTGCTACCAGTAAGCCGTGATTTGAATTAAATGGCTTTCCAGCTTTGAGACGGGCATTTTAGTTGGCATTTAGTCCACATCCACAGAGACAAAACGACGATAGTCTCGTTTGCTGTAGCGCTGTTGAAAAGTAACACAAAGACGATGCGCATGCGCTGCAAACTGCATGTGGGTTGTACACATGGGTCTATTATTATACTCCCATGGTAGTACACTAACAAAACAAACAGGAGGAACAGATTTTGCTGCAAAAGCCATAACGAGGAAATCAAAGTCTGCAGTACGAAACGCTGTACGGCACCATTGTTGTTGCTGTTGGCACATGTGTCGTAGAGGCGAGCCAATGACGCAACCTTCACAAAAAAGTTGTGGATACGCCAAAGTGTTTTGAGATCTTTGCACTCTGTTCTTTTTTAGACTCCTGAAACGCCCACTCCATGTGGATAATACCTGTTTTAGACAAACTATCTTTGCAGATACGCCTGAGTTTAGCTTTGTGTGGACGGGGCCTGGCATTGATGGTTCACGTATATTATCATGTTAAATTTCTTTCTGTATCTGCCTTCTGTTTGTATATACCGATTGTCAGTAGGGGGCAAAAGGACTCAAGCAGGTGAAGAAGTAGATCAAGCTAAAACTATGTCTACTAGTGTCGGTGGCTGAGTTTACTTTAGGTAGACGTCAAAAAATGTCATCTGATTTCTGGAGTTATCTGATTTTTGAAACATCGTGTAAACAGTTACATCTGATGTGACTAATCTGATTTCTTTCTAATTATTCAAACCAAATTTGCGATTTTCACAAGGAAAATACAAACTAATGTGACAGACAAAAACAAATTTTAAAATGCATCGTACTTTGTCTTCTGAATACATTTACTCTAAAAGCGGTTATTTGATTATACTAGTTATCGAACCATGTAAACATTCCTGTTTAGTTTGGGTTGTGGTAAGCCTTGTGAAGTTATGTGGACTTTAAAACTTAGAGGAACTTCATGAGTTCTCTAAAAATGCATGAAAAGTTTAGCGTTACATTTGTACTTTAGATAAAAGAGCAGCAAGCATGCAAGTTTATTCGTACACAATGCAATTCAAAGTGTTTCACACAACAGGAAAAATGCATTACAATCACAAAGACGTGACAGAAATCACAAAACCATTTAAGACATAAAAGAGAAGAGTGCAAAGAAAATCATTTGTCAAATGCACAGCCAAACAGAACTGTTTTTAGCTTGGATTTGAACATTGCCAGAGTAGAGGCCTGTCTCACATCTTCAGGAAGACTGGTCCAGATTTTAGCTGCATAAAACTGAAAAGCAGATTCCCCATGTTTAGTCCTGACTCTGGGCACCAGCAGGAGGGCCCAATGTTTAGTCTGGACTCTGGGCACCAGCAGGAGGCCGGTCCATGTTTAGTCCTGACTCTGGGCACCAGCAGGAGGCCGGTCCATGTTTAGTCCTGACTCTGGGCACAAGCAGGAGGCCGGTCATGTTTAGTCCTGACTCTGGGCACCAGCAGGAGGCTGGTTGCTGAGGTCCTCAGGGTCCGAGATGGTTCATGGCTCATGTACTTTGGTGCTAGGCCATGGAGAGACTTGCAGAGCTGCTTTGAAGTCTATTCTCTGAGCCACAGGGAGCCAGTGCAGAGACCTGAGCACAAGGACTAATGTGATCATACTTCCTGGTTCTGGTCAGGACCCGAGCAGCAGCGTTCTGGATGTACTGCAGCTGTTTTACAGCTCGTTTGGAGAGGCCAGTGAGCAGGCCGTTACAGTAGTCTAATCTACTAGAGACAAACGCATGGATAAGTCTCTCCAGGTCTGGTTTAGACACTATACTTTGGATTTTGGCAAAGTTTTTTAGATGGTAAAAAGCTGCTGATGTGATTGATCTGACGTGACTGTTAAAATTCAAGTCTGAGTCCATTATTACCCCCAGATTTCTAACTTGATTTGTAGGTTTTTAGAGCGGGACTCTGCAGGTGACTGCAACACTTTCTCTTTGCTTCTGTGGGCCAAAGACGATGATTTCAGTCTTGTCTGAGTTCAGCTGGAGAAAGTTGCTTTGCATCCACACACTGATCTGTTGGATGCAGTGACAGAGTGAATCCACTGGTCCATATTCATTTACTCTAGATGTGGTCATTGTCAGTAGTCAGTAAGTAAACTTTCATTCATGTAGTGCTTTTCACACATAAACGTCAGCTATTCTCTTTCACTAAACCAATGTAATAACTACATCGTCTTCTGATTAATTGGTGGTCTGTAAAGCAAAGTCTGGGGAAGTGCGACCAAAACTACTTATGTCTTTCCTGAACTGGTTGCAATATTGACATCTTTAGAATTCTTGCTGCAATTTTTCAATATCAGAGTTGTATAGGCTGACTTTTCATACAGCTGCCTTGACCCCGTACCAGTTACTTATACTTTTGAAAGTACAACACACAAATGCAGATAGGTAAGTGCTGGGTGATGGAAAGTGAACAGCCTCCATTAAAAAGCTTTAAAAAGAAAGTCCATTTGTAGTTCGAAAAACTCAACAATTTGCTGAAAGCTGACTGTATTGGCCGATGGCAGGTATTGATCGGAGGAGGCAGTTTATTTGAGGATAGACGGACAAAGAGGATCCAAAACCTTGTCTCGCTCACTCCCCATGAATTTCATATTGATGTTCATATTACAGTTGTCTGCAAAGGTTTTTAGGGATGTTATTAACAAAGAAAGGGTCAAGATCAGCCTTACAAAAGAGAATCGCTTAGATTAAAATGGCCATCGCTTAGGCATTATTCCAATTTCGCCATGGAAGAATACAGTGGGAAGATATATACTCTTAAGATTTCCTAGTGCAAGGATAAAATCTTAACTTATTTGTGCCTTAAGTTGTTGACATCCGCCCACCGGCGCCAGGGCGAAAACCGGACTTTGGATGTTCTATTTTATCATCACTCTTATTTTCATTGTCAATACCAGCAAGCTATACATCATTTTAAAGATTATTTTCTCAAAAAAACATTTTTTTTTCCGTGAATTTGCATTCACTAAAACGCCCCAATAAGCAATAACCAATAGTTTGTGATAAAACTCAACTTTCTTACCTGTTTTCCGGTTCTGACGGACTCAACGGAGTTCAATCCATCAGTAGCTGTACTCATTCTGTCCGTAATAATCCACAGATAAACAATATCCGCTTGTATTTTTCCTCAAGTAATCCCATTTGAAGAAATAGTCCAGTAAACGGCATTTTCTTCTGTGAAAAAAATCACAAATGAAGCTCGTCCGATACTTCTCTCTGTCCGTATCAAAACACCGGCTCCAGATGCAAAATGGCACTGGGTATGTTTGTTTTCCTCACACTTTCAGCTACAAAATGAGACCATCCGTTCACGGGTTCATCTGGCACAGCCCTTTAGTTAAACCAAGCGCCCCCGCTTTCGACAGCTGCGCAGTTGTTTTTTTACCCGTGAAAGCGCGCTAAAGAAGTGACGTAGTACTTTTTGATTGACATAGTATTGTAGCCAATCATATAAGCTTTCGAACGATGGGTGGGTTTTAGGAATAAGACAGACGTGGGAGCAATCTATTCATATGTGTAAAGCAATAAAGAGCTAGTTTTTCGGCGCACGCTGACAAGATTTTGCGCACCACGTGTTCTGATCTTGTTTGCCTTTTGGACATGCATTTCGTTAAAGATATGTATTATTATACCCCAAAAAATATATATATAATTATTTTTTTCACCTCTGTTGGGAAATGTATGGTTACATTCATGTTTACACATTTTCACATACATTGTTTTTTAGCAGTTATAATAGGTATTTGTACTCACCAAAATAGCTAAATGTATGTTTTATTATCATACAATTGTAGTAGAACAGTTTGGCACAGTTGGTACATATTCAGATAACTTGTTCCGAATATACTTTTTGATTCAAAAAGGTCAAAGGCACCAACATGCCTATTCCTAAGTAAACAAGTCTCTCCATGGCCTAGCACCAAAGTACATCTCGTTAGTGTTAGTGCCATATGAACCATCTCGGACTCTGAGGACCTCAGGGACCGGCCTCCTGCTGGTGCCCAGAGTCAGGACTAAAATGCGGCCAATGCTGCGTTTCAGTTTATGCAGCTAAAATCTGGAACAGTCTTCCAGAGAATGTGAGACAGGCCGCTACTCTGGCAATGTAAACAATTTTATTTGGCTGTGCATATGACTGAAATGATTTTATTTGCACTCTTCTCTTTTATGTCTTGAACGATTTGACGGACAGCCTGAAAATGGCACCTTTTGATTAAGGTTTTGTGATTTCTGCATGTCTTTGTGATTTGAATGCATTTTTTTTTCCTGTGTGTGAAGCACTTTGAATTGCCTTGTGTACGAATTGTGCTCTACAAATAAACTAGCCTTGCCTTGCCATGAAACTTTACACAGTCACAAGATAACAGCAAGTACAGTGAATAAGCATATGTTACAGTGAAGTATGTCTTGCTTAGGACCTTTTACAAATTGACAATATTCAGAGCAACTAAAAAAAGGATGTGGGTTTTTTTTTTTATGTTTGGGCTTCTGTGGTGTAAGTTCTTGAAGCCCTGACAGTGTTTCATAATGCACATCTCAAGGAACTAGAAGGCCTAAGCTTTCTAATAAGCATCACACTAGCATGTGTGCTGTAAGATTTTAATAAGCGATGCCATTTGGTATGTCCGACTATGTGCACAGGCAAAATAGGTTGGTGTTAATGCAGGTTAAAAGCCGTTGTGGCTAGAGTTGGATCTTCTCACATATCTCTATTTTGCAAAAGTACAATTCTCCACACAGTGTTGCAGATCACTCCACAAAATGAGTTCCTTCTTGGGCAATTAGTGACTGTTTCCGACCCATTTAATCTACTTTTCTTTGCAATGGAAAGAATCTATTAACAAACAGCCATTTAGTATCTCAAAATGCTATAATCCTAACACTAAACAGGGATTAGGTTTGTGCTACTAGCAGAACGGGTGACACATTTTAATGTTGTTGGCGTTGAATATGGTGTGTGAGAGGCTATTGGAGCGATTGACCCATCCAAATTAATTGATTTTTCTATTAGCATACTAGTATTAATAATTTGTCATTGGTCCAATATTACCTCATTCTACATTTCTGGCACCACTCTATTTTTCATATTCTGATCTGTAAGAATTCAATCTGCAGCGCCTCTGCCTTGAGATTTATTTTGCTTATCTTTGCTTTAAATGCAATATTGGTTTCATGGAGACAGAGTTCTCCATCACTGACTCTGGATTTGAAATGAATTAGTTTTATGTAGCTTACTTAAGAGGCTGATGCTAAAATGTAGAGCGATATTGAAGCAACCACGTGCCCAGAGAAACTTTGGATATAGTCGATAAATGGAAAAAAGAAATGGCTCCTGAAGCTGAGTGCTGACACGGAGCACAGGGGCAAGCGGCTCTATTGTGCCAGGCGTTTTTGTTGTGCACACCTGCTAGCTTAGCTCTCATCCGCCTTCTGTCACGTAGCATCGCCCGCGGACATAAACAACCTCCAATACATCTGCAGGATGTGCGGGTGTAAAAGAGTGTTTTGGATTTATAGGAACATATTTTATTTATTTGTATTTGAGGAACAATACTACTTTAAAGTAATTGAAGCTTTTTTTTGCGTACATGTGTTCAAAGCAATTGCAGTATTAAGGCAAGGCAAGTTTATTGTAGAGCACAATTCGTACACAAAGGCAATTCAAAGTGAAAACACAGAATAGTTTTAAGACATAAAAGAGAAGAGTGCAAATAATATCATTTAGTCATATGCAAAGCTAACATAAAGTTATTTTGTCTTGGATTAGAACATTGTCCAAGTAGACTGTAGTAGAGTAGTAGAACCCTCACATCTTCAGGACTGTTCCCGATTTTAGCTGCATGAAACTGAAACCAGATTCCCCATGTTTATTCATGTTTTTGTTTTACTGATATCAATACAAAAACATGACTCAGAATTAAGTCTATATAGTTACTCAATGTTTGTTAATTTATGAGTTAGTTTCTCATTTATCTTTTTATAGTGAAGAATTGCAGTCCTAAGAAGTCCTTGTATTTTGAAAGTCATCTTTTTTTTATTGTTTTTTGGCCAGTGGACAAATTATCTGGAGTGTTGCCCACGGGCTCTGTTTTAATAACACAATCTCACAACTGGCAGCACACACCAAATGATGTGTGTGTTTCATTTTGCAGTAATTGAGGTGTTTGCAAAACTGTTCACTAATTAAAAAACCATACAGCAGAATGGAAAATAGTACTTTTAGTGCCACACTCCATTACCAGCCTTGATCAATTTTGATTAAACATGTTGTATTGAGAGAGCATATCACGTTCAGGCACAGAAGAACTCAAATGTGTATTTTCAGTGGTTTCTTACTACTATTACTATTGTTTCAATTTGATCTCTCAATCAAACCCTCATTCACACTGATTAAAAGGGCTGTACCCAATTCATGTAATAAATACAAATCTGTTTTGCCCCAGCAGATATATTGTAATGGAATCTGTTCAGGTGAAAATGAGACCACCGCGCTTTCACTGCATCTAATTATAGAGCAGGAAGTGTGCTGTGACCATGACTGTCATTAGAGAGTTGTGAAAAGCACTTACGAACTCATGACTATAAACTCATTAATATTAGAACGCTCAGAATGTATTAAAGTGTGTGATGTGATGTGGACTATTGCAAAGTGTTTAACATAACCTGGTCTGTTTCATGTTTTAAGAAGATAAAAATCAGATACAATACCTTTAACGCTATGTGGTCCTTGCCTGGCAACCCATCTCCAGATTTTGAGCAAGCTTCACGTTCAGGTAGCTATTAAACCAATTAAACCAATTAAACAGAATTACGGAAATCAAACCCAGAACCATATTGCTTTGAGACAGGAACTCTACCCAGTCACCTTTTACTGCTGAACCCGTCGATGTAATCCCTCATTCGTCCAGGCGTGACCCATGGCAGAAGAGGTTTCAAATCTCCTGGACATGGTTTTAGAAAGCAAAACATTTCGTCTTGCCCTGCCCTAAACTTGATTACATTTTACAGCTGGCGTCAACAAAGCCTACTGAGGTCCGGCCACCTCCCTCTCAGAGCTGTCTGTCCGCATTAGCATTGACTGATGCGAGTTCTACCGTGGTTTTATGAGGCTGTTGTAGACAGAGGGGAGGTTGTATCCTAGACCCCCATTCCTATTTGAGGTTTTCCCTTCTCCCTGCCTAAAATGACCTCAATGTCTCACTGCTGAACCAGTGTTACCTTTAAATTTACCAGTGTGTCTCCTCTTGCACCTGCTAGTTTCTATTCTTTCCCACCCTGCATCCACACACTGTTGTATTCAGGTAGCACAGCTCTTGTACTGCCAATGGGGCTGCACATTTCTCCTGCTCCGTTCCGCCTCTAGTGCACTTGCCTCATCTTTCCATTGCCATCATTAAGTCTAAGGACCGTCTCTACCCCCTCCATCCTTCCTTCCTAGCTGCTCTCCTTATTACGATTCCATTGCGTTTCTGAAGACTATATCCTGCTTTTCCACTAGACTCTTGCTGAATTCATGTAGTGCCGGGAATATTGGGGAAATAGTGTGAAAAATGCATGAGAAACATGCTTACATTATAACTACAATTTGGAAAGTGGAGGGGAATTTAGACCTTTTTGGACTGGCTGACATAATCATCCTCAATATGGCACAAAGGTTGAAACTGTCGGTTTGTTAGATGGTGTCAATTCTCTGTGTCCCTTAGTGGTATTTTAGCTTGCATTGAGCTTGTTGTGCCAGTTTATCCATACTGTGAATAGATTGGGAAAGGAAGTCTATGCAAAATCCATGTTAAATCAGTATAAAAATCACTGCAGACAAGAAGGCTAATCATTTGATGAAGACTTTTCATGTCAGTTAAAAAGTTTTGAATCATTGCAAGATGGGACCAAAAAATGTAAGCAGATTTGGTTAGTATCCAGTGTGTACATACTTTTGTTTTTCAGTGGGAAACGAAATCTGCTGTGAGTTAATGTTGATATATTATGCGTCCTTGGGGTTTAATTGGCTTTTAATCATACTGTTTGATTACCTTGGGATAAGTATTTAATATTCTCTAAATTAAAAGAATATCTAGAATTGGAAAACACACTTTGCAAATGACACCTCCATTTCTGATGAGGTAATTAGCTGTTGGCGCGCCCTCTGCTGTCAGCTGTGAAAAAATACATAAATGAAGCCCTTGGGCAACGTGAATGCTATGCTGTAATGGTTGTTGTTGGGTAAATAAAAATTTTAGCAGATTGTACTGAATATTAAACAAAATGAAATAATAAATGTTTTCTATCAGTTGTGAACACAATTTGACCACATATTGAGACAGGTGGTGGTTTGAGGTAAAAACTGTGCAGAAGTTTCATTTTAAGCTATGATGCAATAATTGTTACATTTGTGACTGCCTAAAGAAGACAACCTCGTAAACAGGATTATTGAAAAAAAGTATGACTGAAGCAAATACAAGTCCAGATATGTGTGTGATGAGGGGTCAACAATATACAATAACACTTTTTAAAAGCTCAAAAAAGTATTTCCAGCATAATATGTATCCTTTGAGTTAAAGATACCGTGGGTATTAGTAAGAGGTATACATTTAACCAGACTGGGCTGTGTAAACACTGTTAAATGCCACAGTAATTAACGTTACCCACTTATTGAGTATGTAAACAGCCACCTAAACAATGGTGGGAGCATGTATGAGTCAGATGGACCTCCGTAGCACTCAGCATCCAAACTGCACTTGAAAAGGCTTTCCATTTTTTTATTTACTGTCTGGCCTCCTCTGACAGCCTCTATCCTTCACTCCACTCATATACTCTCCATCTCTTTTCCTCTTTCTCTGTGTGTGTTGTTTCTGCACCGTGTAATCCTCAGCCCATTAGGGGGCTTCAGGCCTGGGCTATGGCGTTGCATTTCCAAACAAATACAGCTGCCACAAAGACACGTCTCATTGTCCTTACATTCAGCTCCCAGTAGACGCACCACTTACCTGCACATTAGCCGGAGTGAAAGGAGATGGACAGAAGGCAGAGGAAGCATGCAGAGTGGTCGAAATAGACCGAGTATGAGCTAACACAAGGAGCAGGGATAGTGTCAAGTGTCAAAAATTGGGGTATGGGCACCCATGGATGAAACTTAGCCTGTACATTTACATGTACAACACGCATATTTTTAAAAACGGTGTATTAACCATTCATGAGTATGCATGTAAATGCATTATTAATGATGGTAATATTCTTTAATATGTGACCTTTTATTCCATAAATACATTTTTCCTCTCACCCATTGACTGTTATTTTGGTGATATCTTGCTTAAAAAAATATATATCAACAAACCCATAGAAAATATAGGGCTAAATAGATGATGTAAATGTAAAAAAAAGGATTCATATTTTATCCTAAGTCCCTACATTTTAAATAACTCTGTGATTTGGTAAAGTGCAATATCACTCATCGCTCCAGAATGCTCCTCTCATTTAGCTCATTGTGACTCTCTTCTTGTAGCCTTCACTGAACAATACCTCCTTTATCATAGGGACTGGTATAAAACATACTTTTAGTATGTAAGTGTAGTGCAAAAAGTGTACTGTCAAGAAAAGTAATAAAACGCATTCAAAAAAAGATGATTAGCCTGCAGTGGTTGGGGGGATTCCTGGGCTAAAACACACCAGGGCTAACAAACAATGATTCAGAGCTAGCGCCACACCGCACATTGAGAAAATAAAAGGCAGACATCAAGGAAGAATAATTGAGTGTGTATCTGTTATAGAGCCAGATGTTTCCCTCAGGACGCAGAGAGGAGCGCACAGGAGCTAAAAATACTAGGTGAGCGAGGTGAGCGAGGAGAAGAATGTAGGGGCTAAATTAAGACATCTAAACATGGACGGGTTTGGAACAGTATTGATACTAACTCCAGACATTTTTACCATTTGAAAGAAAGGAAAGACTGAAGAGATTCTAAACGTGGTATATACATCCAAAAGTCCTGTTACAACTTTATTTCTGTCCTTTAGCTACATTCAAACTAGGGCTGCACAATATACCACAATGTTATCAGTATTTTATTACAGTAATGGGTCACGTAACATCCCTAATGCAAGAAACCAAATGAATCACAACAAGTCTATGGTTCTCCATTTGACAGTCATCTTTGTAAAAGTAAAGTGATTTTCTTGTTTTAGTTTCGCGTTTGTCAAACCAGTTTTGTCATGTTAAGTGTTTTTTTTTTTTCGTTTCACCATATTAAACATTGTAAAAAATCACGCAGCCCTTATTCAAGGTTCATTTGGAAATATTGTCAGAATCATAATGACTAAAATGGAGAAAGATTTCATAAGCCCAAATATGACGTTTTGTCTTTTACATTAAGATGTCAACATACCCCTAGTTACGAGCATTAAAAGCATATTCAAAATGGCATTTTTTAAATCTATTGTAACATTGTGAACTACAGCAAGTGTAACAGACATGACCAGAGTCCACATTTACTTCAGCAGCGCCATATCCTTTTGTAATACAATAGTTTTAAGATGGACTCTGAAGCTGAGCAGTTCATCCACACACATTGTCCCCGTGGATCAAGAGAAAATTAAATATTTGGACTTGACTAAAATGTGATTTATGGAGAGACGGTTCAGAGTCAAGTGATGTCTTTGAGGATGGTAGTTAGAGAAGGAGCTTGGGGGTGATTCATGAAGACGGATAGTAGCAAAGAAAGAGGTACTGTCCTTAAAGGCAGAGGGAGAAATGTGGAAAAGTGGACTCTGGAGACTTCAGAGACAATGGTGAGGGGACAGAGGTGAGGACAAGCCATCATTGCAAAGTCATACGGGCGTCTTTAGTTTTAGATTGAAGTCAGTGTTGTGGCTCTGTGTAAAATCTACACCAAGTTAATGACCTCTCTGGGGATGAGCGCACTCCATTCAAATCTCTAAGAAGTCACTGTCAACAGTTGTTCTTTGGAGGCTACATTATTGCTGTTGAGATGTTAATTGAAATGAGGTGTAAGGGGGGAGGCGAGTGGTTTTATATGAACACATGTTTGTGCAGATGAGTTGAAACTGCCGAGCTGTTTGCAGATAGTGGCAAAAGGTTCATATCTTCTGCTGAAACGATGTCGAAGGAAAGGAACTAGAGATTGGATGAAACACACGTGTTCATGATACAGTACATTTTGATAAACAACACATGTGCATGGTATAAGCCACTCCTTTCAGGACAGTGAAGATAGATCCTGGCAAAAGATGAGAATTGAGACAGGTCAGAGGCTATATTAGTCAGGAAAGACAATCTATCTTTAACAGAAATGGGAGCTTAAGGTACGACAAGTCACCCATTTACAACTCTATCCTCAGACCTATACACAGCTCTTAAAAAGGCTTTAAAACAACTCTGATGCTTCAAACAGGATTTTCATCCACATTTTACACACAGAGCTGTGTGAGGAGCGAAAAGACGGTGGTTTGAGCAGGTTAATATAGTGTGTTTAGCGAGAGACGAGAGAAACGCACAGAGAGGAGCAGGAGAGGAGCAGGAGAGGAGCAGGAGAGGAGCAGGAGAGCGAGAGGAGCAGGAGAGGAGCAGGAGAGGAGCAGGAGAGGAGCAGGAGAGGAGCAGGAGAGGAGCAGGAGCCGTCTCTGCTGCAGTGCTAGTGCCTCCTCCAGGTTTACAGCGCTCCTTCTGTCGGTCACAGAGCAGAGATCTTCCCGCAGACGGGAAGAAAGCATGTGTTTTCAGCCACAGGTGCACACTCAGAGAAAAATAAATGGAGCCGCCTATTTTGCCGCGTGGCAAAGCCTCCTGGTGTGCGTTGGCCTTAAGGCTAATTGGAGTATGCTAATAGGTGCTTGATGATTTATTAGGGCCATGAATGATTATGCAAAGTAGGATTGTTCACGCCTTAGGGTAATGCACTGCACTTAACTCCAACCGTTACTCCTGACTTTAAACAACTAGAGTGTGTTAGTCTGAGTGTAGTTAACGGCTCCCTTCAGGAGACAAGTTCCTTACCAGAGCTGCGTCAGAACTACAGAAGCTTCTTGGATGAGAGGCGAGATGTACAGTATTCACCCAAAACTCTTTGTCCACTTGACAAAACTCAATCCACTTTTTTAAGGAAGTCAATTTACAAACCATTGCATCTTAAAGGCTTAAAGGCATCACCTTGTGTTGCTGTGTTTTAGAATCAGCACCATGCGTTTGTGACCATGTCATTAACAAGACTATTTTTTACAACTTAATCTAATCTTAGTTGGCTTGTTATATTACAATAATTAAATCAAGGGCTATGATTATTTCACTCGCGCTCTTTTGGCTTCAACTTATAATTCACTTTCCCATTTTTGAAAAGATTCTATAACAATTACAGTTGCATTATTATGTTTTTATCATTTAGCTAAAATATTTGTTTTATTGTGGCAATGTAGGGAATCAATTTTCACAATTAGTGCTTCCTCAATGTAATTTTCCTGAAGGAGAGGCAAGAGCTGTAGGTTTTATATGCTGTAAGATTTTCTAGATATCAAGATAGTCCTTTTTAGTGAAACCTTGCCATGACAGGTGATGCTTCAGCCCCTTCGGCGCGCCCCTCCTCAGAGACCTTAGACACATGTATGCTGGCTGGATTGAGCTTGTTTAAGGGTGAACGCTTTCCCAGGAGCAGCCTTAACCACACTCTCTCTCCCAAGGGTGCAGCCCATTCCCACTTCTCCCCCTCTGCACACGGACACATGTGAATGCTTTCCCGCTCACTCGGGATAATTTGGCATCTCCTAAACTAGGTGTCAGATCTTTTGTGCGAGGCATCTTCTGGGAGCATCAACTTGATCTATATTTGTTCACAAGTCTTCCGTCTCCTCCTTCTCGCTGCCATCTGATATCAGCCGGAGTGTGCACTAATTGCCACAGAAATAGGCACGTTAAGAGTGGTAGCGCTCTCCTCCTGCGCGCCATTCAACTTTACACAGCCTAACACTATACTCTAAACCGTCTCTGCTACTTCTGCTGGGATCAAATATTATTCTACTGCATTGTAAAGCAGCTGCTAATGGGCCTCCATTATATTACTATATATTCTATGGAAGGAATTCCTTACACTGCACTGATGTATTGTTAGTAATATAAAGGCAAGGTAAGACGAGGCGAGGCAACGCCCCTTGTAGTAAATAAAGTATTTTTGACTATAATCATCCTTGATCCATATGAGCAAATAGGACTATAATGGTGAGTAATGGTTAGTGTAACAGTTAATGGTTTAATAGCATTTGTACTCTAGTATTGGCATGAGTATTTTGGTTGAAGTGCAATTGGAGGAGTAGGAGGAGTAGGGGAAGTAATGGTATAGTAGTTGTAGTGAAATCATATATACTGTATATCAATCAAAGTCAAATATATATTTATATATTTTAAGGGAGAGAATAAACAAAAAGCAACTAAACAAGTGTTACAACACAAGTGTGTACATTTTCAATTTAAGTCCGAATGTCATTTTTTCCATTTCTCTAATGTCTGTCACTATGTTGGTCCAGTCCTTGCTTGTCCGTTCAGTTTGTGGTTTTCGTAATGGCCTCCTTTCCTGCTGCCTGAAGTATTCTCCAAAGGTATCCATTCACAGTCCATGGCAGGAGTTTTGAGGCCCAAATACACAGTTCTGAAGTCCAGTGCACTGCCAAAGACAATCAGCAGTTTTCAACTCAAAAACTGTTTACATTTACCCTTCTTTGAGTTCATTTTCTTCAGCAATCATATCACTTTTTATTCAAGATTTTGAGTCCTCTTTACACTTCTTGTAGCCTGTGTGTAAAGTCTTTATGCTAGACAAATTTAATCCAAAGCCTTTCAATGTGTACCATTGATTGTTGGGTCTGTCACAAGCGACCTCACTTATCACCATTATGCTAATAGGGATTGCTATTACCATAATGGCATGCCATTGTAAATAATGAAAGAAAGAATACATGTGATTTTAATGAATGCATCTTGCCGTCTTTCTCACTCGCTCTTCCTCTCTCTTTTTGGAGGTTTGCAGACAAAAGGCCGGCGCGTTTTGGTTCAGAGCTGCCAAATCCGTGATTAAAGATGGTGTATAGATGTAAACAGCTTTTCATTTCTCATTTTTCGCCTCCTCCTCCTGTTTTTTGTTGGTCAGTCTCAGATTAATGCTCACAGACACAGCGTTCATTAGGAAAACCACACTGTCACCACTTTTCTCTCCTTTCCTGAAATTGTAGTTGATAGTTGCATTTCCAGCTGTTCTGAGCGCAGCTGGACTGGATTTTGTAGACAACAATGTGGGAAAAGGAGAAGGGTTACGCAATAAAACTACACTATTCATTGTTTTGGAAATGAACGGTACAGTATTTACAAGAAAAGAATGTGGTAGGACCCCATTTTCACAATTTTTGGCTAATATTACGATTGATTTTAACAAACGTTTCTATCTCATATATTACATTATAAATGTGCATGTGTATCTATTTGAATGACAAAAACCCGGTACCAAGTTTTTTAAGTCCTCATAATTGTCAATTCTTTCCATTTCTAAAACTCCATGTCAACAAAAAACAAATTAGACATCACCTCCTTAAAACTAAAGACCAGAGGTGACTGGGCTTTTGCAGTTGCAGGGCCGAAACTCTGGAACAGTCGTCCTCTGAATATTAGATTTGCCTCCTCTATTCAGAGTTTTAAATCACAACGGAAAGCGTATCTCTTCAAGGATACATATTATGCTAAGTGTTGAGCTTTTAAGCATGTTCTAACATTGTTCCCTCGTGAAAAACAGACCTGGAGTAGTATTTAGCTTCATTCACGCTAGTTTGATGAATCCTGCTTAGAGAGACCTCTCCCCTCCGATCATCAAAAACACTCAACAACCGCCTCTATAACTGACATTTTCTCGATCTGTGACGTGGCTCTGAGAATTCATTTTTTTTTAAAGTCCATAAATCATTGCCTGACTCTGACTGAGACCCAGAAGTGAGAGGCCAGCTTGAAACATGCATTGAAATGTTTTATCTTAAACTGTGTGTATTTCCCTCTGCAGCCAGTGGATGGCGCCAAAAATTCAAGTCAAGTCCTTATGTAACCAGTAAATCCAAATGTAAACTTTGCTTTGGTATCAACTGCCACTGCCTTCGAGATCGACTGGTAGATAGCGATCGACGCAATGGGCACCCCTGCACGCATGTTTAAAGGCTGATGACTGTTCAAATACTGCATATTTGTCCTTTAACACAACTTGAGTTGGGCATTTATTGTTTTGGTTTTTTTACTTCTGTGTTTTTTGTGTGTTAATGCACCTTTGAATATGTACAGCACGTTGGGCAGTGGAAACTATCTTAAAAGTGCTATAGAAATAAACCTTGACCTTCACACAAATGAATGTTCATTTTCATGAACTTAGATCTTTAAATAAATCAGGCATAGAAACTACATTTTATTCCCCTGAGAATGTCTGACTGACAATAGTCATTTATTAGTGATGCAAAGAAGCCTCTCAGTGGTCCCTAAGCCCACTGAGCCGGCTGATCTGTGTGCGTAGGATTTCCTGTGTCCCGCTGTGCCAATGATGAAATACAAACAGTACGCTGAAGCTAATATTGCAGGCAGCTAAAGTACCACCCTGCTAACGCGTCTGCCCTCTTTTCCAGGTGACTCCCTCCTCAAAGATAGTCGGTGACCTGGCTCAGTTCATGGTACAGAACGACCTGAGCAGAGCCGAGGTGGAGGAGAGGGCGGATGAGCTGTCCTTCCCCCTCTCTGTGGTGGAATTCCTGCAGGGATACATCGGAATACCGCATGGAGGATTTCCCGAGCCGTTCCGATCCAAGGTACTTCACCTACACAGGATGTTTAGACCATAGTAAGAATGTTCGACCAAAGCGGGCAATATATAGAATTACGGATAACGTCGCCATTTTTTAAAGTGTTTATATTGTATAAAGGGATCCCTGTAGCGTTACTTATCATAGGTTTCAGCTTCCCGTTATTTGCAACATTTTAGGACCTTTTTCCCATTCAAAATCCATATTATTTTGGTTATTATATTATTTTATAGTGGCCTAGCTTTAGATTTTAAAAAGATTCCCAAGTAACCTTTGTAGTGGTCTGCTACCTTCTTGTTTCCATGGAGATCTTTGTAACCAAGAATTGTATTCAGTATGGTATTAAACTTATTCATAGAAGAAGAATAAAGTCTAAAGACTGGCGGTAATGTAACACTAAGGATACCAACCGCCATAAAACATCACAGAAGAAGAAGAATGATTTGAACTGGTTAAACATTTTTGAGCAATAAAAAAGTTGGTCATGTGGAAGTGGAAGATATCAGTAATAATACATTTTGTTAATAACTTCAAATGAAAACGTACTAAAAGTTGTATGTGTGGATATAGTTGCAGTGTATATCTTTGGAACAAAGCAGGTGTTCACACCTTCTCCATGCCTACAGTTGACAGCCTTGCATGACCCCCGGTGTGAATAAGCAGAATAAATTGAATGAATAATCATATGGAAGCATAAAAAAATACATTAAATCCATTTCACAGCCGAACTTCAAAGCTACATTTGAAACTATCCACACAGGTAATAAAAAGTCTCTGATTCATGTAAATGTATTCAAAGTTTGCACACAGCACATTCTAAAGGGCAAAAGGGAAAAAGTGCAGCTTTTGCAGAAAGTATTCCACAATGTTTTTTGTTTTTTTTAAATAAACTAACACACTTCAAAAATAAAATGAAAAAATCACATTGTTTTCTATAGAATTAATCCAAGTAGAACAGATAAGGCAGTTCATTATGACCACCTGCATCTTTCTGTCCTTTCTTTTGGATACTGGCCCAGCCTGTGTCTCTTGCTGACCATCAAATGCATGCAGACTCGGCCTTAGTTTACAAACACATTCACCTCACCATTTGGTACAACTGAAATGGCCGACTTGTTTATCCAAAGTTGAATAGGAAACACATCAAACAGTATTGAACCTAAAAAGGTTCCCCTGTGGCCCCATCTTTAGCCGAGTCTGTGTCCAAATCTTTCCACTGATTACATCACTACAGCTCAGAAAACCCTGACCAGGATGACATCTTGTAGCTACCAGTTTAATTAAAAAGCAGTCGACACGATTGAATGTAACACGTTTTGTCAATTTCAGTGTCTGACTTGATCTGTTCGAACAGCTCATAAGTTGTTGGGTTTATTCACCTCCAGTGAGAAAGCAGCTTGTCAACCTTTCCTCATCTCCTTTCCTACGTCCTTGAACTCCTCCTCTTATTCTCTTTTTGTCCTTCCTTTCACCATCTCATTGTGCCCCTTCATTTCCTTTCCTCTCCTTCCTTGTCTCCCTTCCTATTTGGGTTGTAGTCCTGTTTAGTCGAATAATCGGTTGACGGCGTCTTAGTCGACCAAGATATTAATTATTCAAGTCATTTTTTTTATTGGGAGTATAATGATTAAGATGGACCAGAGCAGAAAGGAGAAGGCACGGAGTGAGTTAGCTGGAGATGGAAAAGTAAATCATGAGTTTAGTCTGCCTTTTTTAGAAATAAATGTGTCCTCAATTTCCTTATCCCCTTGTCCTGCTCCCTATTCTCATTTTTTTTGTCTCCTTGTCCTCATTCCTTTCTTTGTTTCCTTTCCTATCGCCTTGTCAACCTCTCTATCCCCATCCTTTTTCCCTAGTCTCCTTGTCCTTTCTTTTCCTAACTCCTTGTGGTCCTTCCTTACCTTCTCTGCTTTCCTTTCCTCTCTTCCTTGTCCCGCCCCCTTACCTTGCCTCTTATCCTTGTCCCCTTTCCTTGTTTCCTCACAGTGATGTTCAGCCTGTCTGGATTATATGATCAGTTGTTTGTCATTTTTGGCATTAGCGTCGCTGCAGTCCTGGCCCTGACTATCGCGGCGATTCGTTTTGTTTTGACGTGCATGATGCCAGCCTCCTCTCCTCGCTACCGCTCTATTACAGGGCCAGTATATTTTCTACTGAGGTGGTTTTGAAACATTTCATAAAACGTACCCCACACAAGAAAGTCTCGACACGCCGGTACAGACTGGAGAATCGGATGCAATTTCTTAGGCGAAGACCAAGGTTTTTTATGATGATCCCGCCAATGATACTAAATATTTTGGCAACTTGCCGAATTGAAGCAAAGTACACACCAAGGGCTGAATCAGATTATTGAAATGCCATGTAAAGAGTTGCATCTGATGTGAGTAATCTGATTTAGCTAGAAAAGTCTCAGAAATTCAGATATTTCCTGGCCAAGAAGCAATCACAATAAATAAAAATGGAAGTTAGTAACACATTCATTGCCTTAATAGAAGCATTAAATTAAAGCTAAACACTGCCAAGTTTCAGGACTAACCCAAGGGCCAATCAAAAACATGAGATCAGGACTAAATCGAATAATCAGCTCAAATTGTAACTCATTATTTGATTAATTCAACACTAAAATACAGAAATAAACCCAGTTCATCACAGTACAAAAACTCAACATGTATCTACAACTATCATTGATCTGAATTTGAAAACAAACTCCTGAGCACTGTATATCTGTGCCCTCTGTTTGTGCGCTCAGATTTCCAGCGAACTAAAGGGCACGCTGGACTCCTTTTTTGCAGGACGATCCGCTCATAGTTGTGCTTTAAAATTGCATGAGCGTTGGCCTGCTTCACACGGCTCTCCTCAGATACAGCCGTTTGCCCTACAGCCAAAAGCCCCTCTGTTCCTCTGGCTCCGCTTCACCTAAACACTGACGGTTGACATCGCATCTACGGAAATCAATGCGGTTTACAAAGAGATGGCTCACAGTCACCTACAGCTCGATCTACAATGTAAATAACGCAAGGCGTTGGGCTGGGTGAATGTAAAGCAACTATACATTGAGTCATATAAACGTTATGACATCTGTTTGGTAACACACAGTACTGTATTTATCCCAGCCGAGACACTGCAAGTAAATAAGACAGAATCTTACATTTAGAGGCATCAATTTGGAACCTCTCCTGTAGTTTACGTGCATAAATGTTAGAAAATAACGTGTTACAAGTCTTTCATCATGGAATGTTTTGTTTTCCCTATATAAGTAATCCATTTCAAGTGTAAAAATTGCTCATTATTGGGACACATAAATTGGAAAATTGTCAATACAGAGGTGGAATTTGAGATTTTTGATTCTGAATATCTTGTTTAGTATTTGCGTAAACTGGACCTCACCAAAGATCGGTGTAAAGATCATTAAATCCTTGTATATAATCTCTCTAAAGTTTGAGGAAAATGCATTTTGAAGTTATTGTCCCATAGAAATGCATGGCTGCAAGTGGATGAAATCAAATGATAAAAGCGCTTTAGGTTCAGATTGGACAGTGTCGTTTTTCTATGTAAAAGCTCTTATGTTGACCGTAGTGTCCCCCTTACTTACCTAAGACGGCACACTGTGTGACAACTTGGAATAACATAGCACACTGTGTAAATCTAACTCCTAAAGGTCAACCTAAACTCATTATATGATTACATGTTAATACAAGCTGCTGAACAGTGCTTTACATTGCACTTAATGAGGTTAAGTACCAACGTTGAGAGCAGATTGGTGGAGATGTGCTGGCAGCCTCCTCTGCACACTGACTGTACCTTGAACGCAGCGCAGAGATATGTCCATACAGTGCACAGGCTGCTGGTGCATGCTTGGCAGCTGTGATGTTTCTTTAATGGAGCGCTGGTGACATCAATTAGTTAGTAAGGCGCTGCAGTGACTTCTATCTCAGAAATGCATGCAGCCTCCTCACAGCTGTGAAAGGTGATTGATGTGTCCTTCCATATTGAGGAACATTTACATGCAGGGAGGAAAATTCAAATTCCTAACTGAAGGAGGTTAAAAAAAATACTATGTTAGAAAACTAAAGATGTAAAGTTTTGGTTTAATCTGTTGGAAATGTTACTGAACTATCCAACTCTTATAAATTGCTTTTGAGGGCACTCTTGTCAGGGAGGAGAGCCATTGTCGGCCTCAGCTGTATGGAATGTTGACAGCTTTGTCCAAAAATAAAACTCAAAGCTTTAAGAGCTGAATACCACCGAAGCCATCGTAGCTGCCTCAGGTGAATATTGCCATTGTGTCCTTGTGCAAGACATTTAACCCTCCTCATGCCTGGTGTCTGCGTCCGAATGGTTCCTTAATGTAAAGCGCCTTTTGTGCCTTGAAGGTCGAAAAGCGCTATATAAATGTGACCATTGATCAGTGGCAAAACGTGTTCACTTTGTCCAGTTGAAATCCTTCTCATTTCTTTTCCTATTGAACCACAATGCAAATGCTAAAAGGCTTGATTTGAAGTATATTCTGTTTATTATATATAAATAAAATAATAATTACTGAGATAATTCAACCTGAAGTAGCTAGCATGGTCTTTGTGCCAGTACAAAGCCTGGATAAATGGGCATCAGATTGAATTGAAACCTAGCATAATAAAACTTTTGTATTCAAATAACAATTTTTCGGCGTATTGTTCATGCAGTGTACTGAAATGCACAATGGACCGACAAGAAATCCGGTTATTCCTTTTCTATTATGGTTTTCAGGAAAGTAAAAGAAAATGGGGCAGTACAGCAGCGGGCGGCCGAGTGTTGTCTAAAGAAGCGGCAAATAACCTTGAAGGGGCGCTTTGTCTTCGTCCATGTGTTACTACAGTCAGCCTCTCACTTAAAGCAATCAGAGCGTCGCGGTGTACGACAGCTCTGAGGACACCATGTAAATGAGCCTGTCCCCGCCTCGCACATACAAATGAAGGGGCCATATCTAAAACACCGTAAGCCCCTGTGTGACTAATGCCACAGCAGCAACACACACACACACACTCACACACTGTAGAGCGCGCAGGAGGATCATTACGGCACAAAGACCCACACGTGCCCCGTAGGACGTGCAATATTAATGAAAAGGCGATAAAATGTAGATGAACAGCTAATGGCGGCGCTTTACAGTAACTCTGCCTCCAGGCTGTGTAATTGTTGAATTAATTTTAAGCTATTAATAGATGTAAAGAAGGCAAGAGGTCATTAATATGTGATTATGGAACTGCTCGGGTTCAGACTCTATACGATGGTTGTTGAAGATATGGTTTTGTATTATTCATTACAGTGTTATAGATAAAGCGCACCAATAAACCAGTGATTTATAGGCCTGTAACAAATGTTCAAGTGCGATTATAATGCTGCAGAGCATATCACGATTAACGACTTTAAACTACTTAATGCAGCTGAAATAATAACCCCAAAGCAAGATAATAGTGCAAAACGTGTTTGTAAATGAACGATTAGTTAAAAAAAACATGAACAGCAATAATTAAACACTTCAGTAGTTGGTTATATCTAATGAGCTCAAACCTGATCGTACTACAAAATATATACAATATCAGTAAATGTAGGTGAAGTGCCTTGGCCCAATAACACTATGCCCCAGTAAAAGCAACATAAACAAAGTACACTATAAACAGCAGACGCTCCCAAATCTTAGAAAACTTTTATTTCCCAAATGAAACCAAACAAAATGTACGATGAATGTGATTAAGAAAATAATGTAAAAAGTTGAAGAAAGAAGTAGTATTGGGTCATTTTGTGATTTAACGTCCGTCCACGCTGACAACACAAATGAGCTTTTCAAGTTAGTATGCTTGAAAAGACAAATTGTCCCCTTAGAATAGTCTGTCTGCATTCTGGGTAATTCTGTGATATTGAGATTACATTTTCTGACCATTCATAAAGCACAATGGAACGAGGAAATGGATTTTTGCTCATATACACTTAAAAAAAATGACCAAACCCTTCAAAATCTTAATAAAGTGCACAGAAGGTATTCAGGAACAAGGATAAATGAATTACAAAAATTCTAAGGGGGTGAAATATGGACACAATTTTAACACTCTGCGCTTCCATTCCCAAGAATCAATGAATCATACTTGACAATATTTCACCGTCGGTAGACATGATTATCTGTGTGTGTACAAGCTGTGTGAGCCGGAGACGAGTGCGAGGGCAGGGACGTGTCACGATGTGAGGTGAAGGAACAGCAGCCTGCCATTTGTGCTTTGTTCCGTTGTGCTCCGCAAGTCTGCACGGAACAAAGGTGTGTGACAACAAGCGCCGCAGTGAGCTGTGATGGGTCGGCAGGGAGAGGGAGAGGACGGGAAAAGATGGAGAAAACAGCGGCGGAAAGAGAGAAGTGGGAAGGGGATAAAGAGGGGGCACAGAGGGAAGTTTGTGCACAACTCCTGCTTTAAAGAAATGAGAGGAACTTTTCCATTGTTCCAACCAAACTTTCCATAGAGGTCGTGTTTTTGGCAGGAGAAAGCCTGTGCAAAATGTTGCTCTTTCTGTATCTTGGATCATTGTTTTTGGCCATTTAACAGCACAGTCAATGTCAGTATAACATCGAGACTACTTCAGGGTCTCGTTGGACATGAGCATACTCATCTTAAATCAATATTAGAACTGAGAAACTGGTTATTGTAGTGTGCGTGCCAGAGTAAACTGGTTTAAGATGACCATTAATACAGCCTTGCTGACATGAAATCCGTGTCAATGTTAAAGAGCCTTTGAGATTAGACTACACGTTATGATTATATGTAAGATTTTGTCCATTTCTTCCCCTGTGAGCAGCCAATGTGACATGTACAGGTAATTCAACGACTGTTACCTAGCAACCATTCTCTAAACAAGGGCCAAAATCCATATAAATGACACAATAGTTATGATTTGATAAATACTACCACCTTTATTTTGTTCAAACTGCGGCTGCGTTTTGGATGGAACGTCGCTTATTGACGACATGGATGGAGGGATTCCTTTATTCCTTTAATTTTTCAATTTTCTTCACAAACCGCAACTTGACTGATGTCAAACTGTAATAAACATTTACCAGAAGGACTATCCTAGCAAACCAAGTAATAATAATTAGAAAATCATACTAGTTTAAAGTAGTTTAATTTGACCTCAGTGTCTTCTCCCCTGTCCCCATCAGGTGCTGAAGTCTCTGTCCCGTATCGAGGGCCGTCCTGGTGCCTCTCTGCCTCCCATGGACTTCAAGGCCCTGGAGGAGGGACTCAAAGCGGCGCACGGGGATGAGATCACACACGAGGATGTCATGTCCGCCGCCATGTACCCTAAAGTGTTCCAGGAGTACAAGGAGTTCACCTGTGAGTATTGTGTCGGACTCTTAACTGTTCTTGTTCAAGGCAATAGCTAAAGCTCGAGTGTGTCTCTGCAGCTGTGTTTGGCCCTGTGGACTGCCTCAACACTAGACTCTTCCTGGACGGACCCAAAATCGCTGAAGAGTTTGAGGTAGGCTAAAAATAATTTGAAGTTGGATTAGAGTTGACAGCAGGAGTCACATGTAACAGCGCAGTAACAGCATGGTAACACCTTTAAATTAACACTTTTGTGTTGCTTCTGTCTCTAAATCATATTTTGACACTTGTATTTACTTATTTACTTTTGCATGCCTACTATACTATTTTATGTCTGTGCACCAACCATCAAAGCACATTTCTAGTTTGTAATTTGTGCTCATTGATGCTTTTTACATTCTGAAAATGAAGGATAAATGTATTTGAGCAGCCCATGTATTATTAAGAAACTATAAACAACATTTCCTGTTGATGTCTTCTAAAGAGGATCATAGAGATAAATTAAAGTGGAATGTCAGTCATTACCATGTACATGCATTAATATGCTTTTAGTTGCCATGCTATGCTAGGCTCTGTGCACATTAGCTCAGTGTTAGCGCTGAGCCTATTACTGGGATGTAAAGTGCGTCCAAGAAACGTATCAAATCCGCTATATACCCCCAAAGCATTTACAATGTTAAGCTTTGCTCAACAATCGGAGAATTTACCCCGGAACTAATGAGGAATGAGTCAGGAGCGCACTGCCTCGTTTTGTATCGCTCATCTCCATATTAAAAGTTGGCTATTAACAAGCCAATAGAATCCCACTGAACGACTCGCCAAATTCCCTGCTCTAGTTGATGCTAATAGCAGGTCCTTGTTGGTGCAGTGGAGTGATTGTGTTGTGGAGCACACTTTGAGCGAGGGGCTGGAGATGGCGGTCTTTGATGGGGGCCGGCTGTGGCAGTAAAGTGCTGATAACGCAGCGGGGAGGCTGCAGATATTAACTTTGTAACTGGAGGGCCACAGACCGCATTTCTGATCCCCGCGGACATTAGATTGGCCTTCCCAGAGATTATTTTTGTCCTGTGATGTTCCACACTGGCAGGCAGGAGTCGCGGAGGAGCCCACCCCAGAATACAACCTGCTGCTTTTGTTGTTGTCAAAAAAAGCAGATGAGATGTTTTGGATGTAGTCGGCAAAGTGTGATAGATATGATGGTCTGGGATGAATAGCTTCGCAGAGCATGAAATCACATTTGAAATATTCTTGGAAAGGCAACAAAATTGGCTCATTTGCTTTTTGGCACAAACCGTGATTATTAACAGACCCACTTCAAAATATTGTCAAAGTTGTTTTCAAGTTTAGCAGTCTGATTGAATGCAGCATTAGATTGTAAAAGAGCCCATACATAATACTATATCTAGGGCAAAGTAATTAGAAATAATTGTTTTGTTTGATCTGCTCTTCCTCAATCAAGTCTTATTTTGAGTGGTAGAGAATTCTGGACGGATCTTGAGTTGCAACGAGGTGAAACGGTACATGTCTAAGTTAGTGAGCCGTCTCAAACTACAACTCTGCTTAATATTCAGTTTGCACCTGACATCCAAAGAAAAAAAACGCGGAAACAGTAATAGAAAACCAGATAAACAATTGGAACACGGCAGGCTATGCGCATGTTTATAACTGCGGACATAGGGACCATACTTACTGACGTTCTTTCATTGTTCTGGGCCGAGGGGAAAGTGTCCTTTATCTCCCCTTTGCCTTTATCCAACAAGCTTGCTCAGCACAATGGAGAAACGACTCAAAGTAAATTTTAGTGACACAAATTAGGCAAAAAAAAGATAGGAAAAACACACGGTATAATTTGTGCCTGCTTTAACCACTTTAACTTCGTGTCTTCTGTTTTACCTTTCCATAATAACTTTCTAGTACTGTAACTATAATGCCTTTTGACTGCAACGTATACAAACTGTGCTGACTAAAAATGACTCCTTGTTCTAACCACATAGTTTAATTATCCTTCTGACACATATTCATTATAAACCATTTCTACCCTTCACGCTTATCTTTTGGTCAGTATTCCGGCCCTGTTTGTGGGCCTAACGCACACATTTAAGTGACAGTGGTCGAACGCATCGGAGTTTAATTACCGTTTCATTTCAGCAGTGCTAAATGGCTCGGCTCTGGGGTTAATAGATTTTTATATTAGGGGCTCCATTCTTTTGCTTGTTTGTTATCATCAGCCAATCAGGCAACAGAGAATAGTACTAGTGTTGTATTGACCACATGAATACAAAGCCACTTTTCAGAGCTGGAGGTGCGTGTATGTTTAATCTATTAGTCTATTAGCAGAGCCACTTTGGACCGCAGCCATTAGGAAAAGAAGAATACTAATGCGGCGGTAGTTTTAGTGCTGAAGTGGCTTTATTTGACAAGAACAGGGCAACGTTTTATTTACTTTTAATGCTACCCAACACTAACAGTGCAAGATTTACTGTGAGCTCTGTGAGTCAGACCATCTGGGTCCACAACGAAATGGAAATTGTCCGTTGCCCATGAAATCAAAAAAGATGAAAAATGTATATGACATTTTGAAGTCTACAATAAATTAAGAACTGATTGTTCAAATGAATACAGAGGAAATCAGCAAGTGAGTTTTTAGCATCTAAGTGCAAGACTTAGTAATATAATAATTGTGTGGCTCAATCGGTTGAGCGTTTCCCCCTGGTCTTGAAGTGGTCTTTTCTCCAGTAGTCCTTCTTTAATGTGTTCTAATCTAATGTATGCAGTGTGGGCCATGACGAACACAGGCGGATGTTGATATAGCTGATGACATTTACTCAGTGAGTGTCCGTACATGGCGGAAGGACGTGCAAAGTTAAATATGTGGACAACAAGCTGACCACAGGCACGTCATGTGTCAGCGAGTGCTCATTTAGTCAAACGGATCCAACAAAACAACTGTGAGCAGAGGCGTGTAGGCCGCCAGTGTCACGACCAACCGAGGAGCTAATGAATAGGTACACACAAGCACATTTTATTTTTGCATTCATGCAAATCACTGCACTGTATCGCCCTGTGGCGTCCCAGTGAGTGCAGCACAGTGAGGAGGCTTGACTAGGATTAATGGGAAGGACCAATTTAAATGTGGTTAGAGGTGGGAGATGCATCGAAAAACCGATAATGTTGCAATAGTCATTTTGGAGATTCACGTTTTGTGCAATACTTAAACCAAACCTGCCAACCTTTTACAGGTTAAAATAATTATAATTCAACCGAAATGCAGAAATAGCTAGCTTGCTATAATTAAAAAAAAGAAATGGTATAAATGTTTCAAATGACAGTGCTAATCATCTGCAGTCTTGCTTTTTGGAGATCGCCACTGCAGTGTTTACTCCGGCGCTGCACAAGTTGAGACAAAAGCGGATGGTGATGCGTTGGCAGCCTGTGAACGCTGTGGAGCGCTTAATCCGCTTGACACATCCTCGCTCGGCCCAGGGATGTTGTTGAGGCGATATCGAGGCTTCCCCTGTAATCACGGCTCATTGTTTAGCACTTGTGTTGGAGCTGGTTGGCAAATCCACAATGAGAGCCATCGGTCGCAATGTTCCTGACTACAAATGGATCATTAGAGGAAGCGTGAGTGTCGCATAGAGACGGCTTTTTAGTCATTCACACATGCTCTGACCTTAAACTGGTGACTCACTCAGACGGTTTATTTCAAACGCAGACTTATTCCAAGATCATTAAAAGTCAGACGTGATGGAATATAATGTCAGTCGGATTAAACAACCGTCGATGTTACGGTTGTTTTCGGGACATTTGGCACAGATTGGCAGCCACACCTCTACAGAAGCATCTTGCCACTAGAGTGTGGGGAAAGAATGTACAATGGGTCTAATTGGAAAGAGGATTTATCAGCTCTTTTTCAGCAATTGTAATGTATTTTTATTATAATCCAATATTACACATTCACAATCTTGCACCTGTTTCAATATAGTGCCCACTTTTAGTTATTTGAAATAAGTTTATTAGCCTGAAACTCTTACTGGTCACCAAACAACAAGCAAGCACTGCTCTTGTTAGGGCTTGGCAGAATGGTCCACTAGGGCCACTTATAGATGAAAGAAAAAACAGGATAGCAAATGTTTGAGTTTAAAAAAGGAGCCATTTTGCAAGAACTGACACACAAATGATTTGCTGTGTGTGTGTGGACATGAGGAAGTTGGTTGGTTTGGAGGCACTTACAAGAGGAATAACAATTACGGCTGCAACCCAGATCAACCTTTGTGTGACTTTCTTTGTAGTTCATCCCAAGCAAAAGTTTATGACTGGCATTTTGCCAGTTTGTGCTGATCTTTGGACTGTGATGGTCTTTAGACTGTGGAAGATCTACACTTGGACCTAAACTGGACTCGATCTAACCAAGTTGAAAGTGTAGTTCATTATGGGCCATTTCCAAACTGTGTCCGCTGTTGTGTGGACTTTTGACTAAATGCACTGCACTGAATTGCCCCAATAACAAGATACACACAATCTGGTTTGTGTCCTAAAATAATGTGAGCCAAATACAACAAACAGAAGATGGTTTCCTTCTCAGCACTCTGCACTGGGCAGTGGGATCCGGCATGACTCTTCATGCCGGGGGGAAAAAGAAACGCAGCACTCTGCTAAATATATTTTTAAATGGGAAGGAAAAGGTAACCTTGGTTTGACTAAGAGTGGGAAAGTGTGTACATCCCAGAGGAGGACCACAAAATCACATTTTTGTTTGACATGGTGTTATGAAACACAACACACATTTCCAAGTGCTCATTAGTCACAGGGAAATGCAGACTGTTGGAGAAACTGTGGCAGCCAGGAGGCAAACCACTAGCATGTGTTATGGGACTGTCCTGTTGCTTAAAAATATTGGACTGAAGTGAACAAGGCGCTGCAGACCAATGTTCCCTCTAATACTTCATGTGTCTGGGCGACACAAACTCCCTGAGGCGGCCCCTTGGACCACTGTGGGCAACATCACTGTGGTCACGCCCGTATCACATCCGTCCAAGTTACATGCTTTGTTAAAAGATCAAATTCAGCCTTTTCTGTTAGATTACTTTTAATTAAGTACTTTAATCCACTGACATGAACAATATGGTATTTCTGTACTTTATATTAGTTTTTTTTTTAATCTTTCTTTTATAGACTCAGTCATGATATCCCACTGTATAATGTCAGCTTGATTCAATAGTTTAACATATAGATTTTTTTAATTGATTTCATAATCGGCCACCATTTTATTAGTACGCATACATACAAGTACTTTCTGAGGCAGTAAAACAATTTTAGGATAAAATCAGGTGAAGGACCCTCAACTAGAAAACTTGTATCTCAAAGTGCCTCATTTCACCTGAGGAGCCTTCTGTGGGCAAGCGTTAGCTCTGTTTGAGAACCAGTTTAGAGGGAACAGTGCCATCCCTCTGAACTTTACAACTATGTACTTGGGCCTCAAAACTCCTGCCATGGACACAATAAATGGATACCTTTTGGCATGTACTTAAAAAGTCAAGTCGAGCACAGAAACAGCCGATATTGTGGTATTAGAATCTTCACACAAAGGAACAACCGTATTGACTGGACATTTTGCTTTGTGGCGCTCTACTTACGATAACTGCACAGTGTAGCCATTTGAAACACATTTTTGAACTGCTATTTTCAATCGGCCTTATGAATACAAGGCGCGGTTATTATCTTTGTTGTTCATTTATCTTCATCACGCTCTCAAGTCAACGAGCGCCGCAAACAGGAGGCGGAGTCGATTAAGGATGACTGCGGAGATTCAAACACAGTGGGGAGAGTGCACTTAAACAGTTCAATCTAATTTCTAAGTGCACAGGAGGGGGCGATGTTTCTTCTTGTCATCGTAGCTTATCAGTGAGATCCAAGTGGTTTGCAACAGATCTTTGTTTCTGTTGCATAAGCGCTGGAGGAATTTCACGGGATAAATTGGTGTGACATAGTTTAAATGAATAAATATAATGAACTGCAAGGAGCTGGAAAGAAATAGAATATTATGTGGAGCGACTGTCTTAGGTCTTTTTTTACCCTCCGTCTGCTGCTGCCTCTTTCTGTCAGCCTGTCCGGCCCACTGCCAGCTCCAAGTCCATGTCAGAAATGCTAAGTTTCTCACTGTGGCACGTTCATGGCTTGTTTACTTCGGCGGAGGCCACTGGAGCATGCTAAAGCTTTCACAAAGCGCTAACAGGAATGCAAAATCAACTTTATTGATTGAACAGCTGCTGAAGGACATGCCGTGTGCTGTTCAGAGAGTGTGCGCATGTACACAGAGCTTTAATTAACTGTAACTGTGATTTATGCTGTTTTCATCTACTACATTAAGTCCTCACAATGAGTCAGAATTAAATGTTTTAGTATAGTGAAAGTAAAATGAGGTATTCAATATAAAGTTGTTTATATACGCTGCTGCTTCTATTACTTCATATGTACATACTTACAATGCAATGAGGCTTGACAAACCTGTAAAAAGTGTTAAAATCAATACTAACACTATACCATTATTGGGGGATAGTTGTGTTGACATGGTTACAGTAAATGGACTAAAATGACCAACAATATTCAGTAAAAATTTTACAACAAATCTAAATACTTAATGTCACCAAAGCTCGTCAGCCTGTTCATCGATCCGTGCATGTATTTACATTTACTTGTTTAGAAGGGCTGAGAACAATTCGATGCCATACACGGCTCACGATACATCACTATATTTTAAAAAGAACCCAATACATTTTAACAATGTTTTCCTTTGTTAAACCCCAACTTGCACAAACTCAAAATGTCAAGTTTCCTTTCTTTAAACAAGCAACAAAATAATTCGATACTGTATCACCAAATGTAGTATCCCGAAGCATCTTTATTTTGGCACAGCCCTAATGCTGTGTTTGTGTGCAGGTGGAGCTGGAGAGGGGGAAGACCCTCCACATCAAGGCCCTGGCTCTGGGAGACCTGAACAAGGCTGGGCAGAGGGAGGTCTTCTTCGAACTCAACGGGCAACTGCGCTCAGTGCTCGTCAAAGACACTGTCGCCATGAAGGTACGTAGGGGAATACTCCAAATACTGCTGCTAATGTGTCATTGCAACATCTGCAGGTTTGATCATGTCAGAGGGGGTTCGTTGAGTTGGACCTGGGACATGTTTTGGAATCATTTTTCTCACACCCTGTAAATGTCCTCTTGGTATGTCCACTTGTCGAGTTTCATTGCGCCATGAAAGAGCAGTGGTTTCTGTACTTTTTCAACGTGTCTGATTGGACAAAAGTCGTTCTCACCCAACGAAATGCCTGATGTCCTTCTTGTGGGGAAAAATGTGACCTTTCCTAGACAGTTTTACAGGTCTTATTCTATATCAGAACTCGTGTTCGACTGCATGGGAATATTTAACAAACTACTATTATTTGTTTTAATTATCACTGATTATTGCTCCTTTTCCTTAACATAGAATCTGAAGCGTTAGTATGGTGACCGTGTCTTCAGCAGCTTGTGCAGTATTCTCCATGGTTACAGTCAGGGCCCTTTGACCCCCCCTCCTGTACTGTACGTGTGCCTCCAGAGCACTCCCGCTGCACATGCTGCACCCGACTGCAGGCCAGTGCCAAGCCTCTTGACAGATACAGTCTCTGAAATGTCTTTTTCTTGTCTCAGGAAATGAAATTCCATCCCAAGGCTCAAAAATCTATTAAGGGTCAAGTTGGAGCGCCGATGCCCGGAAAAGTCCTGGAGGTCAAAGTGGAAGTTGGAGCTAAGGTCAGTCACTGTAAAATAATAAACCAACGCCCCAAGTGGATCTGGACATAAAACCTTAGGAACAGCATGTCTTTAATGGTTAGCGTGTCATTGTAGTTTGACTGTTCTGGTCTGCTCGTCTCCATGGAAATGCTTGTGCTTTGCCCATTATTTTCCACAATATGGCATTAAACTTACCAGGCCAAGTTACAGGTCAGATCTGTGGAGACCCGGCTCACAGTAAGAA
This sequence comes from Chaenogobius annularis, assembly GCA_015082035.1. Lineage (NCBI taxonomy): Eukaryota > Metazoa > Chordata > Actinopteri > Gobiiformes > Gobiidae > Chaenogobius > Chaenogobius annularis. Next base: position 1,245,028 of record BJKM01000027.1, read on the forward strand.
TAAGATGTGTTATGCATTTCAGGTATAGCAATAACATCTCCACCACAAATGTTACACAGTGGACCTTTAAATCTACAGTTAGGAAATAGAAAAAGCCACAACTTTGTCGTTTGCATTTAACTACATTTCTGTTACTTCTGTGAACATGTTCTGTGATTCTTGTATTTAAATGCTCGAGGAAGTCTTTAAAATGTGAACGGATTCTATACATTTTAAAAAACAAATTGAATTCAGTCACAAAAGTGGCACAACCTTACTAAATTTATAGCCCTTTAAAACTTTGTAAATAAATACATTCTAAATGTGATTTCAATGGAGAAAAAAACCACAAGACACATGTGAGTGATGTCGAAACACATGTAATTTTGTAGTTTACATGTTTTGTTTCTGACAAATACTTACACAGAACTTAAACGTCAAGGCCACAATAATTTTGAGGCTAGAAATGTATATTCTTTTCCATTCTTTGGCACAGAAAGGCCCACTAATTTGACTTTTACCTCTATTCCGGAGGTTTGAACATTGTGAGAGCATTTAAAGTGCCTATAGAATTGTAAACATGAACAGTTGGCCTACTGCAGTCGACTTCACAGACCGAACTCGGACTTGTTTGCTCTCATTTCCAGGTGGAGAAGGGCCAGCCTCTGTGTGTGCTGTCTGCCATGAAAATGGAGACTGTGGTGAACTCACCCGTGTCCGGGACAGTGAAGACCATCCACGTGACCCCAGACTCTTCTCTGGAGGGAGACGACCTCATCATGGAGATCGAGGAGTAGAGCGGCCGCACACAGGGAGGAGGAGGAGGAGGAGGGGGGGGGGACATGAGAAAACTTAGCAGTGTTGTCTTAATTACTCACACACGTCTCCATAGCAGTACGACAGGACATTGTGGCTTTCTAGCATGCCAAAGAAGTTGGCTCAATGTGTAAAATGCAAATACAAAAAGCCGTAAGATTGAATTAAATAGAAGCGGGAATATTTTACTCGATGAATTCCCAAGCAGAAACATTGGCGAATTGTAACTATAACACTAATCTTATTTGCATTGCACACATGTCACAACTTTTTGGAAGATACTTTTTTACTTCAAAGTGAGCCAAATGTACTGGAGCTACTGTCTGCGAGTTTGAAACATCTCATTGTGATTACATTCCAGTACAAAATCATATTAGATGTACTAGAATTAGACTACATATTACAGTACTTGTATACAGTATGGCACCGTTTACATGTGGTTGTTCTTTATGTTGCCTTTGCGGTCTGAATGAGGGTGAGGAAATTGTAAACTAAGGAAGCAAAAATCCTGTGCATAGTTTTAGATTTTAGTGCGGTCGCCTTTTTCTAAGCAAATCTCTTAACAATTTGTTGCATTGCATTCTGGGAATGTCAAACCACTGCTGAAATGAGACTCAGTATATTATCCATAACACAAGCACAGCAAATGTGTTTAACGGTGAATGACACTGACGAAAGGTTCATCTAATGCACAAATCGAATCACTTTTAAGCAACAAGATCGATCATATTGACTTGCATGATGTAAATCCCAATTGTTTGACAAAAAGCACAATGCCTCTTAACTTGATCATGGTTTTAGAGAAGCCTGACTTAACCACGCTTTTGTTTGTCAGAGTGTCTTTGTAGAAAGAGCTGTAAATCACAAAATGGTCTCTTGTGGATTTTGATTGTAGGTGTAAATGGGATTACACGGTGCACTAATGTCATCATGCAGTCTTATTTTTCACTTGTTAATTTATGAATTAATTGATTTTCACCCAAATGACGTGAAATCAGCCGGACTAATGGAGGACGCTGGGGACTTTCTAGCAGCACAGAGACTTAAATTTCCTTGTGCGAAATGGATTTAAACGTCTGGCAATTTGGCTGAAAATGGCTATGGGATCACACTCACAAAAAGAAATTTGAATAAGTTTAATTTAGAGGCTAGCTTACACTGTGCTGCCAGGTGTAGACAGGGAATTGGACAATCTGAACTCTGCAGCTCTAGTTGACGTGTTCTGTGGAAAAAAAAAAAGGTCTGGTGTTGAATTGAATCTTAAAATAATAGTGCCAGTGCTCTAGACTGTTACTTATTCCCCCTAATGTTTAGCTATTAATCTAAACATTAGTAAGTCTCATCTCAATTAAATAAGCCGGGTGTAGATGAACCAGCCATGCTAATTGAACATCCACAGATTTAGCATTAGCCTACTAATTAAACTTCTTGTACATTACAGCATAGTAAAGTCTCATTGTTAAAGGGGGCTGTACCTCATTTTTAGGGTCTTAAAAATGTTCCAGCGGTCCAAACACTCACTTTACTTACTCATTCCAAGCATCCTGATTATTCACCGTAACGTAAAAGCTAACAAAACACAGCAAATCAATGTGTAAACGTGCAATTGACGGACTATAAAACACTTTACATTTAGATGCATACAGCGATCTCATTTTGACCCAAGAGCTGCTTTTACTAAATAATCCTGGGGCAAAACACTTTTAGTCCACATATTTACCATAAGCCAAGCACTGGAAAAACTGCTAACAGCAATACTAGTTCAAGTACGGTTAAATGACCCAGACTTGACTAAAAGATTCCCACAGTCACAACAGAATTCATTTAAATACATTCGTACATGACTGAAATGTTTCCTGTACCTCCGCTCCATTTCCTCAGAGAGCGCCCCCTTTTGAACTATGCATCAATATTGAGCAGCTACGCCACAGTTAATTACAAACCTGCGGCGTACTCTCTCTCTCACATCGGCCCGACAGCCTGAACCAAGCCCCCAGTGAAATCCTCTATAATGGAGACGGAGACGACGTGTTCTCTGTCTACTGTACCTTCATGTACTTTTAGAGCACGTTTCCCTCTGTTGAAAAGGCTATTTGCACATTAACAGCACCAATCCATGCAACGATAGAATGTGTTTAACCGTTCACTATGCTCATGATATGTGCTACTGTTGAATGTTTGAGGAATAAATAAGCGCGCACAGCTGGAAAATGTGGTTAGCCGGAGCTGGATATAGCGCTGACCTGTTGTTGAGCCGGAGCGATGGGAGAGAATGGAAATGGGGTTTGTGACATTTCTTCTTTGTATTGCTTTCCTTTGAGTGTTCTTATGAAAGCAATCCAAGTGTTTATGAGCTCGCGTTGCCAGGTCTGATCGCCTGCAGTCAAAATGTCTCCACTGGGTTTGTGTCAATGTTTTCTTCTTTTCTTAATGCTGTTTGATCATAATTGTATGTCATTTGATGATTCTTAATTTACATCCGGTAATGATCTCATTTGTCTTAGAGTTGGAGCATACTGTATAGGGAATTTGTAGTGAAAATGTTGGCATTATGTCTGTACTTACAAATAAAGTGACTATAAATAATTCTTGACAAGTTGTCTTATTGTTAATATGAAAGCACTTCTGCTAGAAGGGCTTTACTACAGGCAAACCTTTCTAGAGTAGGTACTGAATTACAACCAGAATATGTTGATCAGTTACATTTCATTTTTTAAAGACCTAGTTAAATTTAGGAAGAGTCCAGTTGCAGCCGCTGTATGATGAGGGGGATTCACTCTAAACTAAACACAATACTTTATTTTTTTTTTGAAATGGTTGATTGATTCATTTACAATAACTACATTGTTAAGGTTAGGGCTTGGCTGCTTGGGTGTGGAAGTCCACTGAACATGGTGCTTCTCAAATGTAAATTTAAATACACCTGAGGCTACAGCTTGGATTCCGATTTCGCTGCAGGTACTTCTCGGCCTCGAAAAAGGGACAAAAAACTTAAGTGCGGGTCATGTGACTACAGACGAGGCCAAATCAAAAGTTAGCTATGGCAGAATGCGTGCTCATTTCCATGTGGACAAAGGGGAGTCTGTGTCCAATAAAAAACAACCTGAAGGCATATTTGAATGAATTCATTATACTTTTGTCAGTATGGCTTGTATGGCTTTTAAGCCATTTCTTTAACTCCTAGTACATCCTTCCTTACTGTGTGAAACACAATAAATGTAAGCCCAACAACACAAACATAAAAAAGTAAAGCCAACTTCACTATCCACACCAAGTCTTTGCTGGCGGCTCATCTCAAAATCGCCTCTTTCAGCGCCTCTGATGTGTTTGGAGGATTTGCTTTGTTTGGCGCTTCATTCTCGTGCAGCTGACGTAGATGGGAGCAGACGCCCCACTGTCTTTAAACAGGTTCCCAGTGGATGTGATTTAAGGTCTGATTAACCACACTAAATCAAAGCTCCTCTGTCACTGCAGCTGGCACCATCGATTCAGCCACCGCTCTGCAGCTGACGACAGAGGGAGCAGTGACTGGCCTATTTTCAATCATCACTTTCTGCCAGCCATTTTGAGTCTGCTAAAGTAAACAAATGCTCCAAAATCCCATGATAAGGGAACTATCAGAACTAGATTTCTATAACAATCACACTCCGATATCATTTAAGTAATGCATTAAAAGCAAATCATTATTAGCATTTGGGGTTAGCCAACAGGTCAAACCCGACATTCAAAAGAACTCTGCAGCAACTGAAAACAGAGCTGGTAAATATCTGAAATGGGCCATGTTTAAAGGTGACCATTATGTTTTTAGGTATGTTTGAGCTTTGGTGCTTGGTAAACCATTCTGAACAATTGAAATCAGTAAAAACTAATTTCAATAAATTCACAATAGAGTTAACGCAACTCTGAAGTGAAGATGCAGAGATTTAGGGCCGTCTTCTTAAGAATGAGAACCCAGTTGTCGGCTGACTTGAGCGACAGGCCTGATTAATCACAACATAATAAAATTTACATAGAGCAGTGGAGAAAACAGTCTGCAGCGTCGACCTTGACAGCTTCAATAAAAGGAGTTTGTCACTAAAGCCAGGGTTGCCAGATTTACAGAGAGCAACGAGAGCAACAAGCGTTCCCAGAACCATACAAGACACAAAATAAATGATAAGAATTACCTTTACAATCCAGAATGGTATCTGTGAGTAGAGGTGGACTTTTTAAAAGGCAGACTAACAGGTCTTTGAGCGCCAGAATTCTTGTTGATTGGCATGTGTTCAAATACTTATTTGCAGCAATAACATTCAATTAAATTTAAAAAAAAAAATCATACAATGGGATTTCCAGATTTTCTTATTTATTTTTTAGATTCTGTCTCTCACAATGGATATGCACCTATGATGAACATTCCAGACCCCTCTATATCTTCTAAGTGGGAAAACTTGCAAAATCGCAGCGTGTTCAAATACTTATTTTCACGGTACATATTTACAGTTTGGTTTACGTCACCTTAGATATCAATAATAATGTTTCATATAGCCCTTTTGAATATAAGTGAGCAACAATCAAACATTAAACAGTTTTCAATAATAAGATCTTGCTGTATAAACTGTATACATTCAACTTCTCACCAGAAATGGAAAGAATCAATCCTTTCTGGCCAATCCCTCTCAACATGTCCTAATACAATCTGCTCCTCTCACTCTGTCCACCGGTCATCCCCAAGGATCCACTTTATCACCTCTACTGTTCTCACTTTACATTAATAATCTCCCCTCTGTTTGCAATAATGTCTTCATTCTGATGTACGCTGACGACACCGTAATCTACACACACGGCCATAACATCTCTGAGGTCTCAGAACAACACACAAACTCCATGACTCAAGTCTCATCCTGGTTAGAACACTCCTGTCTCAAATTAAATACTGCAAAAACAGTTGCCATGGTTTTCACAAAATCCAACACTGACCAGACATATTTTGAGGAGAACGACTGCAGATTGTTCCAGAATACACATATCTTGGCATTACAATAGATTCAAAATTGTCTATCAAATCACACGTCGATGGAATCTATAACAAAATAACATTTAATCTCTGCAATTTCAAACACATCCGCCCCCAAATGCCCTCACAAGCCGCCATAACGTTCATGCGCGCTCAATGATTCTAGCCCACATCTCATACAGTCTACCCACCTGGTCACTGGGTAAGGTGACACTCAAACCTCTGCAATCACTTCACTAACAAACTGTCAAAATCTTGGACAAAAAAACCAAACCACACAAACATGGTCAAACACTCAAATCTCTGTCTATAGTACAAAGTCATTCATGGTCCGCCGTCATCTTCCACCACTCAGTTTATGACCATCAGAACCAGAGGAGCAGTGAGGGGACTGCATTATCCCTTTCAGGAAAAGTACTTTCAGTCAAACTGCTTTTTTCTGTCCGCGCTGCCTCTGATTAAACCTCACACAATAAATCAGAAATGCAAACTCGTTCCTATCACACCTTCAAAATACAGTTCAAACAATGGCTCATGGCAAACAAGATCTGTCAACACTAACTACACCTGCTCTTTACACCATCGTTGAGTCCATCCTCACCTCCTCCATCCCCGTGTGGTACGCTGGAGCCAGTTTCTTTCCCTCTGCCGTTGGAATCATCAACACTTCTAAACACCTGCCACTTTAACTACAATTTAATCAATCACTCACTGCACTCACAACTGTAACTGTAATTTTTGTGTACATAGTAAGCCTATTTTTATTTTATCCTATAGTTAATTTAAGTTGTTTTTCTTTAATGCATGCCCTTTTTGATTTCATATATGTTGCTTTTATTATTGTTCATCGTTGTATGTTGCACCAAATCGCCAAAGCAAGTTCCTGTGTTTGTGAATTTTGTTCATTGACAATGGCAATAAACTTTTCTGATTCTGAAAAGCAAACAGGGGCAATGGGAGTGTGTATCTCCTACCTCACTGGCGGAGCAGTTGATTGTTGATAAGTTGTTCAGATTCCTGGTTGGGTAAGCTTGACATCAAGAGTTCGAGTTTCAATCAGGAACGAAAAAGAAAACCCGGCCTGTATGGGCAACAAGACAAGTGAATTAGCTGCTAGTGCTCAACTAACAATAAATCAGTAGAAATGCTCAAAATGTTTAAAATACATATTGATGGCTTCCGGTTAAGGTGACACACTGAGCGGACGCATCCTCCCCGCTGCTGCAAAAAGCGGTGTTAAAATCACCGTTTGACCCACCCAAACCCAAAGAACAAAGAAGAGAGATGAGTAAACAAGGAAGACGCAAGTCCGGTAACGCCACGGGACCAGAACAGACAAAGCTGCCAGCCCACGGCTCTGTTGGAAAACAGCCCGCATCACAATCTAACAAGGCTAGTGCGGCTAACGAAGCTAATGCGGCTGATTACAAATCTGCAAGCCTAGCTCCTTCCCCGTCGGAGATGCGGAGTTCCACCGGCTCAGAAGGAGACTCACGAGACTTCTTTGCGTCGGAAGGGGGAGAGAACGTAATTGGTCATCGGCTGTGGCTCAAGATTTCCAAAGTGCATCATGCCATGGGATCCCTGAGAGCCGAGTTGTTAGCTACCATAGCTCCGGCTGTGTCTGATGCAGGGGCCGCTAAATTGAAAATTGAAATTGAAATATGGCATAACGGGAAAGCACATTGCGGATGTTGAGCAGCGTGTTTCAGACAATACAGACGATCTGCAGACAGTAAGGGCCGAGATGGAGGCGCTGCGGGCCAGGGTGACGACGCTGGAGTCGGAGAACAGTAACATGAAAAATAAGCTCCTGGAGTCCAGATCCCGTCGTCCTAACTTGAGGCTTGTGGGCATTGAGGAGGAAAGGACACTGAGGGCTTCCTGGAGAAGATCATACCAGAGCTCCTTCTTAACTCAGGAGTTGAAGTCCCTCCCATCACTATCAAAAGAGCACATCGCCTGGGCCAGGGGTTGGGAACCCGTGGCTCTTTAGCGCCCTCCTAATGGCTCCCTGGGGCGTTTTTCAAAAATGTATGACAATAAATGGTGGGATATATTTGTTGCTTTAATATGGTCCCTGTAGGAGGACAAACATGATGCAAACATTCTTAACGTTCACCAATGCTGTAAAAATGTTTATAATACAACATTTCTGTCAACAATGATTTGCGTCATAGACCTGCGACACACGCTTCAGCGCGGCGCCCATGGGCGGCGCATTGCCGGGCAGGTGACTGTAAACAAACCGGAATGAAAGTAGCTGATAAGAGAGTTGCGCAAATATAGATTTAAGAAGTGGATTGCATCTCCAAACTCCACTACTGCAGCCAGATTTGTTGCAAGGGAGATAATAAAGCGTGGAAAACCGTTCACCGATCGTCAGGACATGAAGACAGTGAAGGAAAGGGCCATGAAAATGGCAGGCAACATCATCAATCGGCAAATCAAGGATATTAATTCAGCTCCAGCACACTCAAGTGCTTGTGAAGAGTGTGACGTAATCGATATTGAACAGGCCCTGCGACGAGTTGGCCACTGTCCAGGGTGTACCCCGCCTAAGGCCCAAAGGCACTGGGATAGGCTCCAGTCACCCGCAACCCCTAACGGGAACAAGCGGGGGGATAGAAAATGGGATGGATGGATATTGAACAGGAACACTGTTATGCAGGTATGTAAACCCTCAAGATGTAATCGAATGTATAATTGCAGGCTGTGTTCAGGTCCACTGTCGTCCAAATAAGGGGGGAAAGAGAAGAGGATTGTATAGTTGAGGTTTGAGAGGAACTGCGTTTTGTTTTTTTCTTTGTTACGTGGTGCGTCATCTTCTCCAGAGCGCGCTGCAGGGAAAATACACATTTAGTCAGGAATGCTCATTATGTATTTGTAGCCTAGTTATTTTGATAGTCGGTTAATATAGCGAATATACACTTACATTCTGTGTTTCCATCATGTGAGGCTTATATAAGGCTGTTTTAATTTTTTGCGGCTCCAGACAGATTTGTTTTTTTGGTCCCAAATGGCTCTTTGGACATTAAAGGTTGCCGACCCCTGGCCTGGGCAAACCAAGACCAACCGCTGATAAACCTCGAGGCCTGATTATGAGGTTTTTCAACGACCGTGTGAAGGAACGTGTCTTGAAGGCTGCAAGGGTTAAAGGAGACCTCCAGTACAAAGACAAGCGTGCCTCTTTCGCTCCATATATTCCATATGAGTATTCTGGTGACTTTTGAAGGTAAAACAGACATGCCCAGAACACCAGGGAGAAACAGAGGTGCTCTTAAGGAAGATGCAAAACACAGAGAAATGAACAGTACAGAGGATGGAGCCACCTGCGTGGGGCATGTGACTTTTCATTTGTTGGTCACATGGTGATACATTTCTGTTAATTTTGAAAAGACAAGTTTTGTACATAAACTCTGTGACTAAACACATCGAGGCGTTAACTGTGGGAGATTGGAGTTGTGGGAAATTTAAAGTATATGCAGAGTGCAGCCAGGGGACGTGGTGAGCCAGGGATCTTATATACCCAGTTCTTTCTAAGGATTGGAGTCCGGAGTGCCTTTTTTTTGGGGGGGGGGGGGGGCACCCTTCATTAGATTTGGACTTCCCTCCCTTTTGCGATCTATTTTGGTTCGATGCCCGTTTCTAACATGAACCCTTTTGTTTCCTTTTTTCCTTTTTCAGCATGGTGTTCTGTGTTCCTATGGTTCTTGTGTGTGTTTGTTGTTTTCGACCAGAGAGGGCAAGATCAATACAACCAACCCAATGGCATCGGAAGTGTTACAAGTAGCATCCTTCAATGTGAATGGCATACTGAACACAATCAAAACGAACAAAAATGTTGATGAAAAGAAATGAAAAGAATAGACATTATATTTTTACAAGAGACCCACTTGAATGACACTGAACATCAAAAAACAAACAAAATTCTGACATAAAAAATCCTATTATTCATTATACAGAGGTAAATTATACAGAGGGGAGTTGCAATATTGATCTCAAGCCGAGTAGTTTTGAATGTAATGATAAAGAAGGTAGATATGTACTGTTTAGATGGAATATTGATGGAAAGGTTTTCCTAGTCTGTTAAATGTGTATGCTCCACCAGGGAGTGATGTCACTTTCTATGCCGATGTCATGGACCTGATTGCAAACCACTCTGAGGGAACCCTAATTTGCGGAGGCGATTGGAATCTCCGCATTCAGCCGACACTGGACGTGCCGAAACAAAAAGACACTGGAGGAAAAATTAACTAGAAGTTCAGTCTCTTACTGAAAATTATAGGACTGATTGACTTATGGAGGGAAATTAACCCTAGGGCACGCCAGAACTTTGGAGGTTCAATGCCAGGCTGCTTAATGACCCTTTGTTTAAGGAAAGACTTATCTGGAGGAAAATGATACTGGGGAGATTTCCCTGCCCATCCTTTGGGATGCTTCCAAAGCAGTCTTGAGAGGACAAATTATAGAGAAAAAAGAAAGAAACTAAGGGAGAAAAAGCTAAATGGAGGAAATATTTAAATATGCAAGAAAAAATTCAATTGGAGGAAAACCATGCCAAAAATGGGTGTCCAAAAATGCTTCAAGAAATTAAAAAGATAAGAGGAGAAATTAATGATATGACCTCACAGGAAATTGTTAAGAAAATGCTCTTTAACAAAAAGACCAATTTTCAACATTACTATCTTGGAAACTTAAAAAACAACAAGCTGAAAGAACAATATTTAAAATACGGGACTGGCAAAGTGATGAAATCTTAACCATACAAGACCAAATTCAACTAGAAACGGCAATGGCAGGAAGCCATTGCGAGTGACTGCCTAATGCAAAAACAAAATGCACTTTTTCACACGTCTGTATAAAAACACAAAATCAAGTATAAATATGTCTCACAATCAGTGCTCACTGATTTGTAGGTGTAGTCTTCTTTTGCAATTTCTGCACATGTTCATGCCGATGATATCACAAAGCCCTAGTTGCCATGACGGTCTGCAGAGGATTACCCGAAAGCAAGTCCAGGAATCAGAAGAGAATTATCTATAACCTGGACTTTGAATGACGTAAATCGGACAAGGAATGCGACCTGTATTCTATAGAATGCTGTCACTCAATTAGCATTTGAATCCTTTTATAAAAAACTTGTTTCAAAAATTCCAGATGATAAAGAAGATGATATGAATTCCTTTCTGGACACCTTCAATTTGCCTGTCATATCAGAAGAACATAATAAAAAAATGAGTAGCTGAAATAACAGTTTTGGAAATACAAGGTGCAATCAAAAGATTAAAGAATAATACATCTCCGGGGAGCGATGGGTTCACTTCGGAGTGGTATAAAGCTTTAAAAGACACAATTACTCCTTTCCTTTTGGTAACTTTTAACTCGGCACTTAAGTTGGAAAAAGGCCATCATATCCTTAATACCAAGAGAGGGGAAGGACCGACTGAAATGTGCCTCGTATAGACTCATTTCTATTCTGAATGTGGACTATCGTTTATACATTTTATGTCCAAAAGAATGGAACACATTTTCCCAATCTTAATCCACAATGATCAGACAGGAGTTATTACCAAAGGACAAACACAAGACAACATAAGACGATCTTTTCACATAAATGAACCAAATACAAAAACAACAAAACAAAGCTGTAATAATAAGTCTGGACACTTAAAAAGCTTTTGATTCTGTTAGCTGGCAGTATTTTCTTAAAGTGCTAAACAAATTTCAAATCAATGATCTAATGATAAAGAATATTGGGGCTCTTTATGATGGTCCAATGTCACGAATTAAAATCTGTGGTCATCAGACCGGTCCACTGGTCTGATGACCACTCTGGAAATGGGGGTGAGGCAGGGCTGTGCCTGGTCTCCCCTCTTGTTGCTTTGTCTTTGGAACCATTGGAACCATTCTGATGCTAAACAGGCACTCAAGGTGAGGCAGCCAAATGCCAGGGAACAATAGGCCCATCCCAGTTAAGTTTCAATTGGCCATTAGCAGGAGGTCCCGCCCTGTGGGCAGGGCTTTCACAGAGTAGGATATAAATAGGAGTTCTCAGACTTGTTTCACTGATTGAGAATGACTCTTGGATGAGAGTCGAAACGTATAGTTTTTTCTAAAACAGAGTCCAGATGACTACAACTGAATCTTTTTCTACAATGGAACACTCCTGGACGAATGAGGGATTACACCGACATAAATGTATTAACAATTTGGGCAGTCACAAACGAGACACACCGATTATATTAAGGGTAACTTTGTTGTGGGCTGATGAAGAATGGGAAAGTATGTGATTTTGTGTGGTTCTCCAATGAGATGTGCATATGTTTGGAGGGAATTCTGTTGGAAAATGTGTGTCTCGCTTCTATATAACCCCATGTCAAAGTGCCCACTACACACACAGGGAAATGCAGAATGTTGGAGAGGATGTGGCAGCCAGGATGCAAATCACTATCATGTTTTGGGATTGTCCTATTGTTAGCAAGTTTTGGACTGAGATCAACAATGCCTTACACACAATTTATGACATCACCATCCCACTGAATTTCAGAGCTATGTATTTGGGCCTCAGGACTCCTGCCATGGACACAATTGGTGGTTATCTCTGGATGGATAGATAGATATAGAGATATAGATATATACACACACACACACATACATATATATATACATATATATACACACACACACACATATATAATATATATATACACATATATGTATGTGTATATATACACACACACACACACACACACACACAGAAAGTGCACTGTTATTCTCACAATAATTCAAATACATTTCAAAGAATAGCCAAACATGTGGTTTAAAGAACTGTGGTTACATCTGTGCAAGTTAAGCTATTCAATACTTTAACCAATGCGGAGCCAAAAGCAAGCGTTAGCATAGCGTGAAGCTAACAGCGCACATAGAAATGCATGGTTAGCCGCTAATGCCGAGCTAATGCTAAACTAACCATTAAAATGAATGGAGCGTGGCTAGCGCCGGATTAGCATTGACAGAATGAACACTCACCAAAACAAAGTGACTAATTTGAGCATGTCACTCGCTTCAAACGACTCGGTTCGGACCAGACAACATCTATAAAGATTTGGCTAAAATGTAAAGGTGACACCCAGGAGAAATTAGTTTGAGACAACTTTTAACTACTAACCTGCTGCAGTCCTTCCCACATGCTACTCCTGTGCCTCGAGACCATGGATATATTATATGAACGAGACTGAATGAACCGCAATGTCTAAATCTACTAGCTCACGTGACTCACATCACTACCGAACTCCCACAAGAGGAGGTGTCCATATACAACAGTGCAGAGTAAAAGTAACAATAGATCAGATAGTTTAATTTGCTATTCTGCTATTTGCACACACGTACACGTTACAGAAATAAACTGATTGCACGGTTCTGTTTGAGTTTGACTCGAGGAGTAACCAGACGGTGTTTTCTAGATCCCAGGAAACCTTCCAGGAGCAAGCCCAAAAAAGAAAAATACGCAATTATCAACATTTTCCACTTTCCAAATAATAAGTCTAAAGTTACTATGAAGAAGCAGACTTGACAACTCTTGTCACAACTGGCAACGTGAAAGGAAATCACTGTATTTACTATCTCTTTTTATGAATGTACTCCAGGTGAGAACATATAGTACACATACAACACCAAACTTTAGGAATAATTTCTAGATTCATCAAGGTCAGGCAGATTTCTCAACCAGCTCCTGTGGCTTTCTGAAGCCCACATGCTGCGTTTGACAATTAAACCCAAATGACCAACCTCTCTTTTAATAAGGACCCTGGGGCGGCATTGTGGTCAAAGTATTTCACCACCATAATGAGACGTTTAGGGGTTTCAATAGCAGCAGATGTAGACAAAGGAACTTGAATAATATAGTAAACAATTAGTGAAAGAAAAGCATAGAAAAAGGAATGGCAGGTACTTTAGAATTGGGTCAGGCTCACTTAAGAACTGAATCTTACCTTAGTGCAGGACTATTCAACCTAAGGCTAAATCAGGTTTTCCAAGTGATTTCATTCAGCCAACGACCCATCATCCAGGTATTAAAAAATAATACAATTTTGCTTATGGATTTAATTCTGGCTTAGCACTAGTTTAGATCTGGTTGGTACTAGTCCAGTCATAGTTAAAATCTGGTTTGGTATTAGATGGGTAATTTTGCAAAGCAATGTTGGTAAAGCATTTTGTATGTTATTTCTCACAAAAATCTAATCTATCAGTTATTGATACAATGTTGGGGATATTTTGTAGGACCCAAAATGTTGTTACAGCAGCGGCCTGTTGTGGCCCAGAGGCCTTGGCCCACTGAAAAATCTGGCCGTCAGGAAAATTAAATTGAATAGCCCTGCCCTGGTTCTTGACATTGACTAAACCAGGCTGTATTTTAGTCTTAAAATATATTTTTTAAGGTTTGATTATCTGACAAATGCAAACAAACCTGCCGTATTTTCCCGCACTATAAGGCGCATTTAAAAACCTTTATTTTTCTCAAAAAATGACAGTGCGCCTTATAACCCAGAGCGTCTTATATATGGATTAATTCTGGTTGTGCTTACTTACCTCGAACCGATTTTATGTGGTACACAGCGCTCAAAAATGTTTTATCACAACTTTGGTAAACTACAAAGATGCACCGCTTGCAGCGTTACGGTTACCGCAGCCAGGAGCGTCGCGGAGTGATACTGTGCTTCACCATAAAATTACAGTGTGTGTATAAGGAATTTGAAGGATTTGTGGACGAGGAATAAAAACTGAAAAAGTGAGTGTATTATGTTTTATTTTACGTGTTATAGTGTTAACTGAACAATTTTGAGTTATTGTGAATACGCCAACGTTTGATTTAGCGGTATCTGACTGTGGTTTTTTACGTGTTGTACCTGAGCCATTTTGAGTTACTGTGAATATGCTAACGTTTGATTTAGCGTATCAGACAGTGTCAGAACGTGTTTCCATTGAACAAGGTTGGGACTGTTTTGTTTAGCTTAATGCGCCTTATAGTCCGGTGCACCTTATATATGAAAAAAAGTTCAAAAATAGACCATTCATTGACAGTGCGCCTTATAATCCAGTGCGCCTTATAGTGCAGAAAATACGGTACTAAAGTACAGAAGTGTCAAATATGATGTATTTTGCGTATGGTTATTGGCCTTTAAGCATGCCCTTGAGTACCTTTACTTTGGCATTTCATGTATTAGAACAAAACAAATTACCTCATTCTGGCTTTTCCCACTCTAAAAACTGACTTTTGGGCTCCATCTACTGGCAGCAAAGGTAATTACATTGGTGAGATAAACGAATGCGCGCTTTCCTCCGATATGCTAATGTTGCCAAGCAGTTGTAATGAACATGATTTCAGGCAGAAATACTCTGAACGAGTCTGGCGAGAATTTATGGGCTTAAAACAGTGCAGAAGATCTCTGAGCCATGTCATAGAATGTAGAATATTTTATTTATTAGTTTATTAGAAAATGTGCCAGTATTTGCCATCAGCTAGTTTCCAACTGTAGTCCTAGGAAAAGAGTCAAAACGCCAGTAATTTCCTTGTTGACATTACACATCGGGGAGAGTTTTTTACTGGGAAGTAGTGTCATTTAAGATAAAAGCAACTACATACATGTCTATGATGAGGATACCATGCCGCAATACTGCAAGATAAAAGCGCAAAAAAGTCAATTTAGCATTATATGTGCAAGTTTGTTCCAGTTCTGGGGTCTCATTTATAAACCATGTGTATGTACAAAAATGCTACGTACGTTACTTTCCACGTCAAGTTTGGGATTTATAAAAAGACATCTTGACCTAAAATGAGCGGTTAGCAGTGACGTGCATTGAGCGGAGGCAGAGCCTCACCTGCCAATCTTGGGAGAAAAAAACTTAATTATAAAATATAATAAAAGTTAATATTTGTCATCTAGTATGTATTATAAACCCCATTCCCCTTTAAATCCAATATGGAACCTTTTTTTTTTTTTTTTTCAATTAAGAGTATCAAAATTTCCGCATGTCCTGTAATTCCCGTTCAAATACAGGGAGGAGGGGCGACGTGAGGCAGCACCGCGCTCTGCCTCAACAGTGCACAGTAAAACGCATGGCTGTATGCGATGCAGATAATGTGTCGTTGTCCCTCTGTATATTAAAATAAAACACCCTGATGATATGCTCTGTACTTCCATATTCTGGATAATGTATGAAATGTATTTCTGAAACGTGTTTCGGCTCGCAGACTCTATAAAAACAGCGGTAAAAGTTCACTCGGTGAGGCAAACAATATGCCTGGAGAGGGCGCTTCCGAGCCCGTGGACTGCTGGGCTATCTTCTTCGTTCTTGAACTCGTTAATTTCTTATTTTACAATCCAGCATGTCAAAATGTAAAGGTAAGACCATAAACTTTTATTTGTTTTGGCTGAAATAGGCTGCAATTTGGCTCAATTGGAATTAATATTGACCTTAAATAAAATATGCCACATCTTTGTGTAAAGAATGCTGAAATGAGATATATAGCACAACTCATTGTCTGTTGTCAATCGGATTATGTTTAAGGTGCTCTTTTGGGTTCATTCGCATTGGTAAATCTGACTCTGAAAGAGTGAGTGCCTCACTGGGCATGAACCTCACTGCACGTCACTGACGGTCACTTTGTGCATTGGAGCTTTCAGAGATAAGGCAGAAAACGGTCTGTGCTCAAAGAGATAAACATTTTGTGAGTTTGAGGCTGTCGTTTTGTTTTTTGTAAGAATTCCACATTACGTTTTATGAATGAGACCCCTGATCTTTTTGCAATATTTTTTTTTAAATTATTAAATGTTGTGCCCACCTCAAATTACAACTAAACCAGGCTTAACCAAACCTGTTTATTACTCCAACCTAGCTTGCTTCAGCTATAACCACGATTTCTGTCACGTTGAACTGGTTTTCTGAAGAATTGAGTGTGTATTTTTCTACTACTGTTGCTTTTTAGGAACAATGGTGCAGAATCCTCCTGGCTACTTGACCCCTTTGGCCTGTCATGGGGTGTACAGTCTGGTCCCGTCAGCGCTCATCATTTCTGACGCCGAAGAAACACCACCAAAAAAGCAATTTTTTAGCTTTCAGACACGTTTTTTTGTCCAACAGTCCATCACATCGGCAGGTTAACCACAGCAGTTAACAATTCACACATCAATTAAGTGGATGGATCAATGGCACCACTCTGACCACATTGACAATTCCAGTTTCAAATTAATGCATCAAGCGTCACGACATGGTTGGCTTCTTGTTCTCTCTCCGGTTGAAGAGTGACAGCTAGAACATGTACCACTTTGTAAAATGGAATCAACAGTGTCACGAGAACAACTTGACAAAAGGCGAAACGTAAACTTGGGATGCAGAGGGGTTGGCCATGTCTGAGCACGACTTATCAAAGGCAAGAGGAGTTTCAAAGGGAAAAAGATTGGACTGGTATGAATAGCAGTGAGGTAATTATTAGATGTCTTTTTTTTGTACGCACCTTCCTCCCCACCTTGAAATAATGTGCCGTTGCCATGACAACACAGACATCCGGGCCAAGAGGACACGCGCAGAATTGGCTGGTTTTCTTGACCTCGGAGATCAGTCAGGTTTTTTTGTCCAGCGTGTGGGAGCTGGAAGAAACAACGAAAAAAATTAATTATTAAAAAATGATTCCCATGCAGATCTCAAGCTTTATAACACTTGATAATGACTATATCTTTGTTAACCTTAATAAAGCATGAGCAAAGACTTCATTCTTTAGAAACAAATTGATTATTAAGAATTATTCAGGCTATGTGATACATTTTTCCAACAAAACATGTGATTTTGTGGTCCGCCATTGAGCTGCACATTTATTTTTCCATACTTTCTCTGTCAAAGCAAAATTACCTTCTCTTTCTCATTTATTTTTTAATATCTTTAGTAGAGTGGTTGTCCAGATTATTAATTCATGTATGTAATTTAGATGGTTAGATCTTGGTTGTAATAACACCTTATTTGGAAGTACCTGTAAAATGCTTTTTGGCAATGGCCATCTCTGGCCTTGAGATTAACAAAGCAATCCAAAGGGTTTTTGAAGATGCCATCTCACTTGATTTCAAAACTATGTATCAGGGCTTCAAAACTCCTGTTATGGACACAATGAAGGGATACATTTGAAGCGTACTCCTGGCAGCAGGGAAGAAGGCCTTCACAAAGAAATGGCTGACACAAAGTGAACCAACAATCAAAGACTGGACACAAATTATAACACACATTCGTAAAAATGGAAAAAATGAACTTTGGACTCAATTTGAAAATTGACTTATTTAACAGACTTTGGACTAAATGGGACTTACATTTAGTCCAATTTAGTCTGAATTGGAATGAAACGCCCAGGGTAGGATGAAATGCCAGAGGAGGATGCCTCGGGTGATTGAAATGCTCGTAGGATGAAATGCCCGAGGAGGATGGAACACTCTGGTATTTTAGAAAATCTTGCATTTCAACAATCCAAACAGCATGAGAGTATGTTTCATTTGTATTTTCAAATAGTTATGTGGGGCACCAGCCTTCATCAGGCAATTAACAATTCTCCCTGGAGAGACAAAAACAGAAAGAACCGTTTAGCAAAGTTTATTACATGGGTTATTTGGCGCTCAGACCCCGGCAGAACACATTGCGATTATGGGCGCTCCATAATAGACTTGTAATAGATGTCTCCCCCCAAGGTCTGGAGACTGGTGGTGGTAGATATGGGGAAGAGGGTAGAGAGGATGAGGAGGACGATGTAAGGGATGCAGAGGCGTGGAAGGGGAGGTGGTCGGTCGCAGTACAGCCTGAAGTTGCCGAGCCGACTGTATGAGGGTTTGAATGGGGCAGACTGTGCGCTGATTGGGAGCAGAGGAGGTGCGCCGTGCCAACAGGAAGGAGTAACTTGGGAGCGTTGATTGAGGCTAGAGAGCAGGTGAGCCCTGGTGTAGCAGTGGACGTAGGTTGGGTTGAGTTAGGTCTTCTAGGCTGAATTTATCAAAGCTTCATTTCTCAAATCAAATATCTAAATGAATGAATTAATAAAAAAATTATAATTATGAGAACGTAACCGTGACATTGACCCCTTTTCTGGAAATGAATGAACACTTTACCAACTGTGGTTTATGAAGATTTATTGACCAAATAATGAAAAAGATAAATATGACTATCGAATATGCAAATGAGTCATTAACAGATGGAGACACTAGATACAATTGTTCCAGATCTATCTAGTGTGTCTAGTGTGTTGTGTCCAGATTATTAAACTTTGTTTATTGATAATAGCACTATAGAGCTAAAATTGCTTAATAATAGAAACAGGTCCATTTATTGATCCATTGAAGTTGATTTTATTTAATTTGTCTAAAAATGTTGATCATGTGGGGTTGGTACTCCTGCCTGTAATATTTATGGGTTTTAACTTTCTGATTATAGGCAAGGCAACATTTTGAGCCCATATGACCATTCAAAAAGCTATAATATTGTGTTTGGAATTGTACAAAAGCATTTTGAACAAAATGAAAAAACAACGAACGAACAGCTTGGGTTGCATGGAGTTACTTTACCCAAAACAAAACCTACCTCTTCAAAGTCTGTGGCACAAACACAAATGTGAGGATTGGATCAGACCTCGGGACACTGGCTTTATCAGAAAACAGCCGGTTATCTGCAGACAACCTGCTCACAGCTATTTCTACTCTGACTGGATCAATGCTGCCGAAGGTGTGGTTTAGAAGGATTCGCCAGCAAAGGCCTTGGTTTAAAAGCTACAACAACATCTGTTTCATGATGACATTCCTTGGTGCTTATCCATTTTATACTGAAGAAAGAGTGAACAAGGCTTTTATAAAAGGTTAACCCTGGCAGTGCAAGGACTAAACAACTGTTAGTTACCTCCTTAATCGTGACTCTTGCATGTAGGATGCACTATTCTAAGGTGGTAAGCATGTAGTTAAGACCGGATTTAGACCTGGTTTTGAACAGTTTTGACTTTGTTTGGTTCCCGTTTAGTCCCAGTACAGACCTGTAATAGCCCAGTCTGGGATTTGGACAATAACAGGTATGAAGGTATCGGTATCGGAGGATGGGCCAGAGTCGGTGGGAAAATTTTGCTTTGAGTTCATTCATAGCTCATTTTTGGTCAGGAATAGTCAGTATGCCCATCCTTCTAAACCTCCTTCACTAGTTTTGCCCTGATACTGCAGACGGAAACGAGCTAGTATGCTATAATTTGGTGCATAACATCCGTTTTTATCTCTGTACATCATCCCTTCAAATAAAGACTTATGGCCCATTCACACCGCGGCGGCCAAATTCACGCTGGCCGCCCAAATTCAACGCCAGTGCATTTGAAGGCAGCGGCCCTGGCCGTGACGCCTGGCCGCCTCGAACGCGTGGCCAAAAAATAAACTCTCCGCAGCAGACCCGTGGCCCGAGGCGGCGAATGCACATGCGCAGTGGAGGAGTTGTGTCCTACGGCAATTCAGGTTAAGAGAATGGCTTTGGTGTATTTACTTCCAAAAACTGAGGCGATTGGCTCGGCGGCTTGTCTGGGTCCTGCAGATACTTCAGAGGTGAGCAGATTTGAGTGAAAATCATTATTTGCTCCAAGAGCTGCGTCTGGATGATTTTTTAATAGGTCCGGGGTTTGCTTTGGCCCTTCTTCCGGGTAGGGCATAGGTACGTCACTGTCTTCCGGGTAGTGCGTAGGTACGTCAGTGGAGCGTAATCTCTGATTGGTTGCTGCGCCGCGTCTGCCACAAAAAAGTTAAACTTTGTCCAACATTTCTGCGGCCGCCGCTCAACCGCCCCCGTCGCGCCAAGCAAGAAAAACAAACAAAACGAGACCAGAGAGGATACATTAAATAAATAAAAAGAAAAAATCCAAAAAGAAAATGAAGGCGCACAAAAATCCCAAATAAAAAGGTCCCATTCTCTGTATGTCAATTATAATGTCAGTCCAGTCCTTGATCGTTGTGTCATCCATTTTTTGTGATTGCCTTTTTCCCTGCTGCCAGAAGTATGTTCCAAAGATATCCATTTATTGTGTCCATGGCAGGAGTTTTTCACATTCTTCATCAGTCAAAACAAAATTACCCTCATTTTCCCATTTAATTTTAATATATTTTAGCAGAGAGGCTGTCCAAATGATTAATGCATTCATATAATTTAGACATTATTCCACTTGAAAGTTCTGATTTCACTCCGAAGGTTATAATGGTTGTCACAAACCACTCTATTGAAGACAGTGAGGTGGAGATTCTGAGCAGGAGAAAGAAAGATGGCCTTCTTAACTCCTCTTTCAAACCATCTTTGTTAAAAAAGAGAATCCTTCCTTAAATCGTAATGGAGGTTTAAGATTCAACCTTCCAGTTGTTTATAATGGTTTGCTGAAACCCTGGAGACGTCCGAGGCATTCGGATGCTAAACAGGCACTCAAGGTGAGGCAGCCAAATGCCAGGGAACAATAGAACAATAGCCGATCCCAGTTAAGTTTCAATGGGTGATTAGCAGGAGGTCCCGCCCTGTGGGCAGGGCTTTCACAGAGTAGGATATAAACAGGAGTTCTCAGACTTGTTTCACTGATTGAGAATGACTCTTGGATGAGAGTCGAAACGTATCGTTTTTTCTAAAACAGAGTCCAGATGACTACAACTGAATCTTTTTCTACAATGGAACACTCCTGAACGAATGAGGGATTACACCGACTTGAGACATTAAGGTTTATAGTTTAAATTCTTTGACTGGCATCCACTTACTTTGTAGTGGAGAAAAGTGAAGAGTAGTTTTTCCTCCAAGATTGTTGATCGTTCTTTATGGAGGACCACACCTAAATATTCAAGCGATTCAGTTTGCAATTTAAATGGATAGGCATTTCTAAAGGTCAGAGGGCCCCGCCAGTAAGAGAAATTCAATTTCAATTAAATTTCTTTTGTAACACCCAAAATCACAACAGCAGTTGCCTGGAATGGCAATGGTGAAATAGAGAAGCAGATTAAACAATGTTCACAGGAAATTAGCAAATGGATAAAAGTCCCCTGTTGTATCCCCTTCTTGACAATGAAAAACTACAAAACCCTGTGGGAAGAAAGTAAAACCTCGGGGAGATCGACATCCATGCAGATGAGGAGCCGTTGATCCGGGGTGTCGAGCGGTCCTCTAGGCAGTTGAAGAGCATCCGAATCTTCGGGTCAGGGCCTTGAGATAAGGCCTCTAAGATGCAGTCGCCACTGGAGCAGCAGTGTCTGACACAAAACCTGTGAACAGCAATGAACAGACACAGGTGAACTAAAATATTAAATGTTGTCGATAGCGAAAGAAGGAAGCATTGTCGCTCCTAGAGCACCACAGCTAAGAAAGTTGATTTTTTTTTTATTTCTGTTTATAACTGGCCTGACCATAAGCGATTTCAAAGAGGAACGTTATAAGCCTGGTCTTAAATGAAGAGACTGTGTCGGCCTCTTTAACATGGACACGAGCTGATTCCACAACACAGGGGCTTGGTAGCTAAATTCTGTAACGTCACTTTTGAACACCTTCACATTAAGTCCGCTCATTTACAAGTTGAGTGGGTTCACCTGTCGTGAAAAGTCTGCTTCAATTATCTTTTCTGCTTTTGTGAGCAGCACGGAAACCAGCATGAGGCCATTTCTGCAGCAGCATTTCACAGCTCACAGCCAAATATATGTTTAGAATTCGCACTCGGGCCCCACTTCCAAATAAAAGCCTTGGTTCAGACTTTTACAAAAACTCACTTTGAAGATGTGATTCTCTGCCACATCTAAACCACAATGAAACACATCAACAGTGGAGCTTTGGGTGTCATTCCTTACAAAAGACCCTCCTTTTTTCATCACCAGCTTTTCAACCACACACTTGACAAAAGCCGTCTTCAGAAGCACCTACAATGTAAAGAAATCCAAAAAATAAAATACAAAATCTCATTTAATTGTAGCTGCAGCTGCTCCGAATCTCAACGTGAGGCGGGTGTAGGAGAAATCAACAAGTCGAGTAGGAGCAGGTGAGGCTGAGGGGAGCGGAGAGGACTGCAGATTACAGCACTCCATCACAGACGCACAGAGATGCCATCATGAGCCGGGGTCTGTATATGACACTACTGCAGGCTGAGCAGAGGACATGTCTTCGCACTTCCTGTCATTGAGGTCTGGAACAGTTATAGAAGTCAGAGTTATGAAGAGTTATGATATGACAAATAATACCCGATAATGTATGTGTAATTTATTGCTGGATGGATGACGCTTTTTGATGACATAGGCAAAGGATTCTGTTTT
Organism: Chaenogobius annularis; assembly: GCA_015082035.1. Lineage (NCBI taxonomy): Eukaryota > Metazoa > Chordata > Actinopteri > Gobiiformes > Gobiidae > Chaenogobius > Chaenogobius annularis. The sequence goes on from BJKM01000027.1 coordinate 1,268,143, forward strand.
AGAACCCAGCTTTACTTGTAACTTTGAACTTTTATTGTTCAACTTTTATTGACAAACTGCAGCAAGATCATTTCTCACAAACTAACAATCTATTTCGTTCCACTTGCGCTGACAAGGATAAAAAAAGACTGCTCCTCGTTTAGCAGAAATACAAGCTATTTTCTTTCCGAAATAAAAAGAGCAGAGTGAAACAAGTTGTGCATTTGTTAATGGGAAAGATGTCTGTGTGTTGATCAAGCGATGTTATATTCATCAGTTTGATCCGCTTGTGCCCAACGCGCGTAAATTATTCGACTGAATGTTCCGCCTTTTCCCAAAAGATTTCCATGAGAGCAACGCAAGATTGTGTCGATCAATCTGGCTTCTGCAGGTTTCCCTCACAGGCCGACTGGGAAATGAAACCGGCTTCAACCAGGTACAATAAAACAAGGTTTATTAGGACTACACCAGGCCTCACATGAAACCATGATCAAATAAGATAATTATGGAAGTAAACCAGGTTTACTGTGGAATTATACTAACATAACCAAACCAACAGTTTCATGGTGGCTGTGGCTATGGCGTGTTATCAGATCTTTTGGGTTTGAAGGTGATTAAACGGCAAAACAAACTAATTTCTCCAGTTTTGTTTTTGTTATTCACTCTAAAAGAGACTCGTTTATAGACTCTGTTTTTCTGTTTTATTTTTACTGATCGGAGAGATGGTACTTGTTTAATGCTCTTTGGGTTTCAGTACCCAAATTTTGACAAGAAGTGGTCTCTCTCTCTTCTGATTAGAAAGTATTTTGCATTTTATGTAGTTTCACTGAAAATAATTTGTCTTAATTTCTTCTTGTTGGCAGTTTTTTCTTTCAAACTGTAATGCAGGACCTTGGATTCATGATATTCAATAATAAGATTCCATTGTTGTTCAGTGGGAGCCACTGCTTCTTTATCAAGATGAACTAGTCTTTTCTCTTTATATTTTTTAAAGCGGTCCATCAGTGTAGTTTGTCTTTTTGCTTACTTTGGGTCCAAATTGGAATCTTTTAGAGCACAACTCGTATGTTTCTTTTTCTAAGCGCGGTGAGAGGCCCGCATTCTACACCATTTCTGTCAAAGTTTTTAGTCTGTGATAGATTGCCAAGAGGCGGCGGGGATCTTTATTTGCTTTATTTGGTGCATACAGGGAAACAGGCAAAACAGTACAGCTTGTTGTATTGTCTTGATTCGGAGTCCTTTCTCCCACAGTTTAAATAAACGTTTAAATGGCTGTTATTTGGCTCTGATGTAATGGCATGATGTCAGCTTTAAGATTATTTGTACCAGTTTACAGATAATGAGGAAGTAACAGAGTATTGTGTCCCGTGATAAACAAGATCGATGCATGAGGAATATCTTGGCCAAAGTTGACAATAATAATCTGATTTTGGCACGCATGTGAACACTTTAAAAGGGCCTGTACCTGATGTTTTTCAGACGATAGTAAAATGTTTTTCCTACAGTACAGATATATTGTTAAAGAATGTATTCAGGTGAAAATGAGACCACAGTGCTTTCTCTGCATCGATTTATAGTGTTTTAGTGTGCTGTTAGCATGATAATGTTTGTTAGCTTCGCTCTAGCCTCAGAGACTCGCGAAAGGTGCTTTTAAACTCATCGTAGTGAATATTTAGGATGCTGGGAATGCATTAGGTAACACATGTGGACCACTGTAAAAGACTTTAAAATGAACTAGTTCTGTTGTAACTACTTTGGGGGAATCAGGATAATCCTCATTTATATCAGGACTAAACCAGGCTTAACAAAACTAAAGCTTGGCCGTGTAGATGAGCTAACCCAGCGTGATGGTGTAATACCAGCTCAGTCCCATGGGTGAACCAGAACTAAACCAGGTCTAAATCCTGGTTTGATCCAGCTCGCTCTCAGACTGCTGGATGCATATGACTGCAGTGAGTTACAGAGCAGGAGGATCCATCTGTGCACCTCGCGCTTATCAAGGGAACACAAAATCAATATCACCTTGGAAAAAAGTTGTCAATGACCCTCCACTCAGGACTTACGTTTATCAAGTCATTCTATGTCCTATAGCTCTTTCTAATTCCTCTTTAGTTTTTATTTTTACAAATCACAGGTTTATGGTTGTATATTGGGCCCAGGAGGCACTGCTGATGTGACAGGCACAATTGGACATTTCATTTAACTCCTATTAGCAACAACAGCATCGACAACACACACACAACACACAACACACATTGAGGAAGTCTGACTGCTTGACCGTCATTAGCCTGCCACACAATGTTTTTAAAAAAGGTAGTTGTAAAATGTAAAGTATTAGATGATCCATGATGGTATCGAATATGTATAAATGTCTGCGTTTTTAACATAAAAATGGTTTTGAGCAACAGATCTTAAAGAATGTGTTAATAATAAATAGAAATGTAAAAAAAATAATAATAATACTTTATAGAAACAGTTAACAGGCCAGCTCTTTATTATATTCATGCAGTTTGGATCTTGTCTAGTTCGTTATTTTGTTTTAGTGTAAGAGTGGAAAACAACCATCTTTTGTACCACTGCAACATTTTAGGACACAATCCATTCCCTGTACAATAGAAACCTGTCCTCCTGGTGCACGGTGGTGTTTTTGTTGCTCGGAGCCTTTGGACATCTTGACCCTCAGATGTGAGACCATCTGTTGTGTAGCAGGGAAAAAAATGTTTTTTTTGCCCTTCGTTTTTTCGGGACATCGTCGTGCGTCCGCTTCCATCACTGGCTCCACTTCTCCAAAAGCTTTGTGCTGCTAAAGCTGCACACATTTGACCCTCAGCTGTGGCTCTGACCTGACCCTCCTTTAAGCAGAGAGGTCCTGCAGCAGTGTGAGCGCAGAGAGTGTGGTGCTCATTCATTCAGCGCTGAAGCCCACACTCAGCACTTTCTATGTCTAAACATCAATAACACCACCACATTCTTCACGCCCTTCTCCTGTGCTGACACTGAGCTTATGGAGAACTAAACCAGACATAGAAAAGACTAAACCAGGATCAGGATTCTAGCCTGGCTTGAATTAGAACAAAGTCATGATAAATCCTAACCCATGTGCTTCTGAGAAATAAAATTCATTTTGAGATTGAGATTTTATTGAAGGACACAAACCAAGGTTATTATTATAGAAGTCAAAGTCAAATGAAACCACAACAGAAACGGTAAGAGTTAATCTCAGTCTACTTTCTACTCTATGGAACAGAAACCTGGGGAAAAAAGACACAGAATTGATGACCTTTGTGCATTTATGACGCAGAAAGAACTGCTTTGGATATGCTGCTTTTTACAATCACTACTGTTTTACTTTGGAAGTCAAATTAGGGCTAGACAATAGAACAAAATAATCATTTTTCTCCCACAAATTGATCAGTTTTCAAAATGTTGCATTCACATGACATCACAATCTTCTAAAAGCCCACAGTTTAAAACTGAGCAGGAGCAGATCAGAATTCTATGACAGAATTCACTGTTTAACTGTCAGATTGTAGATTTGTAACCAAGGGGATGTTATTGCCCGGAGGGTTCATCTCTCCACAGACCTCACCAGTAACTTGACCTGGGTGCGTCAACTGCTTGTTTAAAGAGAAGGATAAGCTATGTTTAGTGTCATACTGTGGACCAGAAAAATTACATGGCGCATCTTTAAACACAGTAGCGAGCGGTGACTTTTATGGATGGGCAAGCAGACTTGGGGTGTGCAATATTTCGTGGATTACACAGAAGTGACATTTTTAAAAAAATAAAATCTACTACGCAAAGTGGCCCTTTGAACCCCAGCCTACCACATGAAGGGCAAAGGCCTATCCTACTGAGATAAACTTCCACACCTGAGATTGATGTGTCTGCATTGTCTGCATGTGCAGACCTCTAAAACAAGCTGCTGTCCACTCTGGTTCCAAAAGCTCCTGTTTGAGAGCGGAGCATGAACGGGCCTCTGAACACGGCCACAGACAGAGCAGCTGTGGTAAAAGCAGAATCATGCTTCCATCGCAGTAATGCCCAGCGGCCTGTAGAGGCCACTAAGAGTTCAGCCAAGCTTCAGCAGCAGAAGTGAGGGGAAAATTGGCTTATTTGGATATATTTTAGAAAAATTCATATATAGTTGTAACACAATGTAATTTTAGATCTTATTGGTCAATCACTGATTGCCTTGACCGCACGCCACAGTTTAAGCATGAATCACAGTGCAATGCTGACCTTTTTGACCATAAACAAGACAGATTTTAGAATAAACTGGACTATTTTGTGTTAAATGCAATGATTTTTTAATCAGTTTATTCCTCCAACGTCTGACCTCCAAAACAATGTGCTTTTATGGACAGAGGATTGGCTGTAGCTCTTTCAATTGAAAAGCCACAAGCTGATCATTGACGATTACAAATGACAAAATCTCAATCTTAAATATAGATTAATTGCACAGGCCTAAGTAGGACTTTCTATGGACCAAAGTTCAAGTTAGTCTAATACTAGAATATAGATCTGGTCAACACAAAACTTATAAACTAGACTTACAGTCGCAATAAAGCCCATGTAAGCATCTTAACCACTCCCAAGAAGTGATGATGTTTATAGCTATTGTCACTATGCTGAAACCTTTGGTCCGGTGTCAGAGTAGAATTCATTTGCCGCGCTATAAGGGCCAGACAAATTGCTCTCTTCATCACCCTACTACTCGCTCTTAACCATCCACAATCACGGCGTTGCAAAGGAACACAACTAAATGCATGTTTGCTGTCACCCCTTTCGTCCAATTACCACAGAAAATCCACATTCTCTGCACATGGACGCTCGCGGCCCAGCTGTGACGGCGGTGAAATTAAACGCTCTCGTTAGTCTAACCTCATGACCTCGCCAACACAACAGTGAGCGCAGGAGTGGACTCATGCGTCGCCGTGGCAACCTCATGCCGCGATCATGTCGGGGCTAATGAAATAATCCACAGGCGCAGCAAGGAGATGTCCTGCAGACGGTAAACAAAGAGCTCACAACACAAGGGCTGACGGACACAGAGCGAGAAGAGTGGGCTTAAAAGGAGACATATTATGCTAAATCAACTGTAATGAGCTTTTGACCTTGTAACAACTATGTACTTTAATGAGAGAAAATAGTAATAGTACTTCACACAGATTTTTAAAACTGTTAGAGCGTTTAATGTAGGGATTTTAATAAAGAATTAATAGGAATTTTATGTAGACATTTTGTTTGCTCAACCTTTTGGCAGAATGTCACCAATGTACTAAAAATAAGTAGCGGAATAGAAAGTGCATATATTCAAATGTAGTATAGTAAAAGTAAATATGATCCACTGTAAAACTGACTTAAGTACAGATAGCTCAAACTTTTACATAGTCATTTTTTGTACTTTGTTAATTTTTCTTAACAGTTTTAAATTGTGCAATAAGTCACTGTAGTTTTGGCATGTCTTTTTAGTTCATTTTAAAGCTGAAATCTGTTCTTTTTGTTTTCTTGTCGTAAAGCACATTTATTTTTGCCTGCAGAGTCTAAGCACTACCTGTGAAAAAATAAAACCTCAGCACATGTGTCTGCATCCAATTAAAACCTACTTTGTCGATTGCAAGCCCTGAAGACAGAGTTGGTGTTTCTTTTACACTCTGGGTAAGTGTTCTGGCCTGCTTCACCGTCTGACGAAGCTGTGCATGGACTGTCCAAGAGTAAAGCCCTCTCTCTATGCTCGTTTAACCCCAGCTCCCAGATCAGTTTCCTTCACAACTGAGAAAGGCGTAGTGCGGCGGCAGTAGCTCAGAGGTTAGAGCACGAGACAGATTTTAGTGTTGAATTACATGCACTCTCCTGACCAAAGAAACATTTGAATGAACTAAACTAGATTCTTCAGGATTCGGGACGATCAGGAGCCTCTTGTGGCTTGACCAATAACAACTACTGACTCTTCAAAAGCATGGCTGAGCTAAAGGCTTAATATTTGACTCCAACAAATTGAAAAATAATACAGTGAAAGCTCAAAGGACCAAAAGACACTTTCAGTCAGCTATTCCCCGCACTTTGTCACAACACTGCTGTTCAGTTATCAAATATTAAGACAACACAGCTTTTTAAAGAAATACTTTAGCTCTGGTGTGTTTGTTTTTTGCTTTGTTTTAATGATTAAAATGTTAAGACAGTTTTGTGCAACCATGTGGTCATCCACTGGTCGTACTGAGGTAAGAATACTGAGGGAATACAACTTGTATGTACTCAAAGTATTGCCGAACCTTGTTGACATTAATTTATGACACACACATATACATATATACACACACACACACACCAGCACCTATATCCATATATACGCACATCACACACACCACACACGGATCTATCATATACAAACACACACTAAACACACCAGCGAGCAATCCACTATAGCGAGCGAGCGAGCGTGAGAGCGAGCGACTATCTGACACCAGCGAGCAATACAGCGAGAGACGACGAACCCCCACACCCACCAGCACACAATATCATACACACACACACACACACTAATTATATATATACACAACACATTATTCAAAGACGTGACAGTTCAAATTTTAAAATAAGGAAGTTATTTTAGTAATAATTTTATCTCAGGAACAAATGGGTTTCAGGGAAATATTTTAAGTGACAATTCAACCGTTTAGCTAGGCTTACGATATCACCTCGCAAATAATAAAGTTATAACAATATGGTTAATGGAATTAATTTCTGGCTAAGACACATTTTGAGCTGTTGTTGTCGTGGTTGTCACATCAAGTTTTTCTCATATGATAAACACGTGTACAAGAACTGAATACAGTTATAGCTGTTTTAAAAGCAATAACAATAGTGTCATCTGAGGCCGGCCCTCTGAAGCTGGATTACTGGGTTAGGTCACGTAAACACTGGTTTAGCAGCACTATTCAGGTGGATCACTTTCTATCACGGCACATATGGCAACAGGCCTTGAACTCATAACCTGCTCCGGACCAGGTTAAGTTTCAGAAGAAGATAAGACGACGACGCTTAGACCAATCAGAGATGAGAATCTAGCCAAGTGAGCGACCGGTGTGAGAGGAGCGCAGCGAAAGGAGGAAATGCATAAACCACAGCACAAAGGAATGATATTTAAATAGGCTACATTGAGCTTATGCAGGTGTTTCTCTGATGGAATATTCCCATTATCTTTCATCGTACTGCATTACATTAAACATGCAATTGAAATATGTACAGAATTAAAACTCTAAAATGCACACACTTGGCTGTCTCAGACATAAGTGCCATTCCTTCTGTTCACGCTGCTGTTCCATTTGTCATTCATGAGTTCATCTATAAAACGGACTAAAGCACAAATGTGTTGAAGCATATGGGTCACGCCACACTAAAATGTACAATGGCCATTGTCTTTAACTAGGGCATCACTAAAAAAATTCCAAAAGCAAAAATGACAAGGTCTTTGTTATTTTTTAGTGTGTGTGTGTGTGTGATAAAATGAGAGCACCCCAGATAGGACTTGAATTTTGGTCGACTTTTGTTACATGATGGTACTCTAAACTTCAACGACTTGTAAAAGAAAAATTTTATCCAAACGAAGAACCTACTAGCGATGAAAAGAAGGGGAAATACTTCTAGATTCATGCCCAAAATGCTTGAAATTGCCCTCAGAAGTAGTGTGGGCGTAACCAGGAAGTGTCCGGTATTAGTTGCGTCCAATCAGTACCAGTTTACGTTTGATTAAGTCATTCTACGCGCCGTGCTTCGTCATCAAAATGCAAATCGACTGTTACAGTATTACTGTACTCGACTCTGTGGAACTGTTTTGGCTGTGTCTCCTCACAGGAGCCTGGAGCGTTCCATCATCATTTCGATCTCTTTTCTAGTCCTTTTAAGAGTTGTTACGACAAAACAACATTGTTTACCGCATGGGGAAAACCAACATCTTACATCAGCGTTTTGTGCCACTGGCTGGGACGCAAATCGGCCAACTCGCACATGGGCGGAGCGCTCAGCAGTCTGACACACGCTCAGCGAGGGAGGAATCTGTTTTGAAAGTTTTTGTGTCCGACAGAGTTTACCTATGTTTCATCCAGGGTACAGTTTGCTGTGTGTTCAATGGTAAAAATTCCTAATTTATCCATTTTATCTACTTTATGGGTATTTTTCGTATGATGCCTAGAGGTGGTACTTTCTGATGTGAGTTGGAATTTTAAAAAATCCTTATTTTAAATTTGGACCTTTATGTAACACTTTTGTACACTTTAGTGTGGAGTGACCCAGTACGACTTCTCTAGTGACGCTCATATCAGATTTGGGGATGTTGCTATATCAAATTTTAGAGTCACAATTATTGTGAGGGGAAATATTCTGATTTTACGATTAATCACGATTATCAGCAAAAACAAGGAAACATTGAATTCTTTTTTTTTCTAAATGTTTCAACTCTCAAATAGATACGCAAAAAAGATGAAAAGCTTATTGACACCTCATTGTAGCCGTTTTAAATATAATCAGTTATTAGTGGGAAGTGTAATCTCCATGGTAACGCTCAGGCGAGGGGCTTGAGACTTTTGAGAAAGTTGGCTTTCGTTTGGCTCAACAATAAAAACAGTATTAACAGTTAGGATTACACTCTGACACTACCTGTGTCGTCTCCCTCCACTTTGCAAACTTGGATACTGGAAACTTATCAGCAACTTTTATAATGTCATTTTTTAGGTCATGGGGACTCAAAAACAAAGTACAAAATACATGTTCTTTTAGAATCAACATATTTCACAATTTCTCAAACTGCACTTTTACTACTTTTTACTTTAACGCAAGAATAGCACAAAAGCAAAATTACATCTGTCTGTAGTGGAGTGACAGTGTTTATACGAGATGAAAAGCCAATCGAAGCCTTTATTCAGAGGTCTGCTGCTTGGTTCAAACACAAACATGATTAGATCTTAGTAACTCATGAAACTCTGACAGAAAAGTGTAGTGTGAATGCTGCAGCTGACACGAGCCGACACGAGCAGAGCAAAAGGACACGAGAGCTCAGGGCACGGAACAAACAAACTGTCAAGTATTCAGTGTGTTTGAGAGATTCTATATACAACAGGCACAACAGTAATATAAGTAATAACTGACAACAAAAGCACACATAAGTAAGGTTTAACAAAGTATGTAACTTCTTCTCCTTCAGTTGACTGGAATACAATACTGCATGTAGTACTACTTATACGACTACACCACGACCTCCACTGTGAGCATTCCTACTGTGGCTACTATTGCGTCAAATCATTTCTGGTGTGGACTGCTACTCATACTTTTATAACTTACTACTAGACTAGTACTACTATCACTATCACAATTACTACTGGGGCTGCAAGTCGCAATCAAATCGAAATTGCATTTTGAATGGACGCAATAGGCAAAGTGCAAAGGCTGCAAAGTACCATCGTTTCCTCTGCAAATATCCTGTCTTATTCTGAATAAAAACTGCGAAACTTTTAGATATGTAAAAGCATGGTTCTGAAATACATGGGATTCTTGACTGTTTGTTAGTTAGACCACATGCCTATTTCAGTCTTTTTGTCAATTCTCCTAGAACACGTTTAAAATGTGAACTTGGAACAGAATCTTAGAAGAGGTGGGCAATATTGACAGAAATGAACATGAGAAATAATTACCAGGTAATTACAATTACCATGTGGAATGTCTCTAAAATTAATCACAAAATAGCAGAAATATTGTCTTATTCCCTTATTTGAATGGGGTTTGTTTTCATTTATTTGTAATCAGCTCTTTGCAGCAGCATTTGTTTTCCTCTATAAATTTGCTATAAAAATGTTGCATATCTTCACAACAACAGATATTTTTCACAAATCTTTCAACCCTAATTACTACTATTACAGATACAGTGTACTCCAAACGTTCTCTAAAAACTACTTTCACTACTCTAGACTGTTTGCCTGACCAGCCAAGACCACACGCTGTGACAATACTTTACAAAGACGTTTTGGTCTGGAATCATATCCTGTCCTATTCCAAAGTGTATGATTGACAGGTGGCTTAACCAATCAGAGAAACATGTCTAAACAACCATGGCGGCTGATGAGAGAAAAAAAACAAAAAGAACTGTCCTGAGAAACAGCACAGATTTCTGCAGAATCAACAAGTGACGCTCTAAACTCTAAATCTGAGGTAAATTAAGTTATACATTTTATTTGCGAGATGCCTTCTGCATTTGAGAGACACGTGTTACAAATTAGCGGCTGTGATTGGACCTCAAGTTAGGAACGTTTTTTGACGTCCTTTATTGTCCGATTCCATCCCCTTTTGCATTTGAACAGAAGGTAGAGGGCACTGGCTGGTCAGGCAGCTACGCTGTTGCTACAACTAAGGTAACGAGAGTAACGTATGAAACTAAGATTCTATGAAATCCGGATGACCGCCAGAGGACGGTGCTTAGCACCTGGATATCTACATGTGTGCGCAGCACATAGGTCGAGATTAAATACCAACAAAGTCGCATTGTGGACATGACCTGGGTGACATCAGTACCACATACTGGCAAGGCAAGGCAAGGCAAGTTTATTTGTAGAGCACAATTCGTACACAAGGCAATTCAAAGTGCTTCACACAACAGGAAAAAATGCATTAAAATCACAAAGACATGGCAGAAATCACAATCTTAGTTCAAGACATAAAAGAGAAGAGTGCAAAGAAAAGCATTTCAGTCATATAAACAGCCAAACAAAACAGTTTTTAGTTTAGATTTGAACATTGCCAGAGTAGCGGCCTGTCTCACATCCTCAGGAAGACTGTTCCAGATTTTAGCTCCATAAAACTGAAACGCACATTCCCCATGTTTAGTCCTGACTCTGGGCACCAGCAGGAGGCCGGTCCCTGAGGTCCTCAGAGTCCGAGATGGTTCATATGGCACAACATGTCCGCTGGGTGCTTTGGGTATACTGTATATACCCAAAGCACCCAGCACTCTTTTCTTTCGAAATGCACTTGCAAAAACGCTGAGTGACAGGAAACTGAGTGATCGAAAAATTCTGGCGGTCATCCGGAATTCATAGAACCTTAGTTACATACTTAACTATCGTTCTATTTCATTCTTCCTGACCACCAAAGGACGGTGCTTAGCACCTGGACGACTTAATACCAACAAGGTCACGAAGAGTCTTGCTCTTACCAAGATTAATTGCTGGTTACAGAAGCAGACAACACCACTGGAGCCACTGGATGAGGAGCCGCCACATTTACTCTGTAGAAGCGGGCGAAGGTACAGGAGGAAGCCCACGTAGCTGCAGCACAGATGTCATTCAGTGGGACACCATTCAGCGCAGCCCAGGAGGTGGACACTTCTCTGGTAGAGTGGCAAGTAACTTTGGGAGGCTGAAGAGCCTCCCAAATCATCCCAGATCAATACGTTTGAAGGGTGACGTCCTCAACCCAATGTGAGAACATATGTTTGGAGACAGCAGAACCTTTTTTTGTAACCCCCCATAACAAAACAGGGCAACCTTGGGCGTCTTGCGAAGCCCAGCAGTCACATTTATGTAATACCACAGCATACAGACAGGACACAAAGGACTGACATCAGAGTCCCCCTCCCCTCTGGAGCATAAACAGCCAGTGAAAATGGCTGATTAATATGAAAAGCAGAGACTCTTTAGTAAAAATAAAAATGGGTTAGGCCACAAGGTAACACCCGACCCATCAGAATTCCAGCGAATGCAATTGTCAGCGACTGACAGAGCGTGGAGCTCCCCAATACGCTTTGCAGAGGAGATTGCAAGTAGAAACTCTGCCTTCACTGAGACCCGTCTAATGGTTCAAATGGTGGGGAACACAATCCTTCTAGGACTAATGGAAGATCCCAAGAAAGCACACGAGTAAGCCTTTGAGGCTGCAGGCAAAGGGCACCCTTTAAAAAAACGTCACTCTAAGGAATGCAACCCCACTGAATGACCATCAACCAAGGAGTGGTGGGCTGAAATGGCAGCAACATAAACCTTAATAGTTGAAACAGAAAGACCTTTCTCAAGTAATGTCTGAAGATAGTTCAGTAGTACTGGGACAGAGCAGTGCACTTGATCCACAATATGGGCCCCACACCAACTAACAAACAGTTTCCATCCGTTTTCATACAGCGCTCTCGTAGAGGCGGCACGAGCATTCAGGATTGTTTGGACAACTGGTCCCAAGAGCTCAACACAGAGTCCGGCCCTTCAGTGGCCACAGGTACAGGTGAAGGCGCTCTGGGTGAGGATGCCATATGCTCCCTCCCAGCTGTGACAAGAGATTCTTCCTCTGAGGGAGAGGCCACAGTTTCCCATTGAGAAGTTGCAGAAGCATGGGAAACCATATTCTTCCTGGCCAATAAGGAGCAACTAACAACACTCTGTGATTGCTCTTGGCTATCCTGTGTAGCGTTAGCTACAGAAGTGGAAAAGGAGCGAATGCATACAGGAGGCATTACGGCCAAGGGTGTGCATCTTGCCCCTAGTGGATTGTCTGGTTCTGAGGGGGAAAACCACAGTCAACAATGCGTTGTTGCCCTCGAGGCAAATAGATCTACCTCTGCTATGCTGCACTTCCCCCAGATTTCGTGTACCACCACCGGGTTCAACCTCCACTCTCCCGGTCGTAGTTTCTGCCTCGAGAGAAAATCTGCAGTGCAATTCTGCACACCTGGTAGATTAACTACCCTGAGACTCTGCAAATGAGGCAGCGCCCACAGGTGGGGCTTCCGTGCCTCCACTAGTGAGTAAATGGATCTTGTGCCCCCTTGATAATTTATATGGCAAACTGTTGATGTGTTGTCTGACCGAACAAGAACATGTCTCCCCCTGAGGGCAGGAAGGAAGAACATGAGTGCAAAGGCGAACAGCTTGCAGCTTCAGCACATTTATGTGTTGAAGCCTATCCCGAGGACTCCAAACATCTCTGACCATCCTGTGGTTTCAAACACCCCCCAGCCTGTAGGCGAGGCGTCTGTAACTACCACCTCTTGACGAAACGGAAGAGAGCCTAGAGGAACGCCACTGCAAAGGAACTCCCTGTTTCCCCAAGGCCGGAGATGCTGAAGATATTGAGTGGGGAGCTGCACAGATCTATGCTGGTGTAGCTGTGGATGTAGGCCCAGATTGTTGAGCCAAATCTGTAAGGGAAGCTGGGAAGCCCCAGAGGTATCAATATTGAACGTAAGCTTGCCCATCAATTGAAGAAGCAAACAGAAGGACGCTCTATGATTCCTCTGAACATGAGAAACGACATTAAGCACATCTGTCACCCTGTGCGGGGACGGAGAGAATCACAGAATTGATGGCAATGCCAATGAAGATTGCCTTTTGGCTGGGAATCAATGAGCTATTTGAAGCATTCATTGAAACCCCAATTGTGACACATGGTCCAGTAGAATGGAAGTGTCTCTGAGTGCTTGGTCCCGACTCTGAGCACAAACAAGCCAATCGTCCAAGTACGGCAAAATTCTCATTCCGCGGGTTTGAAGTGACGCAAGAGCTGCTGCCACACGCCTGGTGAATGTGCGGGAGTGCTAGAGAGAGACCGAATGGGAGCACTCTGAATTGGTATGCTTGATCTTCGAAAGCAAAACAAAGAAACTATGGTGTGGCGCTACAAGTACGTGGAAATAAATGTCCTTTAAGTCAACACTTGAGAACCAATCCCCTTCCATGACCGACTGCAGGACATCCGTGGTATGCAGCATGTGAAAACGCAGCACCTTGACATAATGATTTAGGCGCCTGAGATCAAGGATTGGAAGAAAACCCCCCTTTTATGGAACTAGAAAATAATTTGCCCAGAACCCCTTTAACTGCCCTGAACAACTTCCACAGCACCTTTCCGCAGAAGTTCCTGAATCTCTTGTCTGAGGGCCATGGACCTCACTAGGTGGGAAACAATGGTTCTTTTCACCCCCTCAAACTTTTGGGGACGCCGTTAGAACTGAATTTTGTAGCCCTTGAACAGGGATGAAATCACCCACGGCTCTGTAACTAAGGCCTCCCAACGGCCGCGGCGGCTTTGGGAAAAACTGCTGGGGGCCAAGTGTCTGCGAGATTTATCTGCCTCAACAGCCTGCTCCAAGGTCTGCTGGGCAGCGAGTCCAAACATATGACCTGGCACTACAGGTAAAGTGCAAAGTGTACCCCTGCAAGACTCTGACGGGGGGGACTGGGCTGGCCACACCTGACGTCTGGCAACGGTCAGGGTGGACATCAGCCTTCCAAGCTCTCTGGACATGTAAGCAAATGCCTGAAGTGAAGCATCACTCCGCTGGAGCAAGAGCACTCACGAGGCACTGGTTCAAGAACTAACTTAGCAGCCTCTGAATAGATAAATGTTATCAAAGTCCGCAGACTAACAGATAATTTAGCTGTGTAAACTGGCCGCCCAATGTGTGAAGGCTAGCCAGCTAACAGTCACTGTCTAACACATAGCGTAATATAAACTATTAAATATTTAGCATACAAATGGCAAATACTACTCACTGCAGGTGATGTAACCAACAAAAGTGTGATACCATCTTGCAGTCTCCGTAGGACACGAGGCGCAAGTCCAATATGTGAAGCTCCAAGCGAGAACTGCCCCAAAAAAAAAACAAGCAATAATCCAAAGAAGGAACCTACCGCTGATGAGTATCCCTCTCCCAATCATACAGTAAGTACACCTGACCATCACAACATGCCTGTTGTGAATGTTTTTCTTCGATTGGAGGACTTGGGAAACCAGATATAGGCGGAAATCATGGGGGGGACACGACCCCCTCGGCTGATAGTGCACCCCCCGTTTCTGACAGTGTCCCCCCTGATCCTCTCACTGACTCGACCATATAATTAGGTCAGTTTCAAATATGCATCTAAATATTATATTACGTCTCTTCTATGTAATTGAGTTTTGAAAAATGTGGCCATTTTATGTTTCAAAATAACTTGTTCACTTGGTTCAGTCCGTGTTACATCAGACAGACAGACTGTTGCAAAAGTTACTCATTTTAATCCTAGGCGGTTGGGTTAGATGATCAAAAAGACCATTTAAATTGAATAATTCTATTAAAAAATATACATAATAAAAAATATATATTATATTGTTTAAAATAATACTACGGTCTATTTATAATGGCCTACTACTACTACTACTACGCTTACCATTATTCATAACGATAATAATCCATAAATCACTGCATTCACTGTCCCCTTCTACATCCAACTCGGAGTTTCACCAATTCAACCAGAGCACGAGGAGGAAAGTGCAGTCTTTCTCTGACGACAAATACTAATACCAAAATGTACCAGGCAACATTAAAACAACTGTCAAAAAAGTATGTTTTCAAAACCCAATAAACTCTATTCTTTGTCGGTTTTTCTTCCCTCTCCATAAACAAAGAAACAATCTCATTTAAGAAACTTCCATTGTTACTCTCTCCAAAGTGCATTTCTGCAGCTCGATTGAACCATACCTGAACATGCATCAATACCGAAGTACTATTTGACTGCTACTGTACCTCAGGGAGTCTGCCACTTCTCTCAAAGCAAAACAACAGCGAGCTAACGCTAACGAATTATCGGAGTGCTCTCTGGGTGCACACGACGCTGCGGTGGTCCTCAGAGGAATCGACTCAAACGTGTCACCTCTGCAAAACAAGCCACAAATGGACTCACGATCAGTAATAGTTTCTCGACATGGCGTCTTGTTTGATACCTCTGTCCACCTGAGAAATAGTTTGTGTTTGCAGAGGTTGTGTGAGAGAACACTCAACTCCATCCATTAAAAAAAGTATGGAGACATCTGTTACAGCAACTAAAGTAATAATCCCTGCAAACGTAATAAACCGCTAATGTAATGCAAAGGTTGTCCATTTAAAAAAAAAATAATAATGAAATAATCTAAAACACCTTTATACGTGTATAGTAGGGGTGTGCCGAAATAGATATATCGTGGTACTAAATTTGGTGATACAGCATCGATATCGTGCTTGTTTAATGAAAAGAAACTATCAGACATTTTGACTGTTTTGATGATCAAAATGGGTGTATTTCATTTTGCGTTTGTGCAGGTCGCGGTTGACTACATCAAAATGTATAGGGTCCTTTAGAAAATAGTGATGTATCTCAGAATATCATGAGCAAAATCGTGATTTTATCGTATCGTGTATCGCATCGAATCGTGAGGGACCCTGTGTACGTATAAGCAGTTTTATAGAAAAATAAAGGTGATTTTGTTGTTGTTATCTTCATCCAAACTAGACTACTTAACGTTGAGGGTGGCAGTAGTGTTATGTCGTTTTTCCCTTTGAGTTATCCGATTTCCACAATTAATCCGATTTCCGATCTGATTTTTGTTTTAACTTTTGCATAGACATTCCTTATTATGAAATCTTAAACAACGTATCTATTAGGCAAGGCAAGTTTATTTGTAGAGCACAATTCGTACACAAGGCAATTCAAAGTGCTTCACACAACAGGAAAAAATGCATTAAAATCACAAAGACATGGCAGAAATCACAATCTTAGTTCAAGACATAAAAGAGAAGAGTGCAAAGAAAAGCATTTCAGTCATATGCACAGCCAAACAAAACAGTTTTTAGTTTAGATTTGAACATTGCCAGAGTAGAGGCCTGTCTCACATCCTCAGGAAGACTGTTCCAGATTTTAGCTGCATAAAACTGAAACGCACATTCCCCATGTTTAGTCCTGACTCTGGGCACCAGCAGGAGGCCGGTCCCTGAGGTCCTCAGAGTCCGAGATGGTTCATATGGCACCAACATGTCCGAGATGTACTTTGGTGCTAGGCCATGGAGAGACTTGTATACAAGCAGAGCTGCTTTGAAGTCTATTCTCTGAGCCACAGGGAGCCAGTGCAGAGACCTGAGCACAGGACTAATGTGATCGTACTTCCTGGTTCTAGTCAGGACCCGAGCAGCGGCGTTCTGGATGTACTGCAGCTGCTTTACAGCTCGTTTGGAGAGGCCAGTGAGCAGGCCGTTACAGTAGTCTAATCTACTAGAGACAAGCTCATGGATATGTCTCTCCAGGTCTGGTTTAGACACTATACTTTGGATTTTGGCAATGTTTTTAGATGGTAAAAAGCGGCTGATGTTATTGATCTGACGTGGCTGTTAAAATTCAAGTCTGAGTCCATTATTACCCCCAGATTTCTAACTTGATTTGTAGGTTTTAAGAACGAGACACTGGAGGTGACTGCTGTCGTGGAAAACTTCAGTAATAGTTATCAAGAAATGAAATAAACGATCGGACAGAGTTGTATTGTCTCAAAGTGAATGGTTTAATTCAGTGTAAATCCTGAATTCATCTGTCCCTGATACAAGTTGTCTGTCCCTTCCAGGACTTCGGCCCACACCAAGGGAACCCGTGTCTTTTTATACAATACAGGTTGAACAAATCACATGACAGTACATACTCGAATATCATTGGTTCGATGGCCAGATGCTAAGTACAGGAACAGGGTGGGTTTTTGTTGATTGCATTCAGACTTTGGCTGTCTGGTTTCTGTTAAAGACAATGCCCTTGCGGCAGGCGAGGCATATGCAAAGAGGCCCACCCTGGACCCTGGGGTTAGATCACACCTGAGAGGAGCCAGTCTTTAAGAAGGAGCCAGTCTTTGAGCAGCACTACCAGGGCTCCTGATGAATTTAGCATTTGTGTGGAGGGGAGCGTTGGGGGTCGTTTTGCATGGTGACATCAGGTCTGGTGTTTTTCTGCCACAACACTGCTAACACTCTTTGTTTCTGTGGGCCAAAGACGATGATTTCAGTCTTGTCTGAGTTCAGCTGGAGAAAGTTGCTTTGCATCCACACATTGATCTGTTGGCTGCAGTGACAGAGTGAATCCACTGGTCCATATTCACCTGCCGTCAGTGAAACATAGATTTGAGTGTGCGTAATTGTGATAGGACACATTCTCGCTGCGTATCAACTGCGTATTATTGGATGTAAATAGCAGCACAGCTATATGCAACATGATGCAAGCTGATGTTTTGTAGTTTTAAACATTTTAAGTTAAATTACACCCACAGGATACAGGATTACTTTGGGACGTACACGACATCAGTGGAGGAAGAAGTATTCTATTATGTTACAGAAGCAAAAAATATGTATGGATAACAAAAACCAAAAATCACATTAACTCAAAAATTAACTTTACATTTTTAATTTCAGTATTTCGCACAGACTTTTGACAATTACAGAGTGAAATGTGTAGATCTTGACTTAGAATTGGCTGGAATTTCTCAATGTTTCTAGAAGCCAAGACTTTAACTCAAATCCTTTAGGTAGAATTTCACCAAACAAAGTGTTCTTTTATAGGTTTGAAAACACTAACGATATCAGTCTCCAAACATCACACATTATGAATAGTAAATCATTGAATGTGTATGTGCCAAAAATAAACCCCCAAAGTACTTTCCTGTCGACTTTAGTCCTCAAATGTAGTGAAATATACTAATATAAAGATTTAGTTCTACCTTTTACCTGTTACTTTCCACCACTGCACAACATTAGAGATTTGATTATATTATATTATAAACGCTGTTAGTAATAACATTTAATCAAATGTAACAGTTACGTATTAGTCACAGTTTTATTCTGAATTCATTTCCAGTTTAGTCTTACTCTAGATTTGAATTTGGTCCGGTTTAAATCTCATATATATTGTGCTTCTCTAAACACTATTTTGGGGCCTATTTTCGCCACCAAAATCCATTCCAGGTCTAAACCAGGTCTGATATGGTTCTCTTTCTGGCTCTGCTTGAGCTCTCTATCCCCGGCTCAAATCACATCATATTTCCACTAGATCTGGAGAGGCTGCTGGAGAGGAGCTTGATGAGCGGCGGAGAGGCAGCAGGGACAGCGATGGGGAAAAGGTGAGAGCTGAAGTGTATGATTTATGACCAATACAAACACATGGGTCAGACAAGGCGCAGACGGGAAAGAGAGGAGGACTGTGCCCCCTGTGGCCACACTCAGCAGTGCATCTCAGTGTGTTTAATAATGGAGCGTGTTTCCAAAACCCCACGGTGTTGGTCACGTTAGCTTCACACATTCCATCACGCTCAAATTCGCTGTAAAAACATTGAATCTACAAAAAAAAAAACACAGATTTATTGAGGGCAATGATATCAAATAAATATATAAAATACAACCTCGGTATGATTCCATGGAAATAGAAAGTTAAAACCATACTTCAGAACACTCTCCATCGCGATATACGTTTTATTCAATACTGTGGAATATTAGAGTCAGAGGAACGTCAATTCCATGGAAACAAGCTGGAGGAGGCTTCTTCAGACCAAGTATGACTCAAGTTTGTGGCGATGCAAAACCGCTCACAATGAGGACGCATATTTTAAGTTTTTTCATTAAAGAAAAAACATCCACAATGAAAAAACATGCCATTATTATAGTATATTATTTGGCTGGAGCTTCAAGTTATTTTTCGTTTGCCTTTGTTCATGCAAGTTGTACAGATGGGCTAGTCCTGAGCCTTTTTCGAATACTACTGTCAACTTATACCTATTGTTGATACAAGCACTACTCCTACCTTCAGTAAGGAAGTTTTGATATTGTCATTTGTGTGTATAAATCCATAAATACTCAATTGACTTAAAAGCCGATCCCAAACAACGCTTGTCAACAATTATAAGGTTAAACGCTTTTGGATTTTTCCATTTTGGATATCAAATTCTAGAACATGAACGCAACCTATTTCACCAACTTGCAGAGTACCTTAAGCAAAAATATCTAGTTATTTTCTACTTGTTAAGTCACATTAAAAAGGGGAAGATGAATGTAATAAAGCAACTGTAGCACCCTGCTCTCAGCCATGTACTGTATAATTCGCCAATATCTCATGTGCTCCTCCTCGCAGTGAGCATGGATTTCCTCTTAGAATATTCACTATGGCAGGCGTAAAGCAGTGCCCGTAAATGTCAAACCCTCAGCACTTTCACTGTACATAGGCAGTGTGCTGGAAATGTGTTGATGTATGATATTTACTGTTCATTTACTACGAGGGAAATTTGATTGTTCGGGGACTTGGGGACTGCTCTGCTTCATAGATATTCAATACAGTATAACGACATGAATCTGAATTTACTTGGAACAGATCTTCCCGTAGCGGTTTGGGTTGTGCCAAAACTTCAAATAGCACGTCTTCGTCTTAAGAGGCGTCTATACTGCGCCAAGGCAGATCACCGGAGCTGGGATAAGTGCAGCAGATGTTGTGTTGAGCCAAGCTGGAAAACAAAGCCGAAGCCAAACCCTCTCAAGTCTGGGTGGAGATAGAAGATAGACCTATGACAGACATGTAAGACTCCAGCACAAGTCTTAGTAACTACTTATTTAATACCCTAACTCCTTAAGTAGTTACTAAGTCTGAATGATTCTTAATAAACAATTTTTTCCATGGCAATCAAGTCTTTGTTCGTGTTTTATTAAGGAGAATTAAGGTGTGTTAAGTGGCACACTTGGTCAAACGACAACTGACGATATATTATATTCAAGATATGGCGATGCTCTTGATATAAATGCAGATCCCAAATGTCTGTTCCCAGCAGGTTGTGGCAGGCTCACCCATCACTGTGAACTCTACACCAAGACTAGGTGGCCTTCTTTGGGTGTCAGGAGGTTCACACATTGGATGATTTTAGTGTGTAAAGTAATATGTAAACGTGCACCTACACCTACTCATGTGCCCTCGCGCAGAGATTGTTATTACGTCCTGCACTCACACCTACAGCTTGTTGGTGCCTCATGTAAGGACTGACTGGGGAGAGAGAGCGTTTTCCTATGCTGCTCCTGCAGCTTGGACCTCCCTTCAGGCTAGAGGCTGAGAGAACTGGCCTCATTTTGGAGCGATTGAAAGGGTTCTCACCTGGTTAAATAAAGGTTAATAAATACAAATATATATAAGCCTACATATCACTTTAGCATGGTAGAAAATTACTAAGAAATATTAGGTTCCATAAATACAACACAGCGAGATTGGAAAGAATTTAGGAAAGAATAAAAGATGGAAAATGGAAAATTGAAATTTCAAAACAGTCATTTCAATATCTTTTCATTTTATAATAGTCTATATATTGATCACTCTGTCCCCTCACTTTTATTATATAAGTATTACTAGAAGTATATTATAACTCAAAAGTATAGAGAGGAATGCATTTTTGTCAATATCCCCATCCCTAAAACGACTCAGGAAAAACATTTCTCACATAATCTGAATATAGTGCTTGTGAGAGGGTCTGTCACATGTAAACTGTCAGTGGGATCTTGGACACATGTACTTAAAAAGGATTAGCCCTAACCCAGACCTGCTAGCATGTAGCCGCTCCCAAGTCTCTGTGTCAAACATACACAGAGACTTGGCACTTGACCCGAGTGCAGTCCTGCGTGTCCATCCAGGTGTGCCACCAGATTTTCACTGTTCAAAGCAACGCAGCGACCAAAAGACATCACAAGGGAAATATTTGAATAGATTATCCATCTTTCACCTCGTCTCAATCTCAAATAAAATACAGTTCAATAAAGTAAAGTAGTAACAGTTGACAGTGCAAAACGATTGTAGTCTTTCTACCCCCCCTCAGTCTCTGTCTATTGATTAGAATTTATTTCCGAGAGAAAATGTCTTATCTGGATGAGCTCAAATGCCAAGCTTTCACTCAGGGCTATGTAATGGCTCTGTTAACATTTTGGACAGACGGGAGCAACGCTGTAATCCGCTGTACCTGCCTGTTTGATCAGCTTGTGTATGGGGCACTCGCGCTGAGCTCAAAACTAACTCAATGTGTTCAAATATGTAAATAAATACATGCTTTACCCACAAAACTCTAAAGACTAGTGGTCTAAAAGTGAATTCACACATTTTGGATTACAAGTCGAATAAATAATGCAGTTACTTTTTAACCATTGATAATAGTCAGCATGAGTCCAAAGCCTGGAGGCCTGAAGAGGGTTAGTCAAGACATCTGAATGTACCACATTAAGCAACAAAATGAACAACAGTAAGAAAATATCCTTTCTCAAGCTAAAGGAACAAGTTGAATTCATGAGTAAGAAAATAGTAGAATGTATTGTTTATTTAGTATGCATTAAACAACAAGGAGCTATCACTCAACCCACCCTTACCCTTATAACCAAACAACCCACCCACAGACGCGTGCAACCCCGCAGACGCGTGGTTGGCTCCCAGCTTCGTTTTTGCGCACCCCGGAGCTTTTAAATGGAGCGCCCGGCTGCGCAGTCACTCTCTATTGCTGCTTGCCGTCCCATCTCGTGTGTCGGGATGCGCACATTCCATGCTCCGTACAACTGCTCCAAAAGGCTGGTTTTGGAGCCTTTTGTTAGCTTTAGCGCTTTTGTTTGTCCTGGTGGGACCAGTGGTCCTATTTTCATTTTCCTTTGGGGTTTAGCTAGGTTTTGTTGGTATTTTTTTCAATTAGGGGTGTCGAAACCGGCTCCCATAGCCCTATACAGGGTTGGCCCGGTGTCGTCCCTGTTTGTTCTGTTTGACTTGCCCACCAGGTTCATCTTTCAGTTGTTACTTTGTTTCTTTTTTGGGCATGGGGTTCTTTTTGTAAGGGTTTCTTCTCTCTTTAAAACTTCCAGATTCCAGCAAAAATCTTTAAACTCTTACATTTGGTTACCTGTGTCCTTTATAAATATGTTTGACTTATTTTGGGTCATAACAGGCGCGTGCACCCCCCACAGGCGCGTGCACCCCCCACAGAAGCAAACATACATGAGTACATATAAACCAGCTGAGGAAACACCATCAGAGGAGCACAGCGCCACCTGCAGCCACAGGACACTGACAAGGGTCCAGAGGAGTCTCTTTTCCTCTCCCTTTCTTTTACCATTTCCCTCTCTCCCTCTATCTTTCCTCCCCTCTTTTTTCCTCTCCCTTCCTCTTTCCCTCACTTCTTCTTTCCCTCTCTCTCTTTATCACTCTTCCTCCCTCTTCCTGTTTCTTCCCCTCTCTATTTTCCTCTCTTCCCTTTTTTCCCTCTGTCTTATTTCCGTCTCTTCCTCTCTTATTCCCCTCTTTTTTCCTCTTCCTTTCCCCTCTCTCTCTTCCCTCTCTATTTTGTCCCCCCCCTCTCTCTTGCCCTACCTGACAGGTCGCTTGTTACACTTGTCAGGCGGCTGAGGTAGTTTGACACCTGTAATCTGGGCCTCTCAGACAGGCTGGACTGGCTCACATGGACCAGCCAATCATGAAGAGGGAAAGTGCACCCCGGGTACTCCTCTGTCACATTTAAAAGTGGGATCCCAAACACACAACACCGCCCCTGAACTATAGTAGGCCACTTTAAGTCCATATGCATCCATTATTAACCAAAGAAATTGCATTAAACCCATCGACAAGCCTCATCCGTCTCTTGGAAGTGTGGGAACGTAGAGTAAGATTGACAAGTCCATTAGGGAAAAACTGTGTGCCTGGTTTTCTGGCAGGTAAATGGTCATATTGAAAAATCAAGTGGTTCTTTAAAGGGTGGTATAGGTGGAATTATTGGTGGTATGCAGACGGGTATCACTAAAAAGACCACCAAAGAGGAATTGCAGTTAATCTTTTTTGATGTTTTCAATTTTGTTAGAGGAATTTTCAATATTGTCCAATTAATTTGAGTCGTCATGGTGGACCAGAGCCTATAGTCCTTAATTAGTTCATGAATTTGCATGGTTTGAGATTGAGGGGGCTTTCACATGCACCACACCTCAAAATTGTAACTAAACAGTAGGACTATGCAAATATCACAGTACGGCACTATTATAATATTCATTTCACTGTACAATATTTATTGCAATATTGCAGAGTGTAACAGAATTGTAGATATGCTATTTTTTCCAATAAAAATGCCCTGACAAGCCTTTGGTGTGAATCATCTCGGTCTTATTCCAAAGAATTAAGAAATAAAAGATCTTTACTCTTTGCCCACCAAGGACGTAAATTTACGGCTTTTAAATCCAAACCATTGGCTGCCAAAGGCTGAGATTTAGAACAAAACAATGCATTTAAACAAAGGTTATTATTCAATATAATGTGACAGCCCATGATATTGTGAGACTTTTGGAGATACAATATCACAGTATTTCAGTTGTTGTTACATCCCTTCTAAACAGGGACTAAACCCATAAACCAGCCCAGTCCAGTCCAGATGTAGACTTGGTTTGGTTCTGTTCTAGTCCTACTTAAGTCTTGGTTTAGACCAGGATTTTTCCAAATTTAGTCCCAGTTTAATGCTACTGTTGATGTGCAAGTGTGAACGCATCCATACAAACCTGGTTTAGTTATTCAAATCTTGATTCGTTGTGGTTTGCTCTTGATTAAATGATGCAGCCTTGATTAATCATCAATATAATCCTGGTTTAAACTTAATTATGTCATAAATCTTCCTGGTTAGTCGTGATTTAGCTCTGGTTTAGTTCTTATTTCATGTCAATATGGATTTAAGTTTTGGAACACCACAAGAGCAGTACAAAAGTTGCCTATAGTCTTTTCTTTGTGAGGGTTTAAGTGCTCTTGAGCCCATCAGTGCCCTGCTGTGAGAGCTGCAGCAGACTGAGGCAGACCCACACAGAGCTGTAGTACAGTCAAGTCTACTCAAGGCTGATTAAAGTTCAGTCCAAACAGTGTGGTGGGACAATAGAAGCCTTCTGTTTTACTCTGATTATAGTGCTTAATTATAATGTTTCTATAGCTCTATCTATTAGGCCACACATTTAGTCTTGACTTCTTTTTGCTCTTGATGGTTGAGTCCTTGTGGTTTAGTCCTCCTTTGGTCCTGGCTTTTTCAGTGCAAGTTTAGCCTTGGTTTGGTGTAATCCTGTAGGGTGCGTTCATGTTTGTCCTAGTTTGGTCCTGATTTGAACCCGGTTAAGATCTGATTTAGAATTGGTTTGGTGGTCCCATTCTAGTCCTGTTTTAGGTCCAGTCTAGTCCAGGTTTAATTTAGTTTGGTTCCGATTTTGATGAGGTCTATGTGCAAGTGTGAACACAGTGACCCTAATTGAGTCCTGGTTAAGCAATGTTTTAGTTCTGGTTTGGTCTTCATTGAGTCCTGGTTTGTTTATAGTCAGGTTCTGATCTGAAAACTGAATTGAAAACATTGAAGAGACTTTGGAGCATACTTTTGGCAGCAGGAAAGAAGGGCACTGTGAAAAAATAATCAAGAACTGGGCAGAAATTATAACAGACATTCAAAAAATGGGAAAAAATGACATTCAGACTTAATTTGAAAAAGACTATGTAAAACTTGTCTGCATGCTCTCGCTCTCTTTTTGTCTCGTTTCTGTTCCTGTTCTTTTATGTTAAACTAAAAAAGTGAAGAGAAAAAAAAGAAGAAATATACATTTCAGTGTAATTTCATCCGTCTCTGTGGCGCTGGAAAAGTCTTGCGTTGTCCTGTCAATGGATATTGCAGATCAACGTCGCATTTTAGTAGTAAAAACATCCCATCGTCGCCCCATGTTTGTGTGAAAGAGACTGAGACGGTCGGGAGAAGGCCAAGTAGCTGCAGAGGAGACAGGAGAGACAAGTGGACAGGCGCACGCGTCAAAATAAAGGGGTGCATGTCTGATGGATGCTCCTGTCTGCAGAGAGCGGGACGGGGAGGGGGGTGATGGATCGGACGGCCCACGCGCACGGACGGGCAGATGGGAGAGAGATGTAAGTGCTGTGACATACGGGGATCAGAATGGAGCTGGACAGAAGAGCGTTTGGAGAATCATGTGGTGTGGAGTGGTGAGTTTAGTGAGAGGGAGTCTATTATACTAAGATTTACAGTGGTGCGAAGTAACAAAGTGCAGTTTTTCAGGTATCTGTAGTAGCCCAAATTTTACCGTATTTCCCGCACTATAAGGCGCACTTAAAACCTTTATTTTTCTCAAAAAATGACAGTGCGCCTTATAACCCAAGAGCGCCTTATATATGAATTAATTCTGGTTGTGCTCACTGACCTCGAACCGATTTTATGTGGTACACAGCGCTCAAAAATCCGTCAATATGTTTTATCACGACTTTGGTAAACTACAAAGCCGCACCGCTTGCAGCATTACGGTTACCGTAGCGAGGAGCATCGCGGAGTAATACTGTGCGTCACCATAATATTACAGTGTGTGTATAAGGAATTTGAAAGATTTTTGGACGAGGAATAAACTGAAAAAATTAGTGTATTATGTTTTATTTTACGTGTTATAGTGTTAACTGAACAATTTTGAATTATTGTGAATACGCCAACGTTTGATTTAGCGGTATCTGACTGTGTTTTTTTACGTGTTATACCTGGTTGGGACTGTTTTGTTTAGCTTAATGCACCTTATAGTCCGGTGCACGTTATATACATGGAAACGGTTCAAAAATAGACCATTCACTGACAGTGCACCTTATAATCCAGTGCGCCTTATAGTGCAGAAAATACGGTACTTTCTACTCTACTATATGTTTTAAACGGACTCTTCCGCATATTTGAGTCATTTTAAACCGATACTAACACATTTCTGTAAACCATATCCCAAATCAAAACCTCACAACAAACAAACCAGGACTCAATCAAAACCAAACCAGAACTAAAACTATGATAAACCGTCGACACAAGATTACACCAAAAACTAAACAAAAGAACACGTCACACGTAGCACACTGTGTTTACGGAAGTAAAAAAGGCACGTTCCTCATGGGCCGCGTCCGTTCCTTTTATTTATTTTGTTTTTCTTGCTCAGCCCTCCTCCAGTGCAGACGTGTTTTCTCTCTGCTCCCGCTCTGCGTGCTACTTTGCCTTGTCTCGTAAACTTTTTTCTCTCTCCTCAGTTCGGTTCGCGTGCTCACCTGCTGATCTCTGGGAAAATGAATCTTACTGATTGGTCTCCGAGTGCATTGGATAAAGTTTTTTTCCCCCAAGAAAAGCTGGTCCGGGAGAAGACACCAGTCCCGACGGTACGGACGCGGCGGGGTATGTACGGGACTCTTGGAATAAATGGCAGGTCCTATGCATCGAGCCTTTGCTAGTAGAAGACATAGAAGACCCATTTGTAGTCGGATTTATGATAGCGGGTTTCCTCCTAATTGGGCTTGGAGTCGCCTTGGTCTATCGGAAAATTGGGAACAACAACAAAAAAAGGAGTTTGGGGAACGGAGTGAAAAGATGAAAAGACTCAGAGACTTGAATACGGTATGGCACAGCTTTTTATTTCCGCTGGCATTGCAGCCTGGAGCGCTTAATCCCTCGCTCGGCCAACTCCTTCACAATCTCTATCAAACACTGCCCGATTACAGTACGAACCCTGTATTTTAGCAGAGTCGATTTGTCACCCCGTATATTGAATCGTTTACAAACTTCTTCCTTCTTCCGCAGACAGTTTTCTGGTCCTTCGTCTGCCATTTCTCTCCACTCTGTTTTCTGGCGCTTTGACTCTGAATTGTGACGTTTATCCGGGAAATGTTGCCTTTTGATGATGTTCAGGTCGGATCTGGGGACCTGAGCGTTCAGACTGAAGTCGCATTCTAAAAGTGCAGATTCAGCTTTATTTCCACATACGAAAGTGGCCTGGGTCGGATTTGAAAAAACAAAAATCGGGTGTGCGCTGTTCACAATGTCTGGATAAAAAAATCTGATACAGGCCACATATGGGCAAAAAAATTATAGATTTTACTGGTTAACGGCCACCAGGGAGCACTCTAGGAGGAAGCGCAAGCATTGGACACACTGTAGAACAGGTGTCTCCATAAGGCAGCCCGCAGGCCAGGTCCTGACCGCAAAGCAATTTGGTCTGGCCTGCAGCCCAGTTTCCCATAAATAAAAATATATTACTTAATTTCTTTCACTTCGCTTCCGTGCCACTCTGCGGCGTATCCGCGGCACCCTGCGCTGCTTTGCTGCTGCTCCCCGCCGCTCCGCCGCTGGTCTCGGCGGGCCAGAGAGCCCCGGTAAATAACAGCTTCATTGATGATTTGGTGTAAATGTAACATGAGTAAGGGGTGTTTTGGAAGTCTGCTTGTTAACGAGGAACATTACGCGCCGTGGCACCGGAGAACAACGTGTGTTTCCGAGCTTTGTCGTTGGATTCAAAGGTCTGCTTTGCACTAGTCAAGTCAGGTTTCTGGTAAACACTGTTTAGTGCTTTTGTCCTATTTTTAGTCACGTAATAATATTATCATGTTTTTACTTCTAAAGTAAGGTCCTATGTTGATTTCTGTTGTTGAATTGTGCCAATGTGAGTTGTTTGTGGATCTTAGAGAGATAAAACATTTAATTGGGGTGGGATTTTGTAGTCCGTTCCCCGGCCCTTAGCCCTTCGAAAAATCTGGTCCCCTGGAAAATATAATTGGAGAAGACGACAGTTGTCACTGTCCAGAGCACAAGTCGCGTTTTCTATAGTTTAAGCTTCAAAATGCTGTGTGTTTTATTACAATCAGACTGATATTTAGAAATTAGTCTAATGGGGAAGTAAATCTACATGAGCGGTTTGTAATCCCTCATTCCTTTTTCTACAATAAATCTACATGAGTCAAAATGCAAAGACACACAAGGAGCGCGGACATGCTATATAAGGCGGTCTGCAGTTTAGAACCTGCCTCAGTGAAATTAGACTTTTTTTGGCCCAACCTGCCCCACGAGTTAAAACCCAACAACCCTACATCACTACCGTGGAACATATTTCATGACTCAGATGTGAAGACAAAGGCACAGGTAAATCAGCAGAGTAATCAAGGACAGGGGGGACAGTAGGGACAGCTCAGAGGGGTTCTCTGTATGTTAAACTTCAGAATGCTGTGTGTTTTAAAACAATCTAACTCATATTCACTGAGAAATTAGTCCAATTAGACCCGCGGCGCAGCGGACCGCAGTTGCACCGCGAGACCCCCAGTTCAAAAGACGCATCACTACCGTGTACTATGTGTGTAAATATCTCATGTTACAACGTGGGCACCTGCGGTTTATTGACTGGTGCGGCTCGTATATGTACAATTTCTATTTTCTTCGTAAATTTTGTGCGCGCGGCTTTAATTCAGGAGCGGCCAAAAAGTACAGTAACGAAAAATGACCAGGAAAAATGGATTCATACTTTTGGTGACCAAACATCAGCAAAAATTCTTTAGCAAGATCACAACAATTGGCTCTTTAATTGAGCCTAAAATCTGTCACTTTTTCTGCCAATGGAGAGAGTACAATAAGATATCATCTTATTTCTTTTTCCGTTTGCATTCATTCATTTTCAAGTATTCAAGTTTCGCATAATACAATTTAATTTATGAATTAGGGTTTAATTGCACATTTTGCACTATTTATTTTCTATTTAAAATGTACTAAGCAACACTAAACACATATATATGGACTTTAACAAGGACTTAAAGTCCAAGTATCTGAGTTGAAATTAATACTCATGACAACTAAACGCAATGGTGATTTTGATGTGTATTTTTATTGCTAATAAAGCTATAATACCCCATTCACTATGTTTTACAGCCCTGTTTCAGACACATAAATAAAGTGGTGTGACAACAGGGGCACGGACTGAAATGACGGGCAGTGTGCAGACAGCAACTTTATAAAGATGGAGGGAGCAGTAATGTGAGATAGATGGGGTCAGATGGGTCAATAAAGGAGATATATACCCACAATGCTTTGGTGCAATTTCTAATAAGCCTGTAGTCGCCTCAACTACACAACACTGGGAGATTTTAGAGACCTTCACATCCAAGCAAACAGAGAACATTAAATGCATAGTGTGGTTTTATTAATCATTGGCTTTACATAGAGCGTTTCCCGACACTGAAAGCTCTTTACAGCGTATTATTCATTCACTCCTCACCTGGAGGTGGTAAGCTTCTTGTGTAGCCACAGCTGCCCTGGTGCAGACTTGACAGAAGCCAGGCTGCCAATCTGCTCCATCTGCTTTTTCCAAACAATTTTTAAGCAAAAATTATACATAATTAGTTAAGGTCTAAGCAAATAGTAAAGGTGAGTTTTGGTGTAAATGTAAGAGGAATGTTGTACTGGCTAATCTAATCAAATTAAATTTAAGAGAAAAAATGTTTAAAGTGATGTATTGCAAAACAAAAAGGTACGCGTAAAACAGGGATGAGACTGGGCAAAGACATTGCTGCAAACTGTCGAGAGCCGGATTCGAACTCAACGCTGAAGGTTGCTCACGGAGCACACGTGTTATCCACAACCGAGCAGAGTTTTATTTTTTTTCTTATGAGAGTTTAGCCTTGGAATTGTATAGTGAAGGATAAACTGTATGGTTAACATTTCTCAATACAACCAGCAGACAAATGAAACCAAGTCTGGGCACTAAACGGCTTCCTTTACAACCCGGCCAAGGATAAAGAAGCGAATGGATAACAGTATTTCAAAATGTGTGCATGTGTGTTGCGCAGGTGAGGTTAAAATCAAATAAAAAATGTATGAATTAAAAGTAATTTAGATTCAGATTTATTGAAGACTGCATTGGCAGGAGACAACATTACAGGCTAATGGGTTGTCCTTCTTTCTGCCAGGGGACTGCAAGTAAATTAACTCTGGTACAATGAATCAAATGGTAACGTTTATGTTCTAATTGTACATGGT
Organism: Chaenogobius annularis; assembly: GCA_015082035.1. Lineage (NCBI taxonomy): Eukaryota > Metazoa > Chordata > Actinopteri > Gobiiformes > Gobiidae > Chaenogobius > Chaenogobius annularis. Next base: position 1,298,746 of record BJKM01000027.1, read on the forward strand.
CACCTTTTAAAACCAATAAAATCAATAAATCCTCTGCAGAAAAACATAGAACATTCCCATAAATGTAAAATACAAGATCTAACATTAAGATGCAAAGAGACAATCTAAGAAATGCTATTGATATCAATATGCTGCTCATACTATTGTAGAAGGCAGTACTTTTAAGCACTACTACAATACAATGCAATGAAAAACAGGATCCTTTCTGCAAACTCAGATGCCACCAACAATCGCAAAAACTACCCGGGACGCATCAATTAAACATTCACCAATTATTTGCTCAAGCTGTGCCTCATACAGTGACAGTGAGTGAGATCCAAGGCTGGCAGATGGAGCGGCCAAGTCTCAACACGAACCACAGACCGTCCCCCCAGAGCCACCACCACAGCTGTTGGCTTCAAACGCAGAGAAGCCATGTGTCCGAGTCCAGCTCATAACACATGCTTTGGACCACAGTGCGGCTCCCGTCCACCCCTCCCGCGTGCCCTAGGGTGGGACTATGTGTTAGCCACATGGTGATTGGTGATAGAGGGGTCAGCAGGCCTATCTGAACATCCATAGGGTTTGAGACGGTGCAAGGGGAGCTTTGAAGTAGAAGGCATCCTATGTTTCACTAGAATAGCGATGCTGCACTTTACATTTACACTCTAAGCTCAGTAGAGTGCCGCTAAAAAAAGCTTCTTATACAAAATCATGCATGGCCTATTTCCATAGTGTGTGAAATTTTACGATGTGGAAGCTAATTTGCTTAAAAATGCTGGAAGGGGAAAAGAGAGCGCAGGCCTTGAAATGGTAAAATTGAGACCAGATCTGAATATGAATGGGTAAACGTTCTTACCAGTTCTCATTTCAAGTCGCAAAGTATCACCACAAAAGTAGGGCAAATCGAGATCTCATCCATCTGACTGTATGCAGCTTTTGTGATGTCATTAGATTGTGATTCACTTTTTCTGTTGAATGCCAGTCTATGATCAAACCACAGCACTTTTCCTCGCCGACTCATCCTATTGGTCAACCTCCATACGGCTCTGAGTGAGTGACAGATGGAATTAACGAATCAGAGTGATGTATAAACTCTTAGAACAAGCAGAGGTCTTCATTTAAAGGCGGTATTAAAATAGTAAGTGTTATATCGTGACTGGCTCCAAGAAAATTGTGATATAAATTACTACCATTTCTACTACTATTTTGGGGGTCGTGACTGAAAAGTTTGAGAACCACTGCACTAAGCAATCAAGACATAAACGTAGACATAAAAATAGGGCTGTAGTCGACTAAAGGCATGCTTTGCCCATTGATTAGTCGTCTCAAAACTAATTAGTATCCATCTATGTAGCTGACCCAAACTGCACTCAAGACTAAGATGACACGGGAGTTCATGCCGAAACAATTATTCATGCAGAAAAGTACTAGGAAATGACAAACTCAAGATCTTTAGCCAACTCACTATAGATTAAAAAAAAAACACTAGCCGTGACTGAAAAGGTTGATGTAACTGTGTAAATCATATACCATAAGACATGCACAGGTGACATTTTACTGCAGAGTGTACAGTACCTGCGTTACGCTTGATCTAAGCGACATGCGATCAGTGCCATGTGCTTATACGTAACAGCACGGGCCGACAGAACAGGACCATCTGGGCTCGGTTAATGGTAATGGTGTTGGTTAAGAGCTGGAGGAATCATGAGAGACAGGTGGGTGGATGGGCCCAAAGGACTCATCCATCCATCCATCCATTTTCTACCGCTTGTTCCCGTTAGGGGTCGCGGGTGACTGGAGCCTATCCCAGTGCCTTTGGGCCTTAGGCGGGGTACACCCTGGACAGTGGCCAACTCGTCGCAGGGCTCCAAAGGACTCATGTACTGTATATATATACTTACACTCACTGGGGTACAGTGTTCTGTCTTCAATGTGCAACCTTGATCAATATTGCATTTTGTTTTTTCTTTTTACATTGTCACAGAAAAAAAAACTATGTATAGAGCTGCACACACATGTCAATTCATCTTGCAGCATCTGGACTCCCCGGGAACCTATGCCCTGTTTGTGGACTTCAGCTCTGCATTCAACACCATTCTCCCTGCTCTGCTCCAGGACAAGCTCTCCCAGCTCAACGTGCCCGACTCCACCTGCAGGTGGATCAATGACTTCCTGACGGATCGGAGGCAGGGGAAGAATGTCTCAGACACTCGGACTATCAGCACGGAGCTCAACAGGGCTGTGTACTTTCTCCTCTCTGCTCTTCTCCCTGTACAAAAAACTGCTGCTCCAGCCACGACTCCGTAAAACTGATCAAGTTTGTGGATGACACCACCCTCATCGGGCTCATTTCGGACGGGGATGAGTCTGTCTACAGGAGGGAGGTGGATCGGCTGGTGTCCTGGTGCAGCGGTAACAACCCTGGAGTTCAATGCCCAAAAGATAGTGGAGATGATCGTGGACTACAGGAAAATCACAGCCCCCCCCCCAGCCCCCCAGCCACCCCCTCATCATGACAGACTCCCCCATCACCACCACCCATCACCATCACCCAGGACCTCAAGTGGGAGCCCTCCATCAGCTCCCTCATCAAGACGGCCCAGCAGAGGATGTACTTCCTGCGGCAGCTGAGGAAAGTCAAGCTGCCAGTGCAGATGATAGTGCAGTTCTACACGGCCATCATTGAGTCCATCCTCACCTCCTCCATCACCGTGTGGTACGCTGGAGCCACAGCCAGGGACAAACGGAGACTACAGAGCATTGTGCGTTCTGGTGAGAAGGTGATCAGCTGCAGACTTCCATCTCTGCAGGACCTGTACGTCTCCAGGGCTCTGGGACGAGCAGGTCGGATCACATCTGACCCTTCTCACCCTTGACATGGTCTATTTGAACCAAGGCAAGGTAAGGCAAGTTTATTTGTAGATCACAATTCGTACACAAGGCAATTCAAAGTGCTTCACACGACAGGCAAAAAAAAAAAAAAATTAAATCACAAAGACATGGCAGAAATCACACTCACTTAATCACTTAATTTAAAAGTTCCATTTTCAGGCTATCCGTCAAATCGTTCAAGACATAAAAGAGAAGGGTGCAAGGAAAAGCATTTCAGTCGTATGCACAGCCAAACAAAACAGTTTTTAGCTTGGATTTGAACATTGCCAGAGTAGTAGCGGCCTGTCTCACATCCTCAGGAAGACTGTTCCAGATTTTAGCTGCATAAACTGCATAAAACTGATTCCCCATGTTTAGTCCTGACTCTGAGCACCAGCAGGAGGCCGGTCCATGTGGTCCTCAGAGTCCGAGATGGTTCATAAGGCACTAACATGTCCGAGATGTACTTTGGTGCTAGGCCATGGAGAGACTTGTATACAAGCAGAGCTGCTTTGAAGTCTTTTCTCTGAGCCACAGGGAGCCAGTGCAGAGACCTGAGCACAGGACTAATGTGTTAATACTTGCTGGTACTAGTCAGGACCCGAGCAGCAGCGTTCTGGATGTACTGCAGCTGTTATACAGCTCGTTTGGAGAGGCCAGTGAGCAGGCCGTTACAGTAGTCTAATCTACTAGAGACAAATGCATGGATAAGTCTCTCCAGGTCTGGTTTTGACACTATACATTTGATTTTGGCTATGTTTTTTGGATGGTAAAAAGCTGCTGATATTGATTTTGACGTGGCTGTTTTAAAATTCAAGTCTGAGTGCATTTATTACCCCCAGATTTCGAACTTGATGTGTAGGTTTTAGAGCGAGGCTCTGGAGGTGACTGCTTACACTTTCTCTTTGTTTCTTTAGGCCAAAGACAATGATTTCAGTCTTGTCTGAGTTCAGCTGGAGAAAGTTGTTTTGCATCCACACACTGATCTGTTGGATGCAGTGACAGAGTGCACCCACTGGTCCATATTCACCTGCCATAAGTGAAACATAGATCTGAGTGTCGTCTGCATAATTGTGATAGGTCAGCTGATATGCAGCGAGAATGTGTCCCAACGGCAGCATGTAGAGGTTGAACAGAAGCGGTCCCAGGATTGACCCTTGGGGCACCCCACAGGTCAGGGGAATCTGGTCTGAGACACAGTTACCCAATTTCGACAAAGTACTTCCTGTCTTCCAGATAAGACTTTAACCAGTTTAGGGCAGTGCCTGTGATGCCCACCCAGTCTCTAGTCTCTGTAAAAGTATCCCATGATCGACAGTGTCAAAAGTAGCACTCAGATCTAACAGAATTAAGACTGAAGCTTTGCCCGCGTCAGTGTTCAGGTGGATGTCATTTGTCACCTTGACAAGAGCA